>SCLG01000114.1:185312-284911 GCA_004367875.1 Oikopleura albicans
TAATTACACTTTTAAAAGTTTTTTTGACGAAACCATTTTTTGACGAAGAAAATCTTAGTTCAATGTATTTTGATAAATTTCATTTCGTCAATTTCAAAACGTCAATTTTATGACGAAAAACACCTAAATCGAACAGACTAAAATCTTAAAATAAGTTTCGTCAAATTTTGACGAAACGCAATTTTTTTTCGACGAAACACATATTTTTTTGACGAAACGCGTTTTTAGACGAAATATTTTTGACGAAACACTACATAACCATAATTTACAGACTCTAAGTTCAATCCGTGATAACATTTCAAAAAAACATTTCAATCATTTCTCCCCGAAGATGTTATTTAGGTACGTGAGAAAAAAAGTGTCACCGAGAAAGTATCTATGGTAAGACCCGCGTCGACCTCGGTGACGAACTGGCGACACACACCAGTAACAGAACTTTTGAAATAGAAATCTTGCATACACTTTAATATTAAAAGCAAATTAAAGTTTTTTGAACAGTGTCCCAAATTCGGATATCCCAGGATTGGACTACCGAAACAGTGTCAAAAACGTATATCTTTTTTATAAACTTTGATTTCGATCTCTGACTTGATGCGCCTGTTTTCAGAAATTGCTCATTAAATTTAATAGCAATCGGTAATTTTGATTCTGTATCTGATCGAAACAATTGGGTTGCCATCGCTTGCAAGATATATCCGCGCAACCCAATCGGAATGTTTTCATCGAAAACCATAGATTGAAAAACGGGCATTTCGTATATCAATCGGTCCGTGCCAAAGTATGACAAATATGATAATCGTCTTGTTATAAGGCTCCAGTCTGTTTTATGAGCTCCGGAAAGATTTTGTAAGTCATTATTTGCTTCATTGGCAAATCGATTGAAACCTAGGCGCGCATCTAGTTGGGGATGCGCGTAAATGACTTTATACAAATTAGTACGTGTAGACCTGTAATAAGTTTTGAAATTTGTATCAAATTTTATAGAATTATAAACTCATACAGTACATGTACCGGGGATAAATACTTGGTAGTGACGACTTTCCGAATACTAATTTTTTCGTTAAAAGCCTGTGAAAGACGTGGCATATGATTGGTGAGACTCAAAACGGGTAGGTTAGATAATACATCTTAATACATAGCACATATGTAATAAATATATGTAATAAATCTTCCACGGGTTTCTAATTTAACTTGGTATACCTGAAAAATTTGGAGCAGCCAAAATCAATGTTAAAACACTAATACAGAGGTCGGCATGAAAATTTTGGTACATAACCATATCATACCCGCGTAAAAGAACCGCAATTAGCCCAAGAGTGCTGCTCAAAATATGATCAAAACTTATATCTAAGCTATAAACGTAAAAACCACACATGCACTTGGCTACCAACAAATTTTTTGTTGATAACATGGAGACGTAATTGATCATACATTTTCTACAATTAACTTGAATTTGTATATTTTTTGTTTTTTTTTCCCAAAGGCAACCTAAATGGGCGCATATATTAAAATCGGCGTGTTTAGCCTACAGGCAATATTTCAAAACTGGCGTTCCTATGTTCTACGGTGTTAAATTGTACACCCACATTTTTTGACTCAAAGTACAATTTATGCAACATAATTCGAACTGAATGTGGCAAGTAAGCCGACCTTAAAAGACTGTCAATGCATTGTCCAATTTCTCCGACAAATATGTTTGCGTTTGTTTTGCCAACAGGTCCACTCAAACCTTTCGAGTACAAAAGTACGTTTCGTTGATCTGGCTTTTACGGGCTGTACAAACTAAAAATTCGAAAACTCGAGTGGGAGAAAAAGATATATTACTAATATAATATTAGTCAATTGATTTTGCACTTTCTGCGCACTTATCAGGCCGGAATTCCGGTTCGTTCCCCTATCTAGCCGGAATTTTCAGCAATACTTTTCCCAGATCCCCTAGCTGTCAAGCAATGCGCAGGTATCTGGCCATTATTACGTAACACAATTTTTAAACAAAAATATCGGCCCCATAACTGCACAGGGGGTGTACCGTAAGAAACGAAAATTAAATATTGCGCAAAAATATAATTTTGACATTAAAAGATGGCAATACGTAGGACCCGTTTTACCTCAATTTTACCCGATTTGGGCCAGATCAAATGTTCCCCTGGGAGTTAACGGATCTGGGTTAACATCATAACTAAATACTTGGAAAACATTTTTTTACTTAGGCTATAGTCCCCTTTTTAATACCCAGTGGCCTGCAGTGTCGGATGACGTTTACAAATTCATTGGAGTTACTAGACACGGCGTATTTTGCGTGAAATTGGAGGCATAAACGTACTAATACCCTTAACCGGTTTTCAATTTCCGTTTTACCGGAAAAACTTTTCCCGAATGCTAAAAATCGGAAAGAAGTTGAAATTAAGTTTTAACAGCCTTGACTCGAATTTTGTTAATTCCTTTTTTCCAAAATCCCCAAAAATGGGCATTGATAACTTAAGTTCCTTTGGTTTCGTTTGCTGCGTTGTCAGATACATCATAATATTTTGAGCTTCCCTTCGTTCAGATTTATTTGTACTAGGAGTGCTTTTGGTAGTAACCGTTCGTATTATATAATTAAGTCTTAGATTGGCTGAATTTCAACATTTTCAACAATTTTTATACGATGTTGTAAAACAATGAATTAGACAGAGCAAAATTTTCCACGCTCTTTTTATGTTGAAACAATATAAAACTGCGTGCGAAAATTTGCCCTGATTGACTTATTGTTGGACCAGACAGTTTAAATTAATTATTGTTATAATAAGCTAAGCTTATTAATTTAATAAGCTTAACTTAATATCGCGCAGTGATCACACTTCGCTAACTTACCTACAATGTAAAATTAAACTTACCTTAAGGACAAAAATAATTGTGCAGTTGAATGTTTCTAGTGGTTTCCATGAGCGTTTTTATACCTCGTTATTTTTGTAAACAATGCCTGTGACCGGTCCTTAAATGTAAAATAACTGTGAAAGGCAAAACGATAAAAACAATCTGCTTAAATACATGTTGTTACAAGANGCGCTTTTATTCAATATTATTCGTTAACGGTTAACGATTAAGTAAAACGGACAACGGATTATAAATTAACCACCGAGATCACGTTTTTTAAGGATTAACTTTTTTTCTGTATTAACCCGTCGGGCTCATACTGGACCAAAAAAACTCAAGCATATAGTGCAAATTTTTCTAATCTAAATATTGATTTTTTCTAGGATAATAATACGCTGGTATCTTGAAATTTGGTACAATAACTGGAATTTATATGAAAATTATTTTTTCATTATAAGTGCATGATAGTTTGTAACCCCTGAGCTATTAAAGTAACATATACTAAATTGTAACTTTTTAGTGTTTTGGACTAAAATATTAGTTCAAACGGGGTGAAAATTAGGTGAGGGTGTAAGTCAAAGTATCTTTATTCACTTTGAACATAAGTGAATTAAAATATGTGCTATTGTGCCGTTATCGTAACAAACTCAAAAATGATCATATATTTTTTGTTTTCTGTATTTATATGTTATCCCAGAACTATGTAAAATGTCCCTGTGGAACATAATATTTCTGGGTTTTAACTTTTTTATCCTATAAATAATAATTTTCGCATTTACACGACAGTTAATGTCCAGACACGCGGTATTTTTTTATAATTTTAAATTCCATTATGGATATTGGTCTTACATACTGTATGTTGCCTTCGGTGACAGGATTAAGGGCTACAAATATCTCAAAAAACTCACTTTTTGTAACAGCTTTAGAAACATCTTTAGTCAAAAATTTTGATTAACATGTATAAATTAATTATTTAGAAGACATATGAAAGTTTAATAATCCGTTACAATTTTTGAAATCGGCACAGTAGTTTTGATGTAATCATGAAAACCAGTTTGGACCAAATTTGCATGACGGTGGTGGATGTCGGTGGTGCATGACAGTTAATTTCCTGAGCAAAATCTCCCGGATAACAGCACGCACGGGGAAATTGTTCATTTGTTTATCAAGAACAAATGCTTTTCAGAAAACCGTGCTGTTATGCGGCAGTGTACCATTATTTCATAAAACCTGCAAGATAACTGCGAGGGTAGTCTTTATATCTTATTACACAAACAAACAAAAAACATTTTTTGCGAAAATAACGTCAAAAAAAGTTGAAATCCAAAATCTTGCGGCGTACCGCTCACATCGTAAAAGGGAGCCGCTCATTTCGTTCGTTCAGATTCGGTTTATCTCAAAAAAATCGAAATATTATTTTCATCGATTACATTCTCATAAAATTTGTACCTTCGTAATATGAAGCTCTTATCTGAATAATTAACTGTTATTTCAGTATTTTTTTTAGATTTGGTTGCGCTCTGTTTTCAGAGGAAGATAACCAATCAAACGCGCGCTTTTCGAGAATCAATAATAACTAATTTTTTAACGCATTGTAAACTAATTCTTATAAAATAATATCCGGTTATTATTAGAGAAGCTTGATTATACTGGAAGTACTTACGTGATTAGTAGATATATTTACATCAGTGTCGTAAAAAATAACAGTAGTATTATCATACACTCCCTGCGCGTTTACCTGGACGTTTTCCCCTTGAAAAACTTTTGCGCGATAAACCGGGAGGGCGTGGGCGTAGGCGGGTCAGCTAAACATGCAAAAAACAGCCCGATAATCCTATCACTGATAGGCTATCAGTTACAACAGTACGTGCGTTAAAGCAACATTTTCAACCTCGTATTACTTTAATTAACTAATATCGCTGGAAAAAACACCGTCTGAATCGATCTTTGTCCCCTTTTTGTGCGAAAGGGTAATTCGCCGAAATTTTTCGGTGGATTACCCTTTCGCCGAAAACAAAAAAGACCAATTCAGGCGGTTCCCTTGAACCAACACCTCAAAATAGGCCCAATTAATGCGCAGTGAGTGGGCGGTCTTTTTCATGCATGAGATGCGCCGTTATGCGGCTACTTTTTCGCAAAAATTACAAAACTCCTCTGTCTTTAAAATTTACATGCATTGAAACGTTTTTAACCAGCATGATCAACTTAGAATGGTTTTGAATTTGGATGGAAATGGGAAACACGGCAGTATGAAGTTTAATGACAAAATAAAGTTTTCGGAATCCAAGGTTGAACCACAAATCATTCCGCCCTGTGAATATGGTGATGATGATAAAAATCAGTTGCAGTATTTTGCGCTTTATAAACACCGACTCAAATTGCTGAAACCCCGCTTGATCAGGTCTGTTATTTTATTTCAAAAAAAATAATAATAAAGCAGCGTGAAAAATTTATTTCAAAAACGGCCCTTATGGAATTATACACCCCAAAGAACGGCCGTAATGGGATAATCATTACTTTAATAATCATTTGTTGACGACAAAAGCGGCCGTAATGGGATTAAGAGCTGCAATTTCAATCCCTCAAGTGCTTTATTGACTATTTTTCAACATCACACCCGAATTTGGGTGAAAACCGAAAAAAACAAAGTCTGAAAATGGTTCCAATTTTGGCAAACAAAATTAATTTTGGCCATTTTTAGCAAATCTTGAAAAATTGCCAAAAATTACAGGGGGCTCTAGTTATATGTCTTTTTGAATTTTATTTTTCTACTTTTTCAAAATGATTCTAAGGCCAAGTCAATTTTTTTGTGTCTAACCTTATAAGTGTAGGTTTTTACCGAAAACAAAGTCATATTCTAATTTCGCTTTTTTCTGTTTTCCCCCAAATCAGGTTGTGTCAACGCAATTTGTTCATTTTCGGACGTATGATACCCGCCTAATCTTTAAAATTTCAGTGCCGCCGAGCGCAAATTTCCAGAATATGAATTCAAAAATTTGTATCAAATGGCGATCGATGAGGAAGCAATTGTGTGCGGCATTTTTGTCAAAAAAATAAAATTACAGCCAGAAATACTCGATGAATATTTAGAAGACGTTAAAAAAGAAACGCCACCGAATAAACTAACAGACGAGGACGAACTTGGATTTGAAGATGAAACTCAACGGACCACAATTGCGGGAATTACAAACGGTAATATAACCCTTTAACCAGTTATCTTAACAAACGGTAATATAACCCTTTAACCAGTTATCTTAACAAACGGTAATATAACCATCTAACCAGTTATCTTAACTCCCAGGGGGAAGTGCGTGTATATAGACACGCAACTTGTTTTTTCGTCGATTTAAGGCATATGGTCCATATGATATGGAGGCCCCGTAGGGCAAAACGGGTATTGCTGACCCCCCCTCAACTTTTCGAGAAACTTCGATTGACGGTGTTTTTTGCGTACGTTGGAGATTTCAAACAGCTCTCTAGGGGCCCTGGTGGCCCAAATCAATTTCTGAATAGTCAGATCGACGTAGTTTGACGAGCTCTACAACTTGGCTTTACCAGTTTTTTTGAATTATTGTGATTTTTTAAGTGCGTGTTTATTTACACGCATTTCCCCCTACGGGTTCCCAAAAACTCCTTCCCCCTGAGAGTTAACAAACGGCAATGTAACCATCTAACCACTTATTTTGACAAACGGTAATATAACCCTCTAACCAGTTATCTTAACAAACGGTAATGTAACCATCTAACCAGTTATCTTAACAAAATCATGCGTTCAAGGGTTAAGCATGTTGCCAGGTTTTAAATTTCATTTACAGTGAAAATCAAAGAAATCGTGACCGGCCAATGTGCTGCCGTTTTGGGGAAAATAAATCAAACTGGTCAATTTGAGCTGCTCGACTGGACTTGCGCCGATCCAGCCACCAAAGACCGCTCCGACAAAATAGCGCCAACAGTGGTCGGTTTTGCGGGTGATTTTCGATTTGGGTCAGAAGATGCGCCTTCTTTTCTCGCACTTGAGTTATTGTCCAACTTTATCACATCGGCCATTGGCGAACGGGCAGAACAGACCGGCAAAGTGTCGCGACTGGCACTTGTCGGCCTTATTAACACAGGTATATTTGTAAACAACATGGCCGACCGGTCTTTAATGAAGAAACAGCAAAACAGAGACACTTTTTGGTTAATTGGACCCCGAATTCACCCGTTAATCTCCTTATAAATATTAACATCCTTGTAAAATCAAGTAATTCGTTTAAGGAACGCAGTATGAGCGCCAGAAAAATGGACGAATTGATACGAAAAACGTAACGGCATGTTATAAAATTGCTGACGAGTACTTCTCCGAAATTTCCCGTTTTCTCCCAATTGATATTTTTACCGGTAGTGGGGATGCCGGTTCATTAACCATTCCATCCGTTGGATTACATAAATTAATCTTCAAAAAGGTAATTAATAAGGTATTATAATACCATATGGTATTTTAAGAAGTATTTCTATAGGTCTTCCCGTAAGACTCTAATAAGATAATAGCATTTGCTCTTTAGGGGAAAATCATGTCTTTTTGAGCAAAAAAATATATAATCATTGATTTTTACAGTTTTTATTGGTTGAAGACCCCTATTTACTGCTGCACATTTTTTTCTATACAAAATCATGTCTTTTGAACATTTTTTGTTTGCTACACTAAGATCTGTTGGTTATAAAGTCTTATGGTCTTCTGAAAATACATTTATGGTCCTATAGGTCCATACTACAGGTCCAACGACTAAAGTTATAAATATATATTTTAAATATGAATATATAACCAACCCATGTGTTATTTTTCATGAATTCTTAGGTTTAACACGGTTGACTTTACCCCAGTTCAACCGGTGCTCGAAAATAGTCTGTTTTTTTGTAAAAATTAACAATTTTCAGACGCAGCAAGGCGAGATGAAATGTTACCCAACCCCTGTTGCTTATAATGTAAATGGAACTGATATTTTGCACATTTCTGATTTGATAATCGGGAAAATGAAGGAATATTCGGCGCTTTCAACTGAGCTCGAAATTATGCAGCGATTATTAGAATTATCTCACATGGCCCCAATCTCACCGGATGTCATTCCAGCCGTTCCCTATCAAACGACTGATCCCTTTGTTATCAGCCAATTACCCGGTACGTTTTTTAATATTATTTTTTAGTTTGAAAGTGTAAAAAGAAATATTTTAAAATTGATGGTTATTAAGTCTAGTCTTTTTTTTTAATTACAACTAGAAATGAAGGTTTCAAAGTTGTAAACATAATAAATATTATGACAGAATAAAAAAAATGGTGGTTATAAGGTCAAGTTAGTTTTTAGACCGCGACCTTACTAGCGAAAACGGTTGTACAGGCGGTCTGGTTATAAGGTCACAAGGTGTAACCGTTATAAGGTCAAGACAGTTTTTACCTTATAACCAGACCCCCTGTAGCATATTTGCGAAGTTTTCCATTTTAGGAGATATGTTATCGTCTTTTTCTTTCAAAATGAAAGTACCCTTTATATTAATAAGCTCTATACACAGAGTGCGCCGTTATGTTTCACAAAAAAATCCGCAAATTAGTCAAACATAATGGCCCGAGCGGGAAAAATTCAAATATAACGGCGTAGGGGCCTACGGTAGGGCTTAACATATAAAGATATATATTTGGGGAAAATATTTTCAAAAAAAAAATGAAACATAACAGCACGTGCGGGAAAAAGTGAAACAAAACGGCGCACCCTGTTTAATAGGTACTTATTTAGTGCGTGTATTTTCCAAGAACCCAACTGGGGGTTCTCAATCAAGCTTTTGATTTTAATTCAATTTTTAAATTAATGTATCAATTATAGATGTTGTTTGGTGTATTGGTGATGAATTTGATAGCAGCACTATTTCAATAGGAGAGGAGAAAGTGCTTTTGTTTGTAGTGCCCCGATTTGCTACGACCAGTTCGATTGTTTTAATGAAAACGAAAGAAAATCATGATGATATGCCATCAGTTCAATTAGTTCAATTTAGTCTCCCTGAATTTTGAATTTTTAAAACATTTCAATACACTCACTGCCGGATTGATCATTTGTGTTTTATGAATTACAGCTCCCCATCCACATAAGCGAAACAAATTATGTAAATACAGTCCCTCATCCCCTAACGGACGCTCCGCTAACGGGCGCTTTTTCAGTCAAAAAGTTATTACTTCGTAACGGACGCTATTTTAATTAACCCCAAAGTACGGTTGCAAATTCCATAAGGGACGCTTTTTATATACAGTCCTTACTCCCATTACGGGCGCTCCCATTACGGCCGTTTATCCCATTACGGCCGTTTTTTCGTCAAAAAAGTGGTTATCCTATTACGGCCGTATTTTGGGGATAAATAATTCTATCAGGGCCGTTTTTTCTTGACAGGTTTGGCGTTAGTCATTAATTTGTACAAATCTGTTATAGCTGAGTATTCTCCTAAAAAATATCGTACAAAATTAGCAACAATTTTAATAAAATCAAAAACAAACCCTTTGAATGCTAAACTGTCCTAAACTTGTCTTTTTACGATCGCTTTTTTCTAGAACAGAAAACGTCCCTTACGGTTCTGCTCGCAAGCGATTAATCGTAAACTGATAAAGCCTACTGACCAACAAATGAGAATCTATAAACCTTCACTATTCTAGAATGGCGTCCTTGATCGACTTGTCGGTAGATGGATCTGGGAAACGTGCTGCTCGAATTAATATGGCTAGGAGTCTCAATATATTCTGGGTGATAAGTGGGTATTTATTTAATATCTTAAAAAAAATCGAAAACTTTAAAAACATTTTTGAGAAACTCTAATTCGTATTACTGGGGGTTGGTTATAAGGTCTTGGATTTGGTCCGTTATAAGTGTATTTCCATAAAAAAAAATGTTGGTTGTAGCGTGCAGTCAGTTTTAAAAATGCATTTAAGGTCACGTTAGTTTTTAAGACCTAGCCCTTATATCATATAAGTTATATGATATATATATCAACAACTCTGAAATTATTTGTTTAATTCTTACAAGGAGAGATTTTTGTTTGAACAAATGCTACCTTAGATAAACCTAAGATTTTAATTAAACTGCTACCTTAGATTTTACCCGAATATTTACCTTCCCTTTTTACCTAACATTTTACGCTAATAAAATAATTTTTAAAGTTGTACGTTTGAACTCCCTAAAACTGATACGGTCAGGGGTCTCTCGGTGTGCGCTCTCTCGATGAGCATATCTCTCTCGATGAGCATGTCTGTCTTGATGTGCTGATCTCTCTCGTTGTGCACATTCGGAAATCGAAAGTGCACATGGAGAGACCCCTGACTGTAATTCATTTTGATTCCAATAAACAATTCATCTTTATTCATAATTAACACTCATTATGGTCGATAATATAATATATCTCCCGGATATAAATGTGATATTAATTTTTGAAGACTTGAAAACAGACGCTTTGTTAAATCAGGATCTTGTTGAGCCATCGTCGCGCGAAATGAAGAAAAAGAGCGAAAAAGTAAGCTGCATTTTTAATTTTTTGCGCTGTGGTGCCAAAAACACACCAGAGAATTACGTAATTTTTCAGCAGAAGAATGACCGCCAAACCGCCAGAAGTCGCACAAACAAAGGTGGTTTTTTAGAAAGCCTAATTTCGAAACAAATTTATTAAAATTTACAGGTTTTGTCCGTAATTACTAAGGCCTTGACGAGTTGAAATCGCCGTTCGTGTAGGTTAAAAAAATAAATGACTGGAATATAAACAACTGTTTACATTACTACACTTGTAGTAATAGTAATGAAATATTCAAATAATTTATAATTCCAATCATTTATTTTTTTTAACCTACACGAACGGCGATTTCAACTCGTCTGAGTTTTCTTTAGGGTCAAATTTCCTGACATGATAATAATCTTTCTTTTTTCGATACATTTTTTTCGATACATAATTTTAGTTTTGGACCATTTTAAGTACAGGCGGACTTCTTATAAATATAATGTTGTAATTACAACAAGAAGATTAAATATTAGGATGTTTCTTAATCATTGGTTTTCCATAGTAAAAAACCACCGGAGTAAATGTACCGCGACCAAAGAAACAAACAAAACGGGCAAATGAGGAAATCTTCGCCCAATCGCAAAGTCAACCCGCGTTAAATAACACATCCCAAACCAATAATAAACCGGAACGTAAAACAACGTCCGATGTCAAAGAACGAACCCAAAAGCCAAGAGAAGATAAGCCGAAAATTCCAAAGTTCAAAAATTCCGGAAAAACTGTTTATAAAGGCCGAGTGCCGCCGCAAATTCAACCGGCCAATTCGTCAACCGATAAATACATCACCTTATCAGAAGACCAACTAAGGTTTGAAAGGGCTATATCTCCAGTAAAATTAGGTCTTTAAGCTGGGCTATAAAGTCTGTAAGTCGTGTATGCGATCTTTTTAGGTTTTTGTTTTGCTTTATATTAATATATCTTTATCCGTACGGTCCCAGAGGTCAGCACTTGGATTCCAACCCGAATTTTACCCGCGGGTAGGACAACATTTTCCGGTTAAAAAAGTCGGGTAAAACTCGGGTAAGAATTTATCAGAGTTTTACCCAAGGGTTCGAATCGGAATCGGGTTGGACAACCGTTTGAAAAAATCGGGTTTTACTCGGGTAATTCCGATAATTGGACCTAGTAAACCCAAACGGGTTGGTTACCTGAGTTTTACCCGAAACGGTTAATCACGGATAACTTTACCCGACTTTTACCCGCGGAATTGGAATCGGGTTGGACAAGAAAAAAAAGGCGGTTCCCTTTGAATGTTTTCGAAATCGAGCGGCAAAGTTTTTAACATTTGTTTTTTCTAGTAAAATTATACAAATGGTCTCACAGGGCAGTTCAAATCAAGCCTTAACGACCAATAATGAAGAAATGACTTCATTTGAACCGATTTCTACCGAAAGTGAACAAACGACAAACGAAGAAATTGCCGAACAATCAACCGAAAGTCTTCCAGACAACACACCAGCCAATAACAGTCTTCCAAGCCATAATACGGAAATCAACAATGTGCCAAAAAATGTTTCCCGCGATGAGCAATTGATTAACTCACAGAAATTGGTGCCTATTACGATGAGATCTTCATTTTTACCTTACGAATCGGTTCCAAGAGATGTTATCCAGGTTTGGTTTCATTCATTTTATGCGGTCATAAATTATAGCTCATAATGTCGAATTATTCGTAAGTTGTAATTTGACCCCTTTCCGGATCGTATGACCACACCACCTAACCAGTTATCTCAAGTTAAGATTCCTTTGTTAACAACTGTTTTGCTCGAAAAGTGTTAACATAATTGGGTAGGATGTTTTGTTAGATAATTCGAACACGGGATAAGTTTTTGTCCAAAAAGTGTTAAGGTAGGTAAGCTAACTGGTCAGGAGGTGTATTTTACAGTGCTTGAAAAGTTTACCGAGTTTATCTGAGAAAAAACAGAGGGCGTTTTTGACCAATTTAGACAATGTTATACATGGGTCCTTAAAGTAAGGGCCACTTGCTCGATTTTTAAAAGTACTTAAAAGTACACCAATTAAATTATAGCAAGACAAAAAGTGCTCCACAAGTGTTCAGCTTCCCTTTTGGTAAACCAAACGAACAACCCAATTATTGTAACAAAATTCGAATACCTGAACACTTGTGGAGCACTTTTGGTCTCGCTATAATTTAATTGGTGTACTTTTTAGTACTTTTAAAATTCGAGAAAGTGGCCCGTACTTTAGGGACCCCAGTATAACATTGTCTAAATTGGTCAAAAACGCCCTCTGCGTTTTTTCTCATTAATTGGAAATCGCGAAAAGTCCAAAAAGTGTTAAGATAACCCAAGTACCACTTACACGGGTAATTGCCGGTACAAATCGGTTAAAAAAAAAACTTTCGAAATTTTCCTACAGAAAAAAGCCCAATTATTAGCTTCAAAAAACCATGCTAACTGTAGTGGTTCTTGGACTATGCTGGACATATTTTTTAAGAATAATTGATTATTAGGAACAACGCCGCGAAAAACAACTTGAGTGGCGGCGAGAACTTGAAAAACAGCGGCAAGCAGATGAAATCAGGAAACGAGTTTAGTTATTTTTAAAACGAAAAAAAAAACATTTTATTATAATTATAAGGGCTATTTTCTTAAATTTGCTGAATTTTTAACACCTTTTGGCTTTAACTCCTTATTTATGCAAATTAACATCAAAAAATAAAACTCATCACAAGAAAAAAAAAGTTGAAGGAAGAAGAGGCCCGTGAGAAATTGGTAGATCATCATTTGTTTCAGTCCGTAACTGACGTAACAAAACCCGAAACTTCGCGACCCGAACGTCCAGGCGATATTCCGCCATTGCATTTGTCCCGCGAGTTAACGGAGGTGTCAACTGCTGAGGTTCATAATATGAACCAACCCGCTACTGTCCGAATGGTTCAAAAACCTGGCGATGGTTTTCACCGAAACATGAATGCACTCAAAGACCCCGTAGGTTTTATACGTTTACATATCTATGTCTTTTTTGCATGTGCCTTTTTCACAAGTCCAAAAAGTGTTAAGATAACCCACCTTTGTTAAGATAACTGGTGTATACATAAGATATATCGGAAAACAAATTTTAAAGTAAAAATCGTACTTGAACCAACAACTATACCCCCAACAACTACACCCTCATTTATGACTTGTTATAGGGTTTTTTCTAAAAAAAATAGTACAGGGGGGTTGGTTATAAGGTCAGTCATTTGTGCCGTTATAAGGTCAAGTCAGTTTTTCAGGCACTAAGGTCAAGTCAGTTTTTTTGATTATCACGTTTTTTGGGGGAAAATTTTTAAAATCATGTCTTTTTACACTTTTTTTCTATAAAATAGTGTCTTTTTAAACATTTTTTAGAGTGAAGACCATAATTTTAGGGGGAAATTAAATGTTAAGAAAAAAATTGAACTTTTCCCATCATTAGCAGAGGTCGGCACATTGGATTTTTTCTTGTCCANCCCCCAACAACTACACCCTCATTTATGACTTGTTATAGGGTTTTTTTCTAAAAAAAATAGTACAGGGGGGTTGGTTATAAGGTCAGTCATTTGTGCCGTTATAAGGTCAAGTCAGTTTTTCAGGCACTAAGGTCAAGTCAGTTTTTTTGATTATCACGTTTTTTGGGGAAAAATTTTTAAAATCATGTCTTTTTACACTTTTTTTCTATAAAATAGTGTCTTTTTAAACATTTTTTAGAGTGAAGACCATAATTTTTAGGGGGAAATTAAATGTTAAGAAAAAAATTGAACTTTTCCCATCATTAGTGTCTTATTGTGGAAAAAATTTCTGGTTGGTTATAAGGTCAGGACCGTCAGGTCAGTTTTTTCAAAGTGCATTAAGGTCAACTCAGTTTTTTAGACCTTGACCTTATAACCCCCCCTGTAGCCTTATAACGAGATATTTTTTTATCGAAATCCGATCGATTTTATTGACGCTTGTGGAAACATTTTGTTCATGTTTACAAACCTTAAGGTAAATTATGATTATTAGAGTTGGATCGTATGGAGCGTGTTCGAAAACAGCAAGCGGAAACAGAAAAGGAACTTGCCAAACAGATTGAGGCAAGAAAGAAGGCGAAACAAAGGGCAGCCCGTGAGGATGACGATGAGCCCTGGTGGGCCCGACAAGATAAGAAAAGGGCTGAACTGGCCCAACAACAAACGGCAAGAACAACAACAACAGCTACAACTGTTGCTGCTCCAGCCCCAACTCCTGCTGTATTTGTGTCAAAACCGGAGGAGCCGATGAGACCGGTGAAACCGCCCGAAATTCAGCCATTACAACTCGACGATTTACATAGCTCCCAAGAGCCAACACGTAGAATAATCATGCGTGAAATCCAAACGCAAACCGACTCTCCGCCAAAAGCACAAATTGAAAAACCGCAATCTAGTGGCCGAAAGTCACGGGCAAAGGTAGACGCCAGAAAAACACAAAGGAAAGATAAAAACAAAAATTGTTTTATTATTACAGGGGGTCTGGTTATAAGGTCACATGATGTGACCGTTATAACGTCAAGTCAGTTTTTTTTTGCGACTAAAGTCAAGTCAGCTTTTTTAGAAACATGTTTTTTGGGAAAAATCTATAAAATCATGTTTTTTACGCTTTTTTTGGATATAATAATGGATACAGGGGGATTGGTTGTAAGGTCAGTCATTTGTGCCGTTATAACGTCAAGTCAGTTTTTTTTGCACTAAGGTCAAACTTGAAGTCAAACTGAAGTTTCAGTTTTTTGAGTAGCATGCTTTTGGGGAAAAATCTTTAAAATCATGTCTTTTTGAGTTTTTTGTTTTGTTTTTGGATAAAGACCTCGCGTCCCGCTGGCTCATTTTTTATATATAAAACATGTCTTTTTACACTTTTTTTCTATAAAATCATTTCTTTTTGAACTTTTTTCCCCAGCACTAAGGTCTTATTGTGGATGAAATTGAGGTTGCTTATACGGTCAAGTCAGTTTATTCAAAGTGCATTAAGGTCAAGTCAGTTTTTTAGACCTTGACCTTATAACCAACCCCTCTGTACCATTTTCTCATTATTAATGGTTTAATCTGTCAGAAGTGAAAATCAAAGCCGCTATAAAACAAATCTTGAAATGCGGGCTCAAGAGCGCGACGACAACCGTAAAAAGCGGCAGGCGGAAATGGCGGCGGAGCAACGCCGAGTCGAAGCGCGCCTTCTTCAAATCCGAACGAAAAATAATCAAAAATCAAAAGAAACTAAACCTCCCGCAAAATCCCCCCAACCCATGCATCAACCCAATTATCAGCCACCGATACATGCTAATACAAATGACGCAAATTCATCATTTCAAGACAATGAAGCGATAATTCTACAACTGCAACAAATTCAACAAGTCCTGCTCAGAAAACAACAACGGCTGAGCAAAAAATAAGTTCATTCATATCTGGGCATAATTCCGTGTAAGTGAGTTCAAGTGTTCTAACCCAAACAGTCCTATTACAGCAATACCGATTGGGTTACTTCTAACTATTTTGGTTAACCAATATTATCAGCCAATTTATTAGTTCCCGACGGCATGCCGCGGCATAATCCAAAACAAGTTGGTATAAATAAAATAAATTGTGCACAAAGCGGAATTGACGGAACGTTTCGACCAATTACATTTTATTCGAATTTTCAAAATAAAAGTAGCCAGCCATTGGAATCCATAACCTGATTTGGCTATATATCTGATATCATTTTCGGTCAACAAAATAATTTTTTTGTAAATTTTGAAAAATGTCAAAAAATAAATTCTGTTCACCAAAAATGAAATGCTTTTCCGGCTTTGCCCTTTTCTGTTATTTGACCAAATCAGGTTATGCCCATTTGAAGATATAGTATAAAATATACAGTTTAAATTCCCTTTTCTTCATTTACCGTATGACAGTGCTCAGACTGCAAGGCTTTTAGCAATTTTCTTATAATTTGTAACGATATTATAACGTCACCGTTGCAGTCTGAGCGCTGTCATCTTTTGAAATTAGGCCCTGTATAATTTGTACGTTTTACTGATTCAATCGGTGAGCAAAAACAAAATTTAGACAGTTCCATTCATTGTAAAACTACACTGGCTCACGTATTATGCGTCTAAAACATATTCTTACTCCTAACCTACCTGCTCTGCCATTGCATTCTCGAACAACATTATGACACAATATACCTTCTGAAAAAAACAAACAAATTCTGATGCTGTCCAGCGGTAGACATTATTTTTTTCTTATCTTAATAAATTTTTATTTTTTCTTATTGCTGATTCACAGTATGCTGAAATAATCAATCGGCAGTTTTGAAAGTTCATGTTTTTTCAAGAATTTTTACGCTTAGATTCTTTACACCGTCTTAGCACTTATCTAAGATTTTTTTGAAAATCTTAGCGACCTAACGGCGCAGTATGTAGGCGAAACGTGTAATTTGAAATATAACCGAGCAGGATAAGAAAGAAAACTATACAGTCCCTACTCCCAATACGGACGCTCCCGATACGGACGATGATCCCAATACGGACGCTTTTTCGGCGAAAAAAGCGTTTTTCCCAATACGGACGGTGCTCCCAATACGGACGCTATTTTTGAGAATCAAAAACGTCCGTATTGGGAGTAGGGACTGTAATAAGTAAAATGCGCAGGCACTTTAACAATTAACCCCCAAACACGATTATTTGGCAAATCCCTGAACTCAACAGAAGCCAATCAATGGCCCTGAATCGAATGGACAGACTTTCGAAAACTCCCGACCATCCTTGGACAGTTTTTGGTCGATTTGACCACAAAAAACACAAATTCACAATTCGTTTACCGGGCGACGTAAGGGGTCAATTTTCGAAATACTAGCTAGCCGTTGAATTAATTTACAGTTCTGATAAAAAAAAANTTTTCGATTTCCGGTATTTCCGGTTTTCACTTTTTTTCTAGTAACCGGAAATAAGCGGAAATGGAAGAAAGTGAAAAAATATTGAGACCGCAAAATAAAACAGCCTAATCCATACATAGGAACGTGAGATATCGCAATTTTAATGTCATGTCATAATTGACTATAAACGCTTTTTAGGAGTTAAAAATCAGAAAAAAGACGGATCCATTAATTAGAGCACTAAAATCTTAATACTAATTTTAATTTCTACAGTTATTCGGCTGTCGGGAACAAGTTTTTACAGGCAGCGCGGGGAGTTGTTTGCGTAGGTAAAGGACGCTAGCCAATAGGAGGCGCCTATTGAAAAGCATGAGCCAATAGGCGCGCCTGTAATTCAGTCACAGGACGCTCCGCGCCTACGGCGCTGGCGCCTGTAACTGCTCATTCTTTGTTGATTTTCACTGTTTATGTATTTATTGAAGCCGAAGAACTCAAAATTTGCGTTTTTTACACCGGCCCGGACAAACGTCCGGGGGTTAATGAGAAAAGTAGTTTTTCGAAACCGTCTGATTGATTATTCTGTAATACATTATTATTTGTTTTATTTTAAATGCATAAAATTTGCAACCTATATATGTGCAAACGCAATCGCATTTCCAAACATAATAGGCTATTATTAGTAGCGTTTGGGTAATTGTAGCTGAAGGGCAAAAGAGAATTTGCACTTATTCCAAGGGTCTTTTTAGTTTATGAACTATAGTTGACCACATAGGATAATTCGTTATGTCTCATTCAATTCCCATGTCATGGAAACTTTAAGACTAGTTACATTTTTAAATTTAGATTTTTGCTAAGTTCCAGACACTGTTGGTGATAAATGTAGCTGAATTGGTATAATTTTTTTCTTCCAATTTTGGCGTCCACCAGTTACTTTTAAAACTGTTATACCCTGCAGAAATGGTTATAACAGTTGAGGCCCACACAAAGCCCACTTTCGTTTTTCAAAACTTGCTGTATTCTGCGCGTATTGGTGCGTTGTGATCACCAAATGCATTGGACTACCCGTGTGAACGTTTTTTTCTGTGTATACCTTTTATAATATAGTCTGTATCTATCCATAATATGGATTCCATATAATATATATAAAGGCCATATAACGACAGTATATACTTTACTACTTCTATTTTATTTTTGGTGCCGACCGTGTATTTTATGAATTGCCTAAAACGGAAATACGGGCGTAGAGAAGTATAAGCTCAAAATTGTTTACTTTGACTACAGTATTTCCTATTGTCACTACAGTACCAAGCATTTCCTATTATTAAGTTAATTGGGTGTACCATTTGTCAATCAATGTCAACAAAATAGGTTCAAAATTAGACAGTTATAATAAATATACCGAGTTCATAAGTTTAAATTTAATAATATAAGCTCATAAGTTCACCCCAACTTGGTGGTTATAAGGTCTGCTATTTTGTCTGCTATTTGGTCTTATCGTCTTTTGCTGACAGCTCTAATGTCAGCTTTTCATTTAGGTTGGTCCCTTTTGAAAAACTGTCAATGATAATTCATATGGTCTTTGGGACAAAATCCTGTTTTTTAGACATTTTTGGCTTCCCCTGTTTTTTTACGTTTGAAATTTCTCTTCAACAAAAACAGTCGTTAGAGGAAATATTTTTTACGACAGTTAATTGACTTAATTTGGTAGTTCAACTCAAAACTCTCATAGTAGCCAAACTACTAGCCAGAACTATTAAAACTGTCCATAAAAGCTGTTTGTTTTGACCCTGAACTAACTTTATTCTCCAGAAATTTAGTCCAGGGTCAAACCAAACGGCTTTTACGGACTTTTTTAATTTGTTGCGCATAGTAGTTTTGTTATTTAAATTTTAAATTTCATATGACAGCGCTCAGACTGCAACGGTGCCGTCATAATAGCGTTAGAAATCATAGGAAAATTGCTCAAAGCCCTGTAGTCATAGAGTCAGACTCTGAGCGGTGTCGTACGTTATGTTAAACAATTTGGTAATTGTAATTTGGTAAACAAACATTTTTTTCTTGCAGTAAGGTCAAGTCAATTTTTGTGAAGCATGTTTTTTGGGGAAAAAAATCCTTGAAATCATGTCTTTTTACACCTTTTTTCAATAAAATAATGTTTTTTTGAACTTTTTACCGGCACTAAACTCTTATTGTGGAACAAAATTTCAGATGGTTATAAGGTCAAGTCATTTTTTCGGGGCTTGACCATATAACCAGACCCCTGTAAAGATTATGGCAGTTAAAAAGATGAACTTGAAATCATTTCTTTTTTTTGTGAAAATAGACATCCATTTTAGGTCAGTCTTCTCAGGTTAACTAGACCTAAGTACACGAGTCTTATTAGTTGCAACATAGACAAATAATCAATGGTATTTTTATTTAATGCATCATAAACTGCATTTTTTGACGTTCTTGATAATGACCCGTAATCTTTGCTACAATCTTTGGTGATCTCGCTAATGCTGTTTTTGGACTAAAATGGGTGTTTTCCCCAGCTGGAATGTCTAATGATTAGACTCTAATCAGAATTAGACGAATAAACTTAAAACTAAGTTCGAGGTCATCTATAGTGAACTAGGCCAATCCGTTGTTGTTTTATGTTAAGTTTACTTGATATCAATGTGAAAACGTTTTTAATCATAGCTCTATGACCTGTTCTTTGATTTCAATCCAAGCGTAAAATTTCGCTCAAAGTAACCGACGCTATTTTTGATATAACTAATCTAGTTGATGGACTCTTGATGATAACCCCCCACTGTTTTGAGATACAAAGTCAGTTATTTTGTCTGTTATGCCAGATACGTGACCCGATTCTCGGGTTTGGGTTTACTTACGAGCACAGAGGTAGTTTAAAACAACTGCTTCAACGGACTTCACGGAAATCACCTATTACTAATAGGCTATTAGCATTTCTCATAATGTATATTTATGTATACGGTATAAGTTATTATACCGTATAACCTACGGGGTTGGTTATAAGGTCAGCCATTTGAACCGTTATAAATAGGGTGCCGTTTTTTGAGAAACATGTTTTTTGGGAACAACTCTTTAAGGTCATATCTTTTTACGTTTTCTTGGATGAACCTTTCAACCTTTTTAAGATGGTTATAAGGTTTTATGGTTTTTGAAAATGCATTTAAGGTCTTATGGTCTTTTGTTGCTTACGAGTCGTAAGTTACGACCTTATAACCAACAGTCCTGTACAACAATGCCGTTTTTCGCGGTTTTTTACTGTCACTGAGACTTGTAAATTTTGTGATGTAAATTTAATAATTATTAGCTTTACGTCTATATTTATAATAATAATTATAATAAATAAGTTGGCTCAACGCCGTCCCAATCTTCCTATAGTTATAGAATATAAATTATAGTCTATAATATATAATTTATTTGTCATATTTTTGTGTTACAAAGCTTCTTTTAAACTTTATAACCAATTATCGAATGTTTAAGTTGAACTGAGTTCAACACAATAAAAAATATACAGTCTTCACACCGTTTAAATCTTTTTGGTGAAACATCTCTAAAATGTCTTTTTTCGTTTTTTTTTGTAAAATCATGTCTTTTTGGATTTTTTATAAAGCAACGGTACGTTTGGGAGTTAATTTATCTTATTGTGCCCTATGCAAACAGTTTTCTTTGAAAGGTCAAGTCCACTGAAAACAATTGATGCTCTGTATTATACTATCAGAAGAAAGTTTGTTATTTTTGGATCAGAACGGCTGACTTTTCTTTATTTACTCGAAGAAAAAGTCGTACGACCTTTTTTAACCTTGCGCACAGCGAGGTTATTTTGCGAGCTAATGTGACCCCTTTTTAGCGTGTTCACTTTTATTAAAACTGCACTTAAACTATAAAGCCATAAAATAAACTGGCAATGAAAGATCATAGACCGAGTACAACAGTTCATTTAATGATTAATAGTTAGGATGGATTCCGGGGAAAATTAAACCAGTCGATTTTAAACACAAAAGTACCTATTTATATGTTATCAAACACGGCGAATCCGATGGTCGAGTTCGAAAATTAAAATTTTGTCAAATAAACCAAGAAATCAGCCCAAAATGGCCAAAAAATCGGTATTTGGTCAGAACTATAGTATTGTAACCATACCGTCTCAAAGCTCCCCAAGCGCGAAATTTCGCAGAAAAAAACTCGTACGACCTTTTTTGACCTTGCGCACAGCGAAATTATTTTGCGAGCTAATGTGAGCACTTTTGAGCGTGATCACTTATATAAAAACGGCACTTAAACTATAAAAAAAACTGACAGTAAAAGATCATAGACCGAGTACAACAGTTCGTTTAATGACTAATAGTTATTTGAAAAATTGATCGAACTAAGTGAGAAACATAAAACATAAAGCGTTTACGGAAATAATTATGTGATGAATACAAATCATAAATTATTTACGCTAAAGCGTAATTTTTGCGTGATTAAGAATTTAAATTCTCAGTGAGGCGTTAAAAGTTATTGCTAAAACACTGTAATGGATTTAATCACATGATTAGCCATGGCTAAACTAGTTTGTATGGACAGATTTTGTATCTCGGCTCCTTTAGATGTCCCTCCGTTGTCTATTTTTAGTCTCCACATTCTTAAAATCTTTTGTAAGGCACAGCCTAATTTGGGCAAATATGGAAGAACGCGAAAACGTGAAGTCTGAAAAGGTCCAAAACTGAAAAAGGCGAAACCAAGGGTTCATTTTCGTTAAACCAAATTTATTTTTCGCCATTTTTCTCAAATGGTGAAAAATAACTTTTGTTTACCGAAAAGGAAGCCCTTTTGAGGATTGGCCTTGGGAGTTGTACCCCTTTTCAGACTTTGCCTTTTTCTATGTGCGCCAAAATCAGGTTGTACTTTTCATTGTCAACATGTTCCCATCAATTTGTTTTGCATTTTTACCCCGTTATATTACGATCAAACAACGGTAGATTTTCAAAGCCAGCAAACTGACTATTTGGTAAACGCTTGGAGCGTTAAAATGCCCGCTATTATCCGTTATTAATTCAATATTCCACCTAAGCCACATCTACCGTAGGATTTGACATCACAAGAAAATTAAAATATTTTTGTTTTTGAGGTCAAACAAATATTTATTTAATGGTGTGACGTTAAAAAATACAATAATAAGCGCAAAATTGCTGGATTTCTCACGCGATTTGAGCAAATATTTTCCATCTCCGCAACATAAAAATATCTGGACCAAAGGTAGAACCCATGGGTACTTTTCATATGTTATTTTTCTGTGAATGTCAAAATCAACATTAAACCACATTAATAGGGTCATAGGAGCCACAGTACCCCATGATTTCTTAATTATAGCTTTTTTTCACAACATGATAGTATAATCTTTTTCATGACGATTCGTTCGTTTTTTTTTCACAACATAATTCATTTATGTCACAAATATGCGTGGTTTGGCACGTAAGTGTTATAAAATATTAATGATAAAAGGTAAGTCAGATCACCATATAAGGCTTCATATATTGCAACATACATATCACCTACAAATGTAGACAGTGTGTGAAAGTTCGAAAAGTGGGTTTTGCAAACATTCATTAAGTATTTCTGTTCTACTTTTCAAAATTTGAAAAGTTTTTGAAAAATTGTGTAATAATACAAATTAAGTCGGTACAACTTTCAGACCTTAACCCCGTATATATCAAAACGAGCCAGCGTTCCATGTTACATAACTTTAAAAACAGCCTTGAAATATCATAACTGGACCGCCTGACATTAGACTAAAATTAAAATTAACGCCCGGTTACTTTTTTTCTTTTAAATTTACACGGGTTGATGTATTGTGTAATTTATAAATAAATGAAATTGTAGGCCCGGTAGGGCCGGATGGTTTGAAAATAAAAAAAAAACGTTTTTTGTAGTTTTCGCGGTTAGCTTTTATAAAATTTTAACCGGTTGACAGTTGACAATTCTAGGGTACACCACGAGAATCGCCCTAGTCGGTTATCATTTATGTCTCAAAATCAACCAATTTTACACACTTCTAAAATCGGGTAAAATTCCCAGGTGGCTGTCCTAGATATCATGGCACCGGGGTAGTTAGGAAAACACTTTTTAGTAGAAAAAGTTATTTGAAGAAATAACTTTTGAAGAAAACGATTTTCGGGGAATTCCCCTTTCTTCGAAAACGTTTCCTTTTCGGGGAATTTTAAATGAATTTGTGGTGAATGAATCATTGACTATGATTGATCGTCTATACAATGTAAAGTACAATCTTTGCGTCCATTACAAAAATCTCATATCCTGGTAAATTTTGGCCCGCTGAGTCATTATGACTCGTACTAGTGGCCTGTCTATGCCCTTAAATGCGAAAATGTTATCGTATCTTAATTCTCAGGGGGAAGGAGTTTTTGGGAACCCGTAGGGTGAAAATGCGTGTAAATAAACACGCACTTAAAAAATTCACATTAATTCCCAATAATTCAAAAAAAAAAACTGGTAAAACCAAGTTGTAGAGCTTGTCAAACTACGTCGATCTGACTATTAATAAATTGATTTGGGCCACCAGGGCCCCCTAGAGAGCTATTTGAAATCTCCAACCTACGCAAAAAATAACACCGTCGTTTTCGAATTTTCTCGAAAAGTTGAGGAGGGGGTCACCAATACCCGTTTTGCCCTACGGGGCCTCCATATGCTTTAATCGACGAAAAAAACAAGTTGCGTGTCTATTTACAGGCAGTTCCCCCTTGGAGATTTTAGGCTCTATGAGTCATGCGAAGGGGGCAATATATAAGCGCAAGGACTGTGCAAAACAATTTTTGGTGAAATTCCCGAAGTTCCTTTAAGAAATGCATCGATGGTTTACAAATATATGCAAATGTACGCAATTTACCCATGAGTAACGGGCCCTAATGACTATTTTTCCGAAATTGTGCGAGTTCATTCGTGGACTTGAGATAGATAACGGATGTGCATGATTGATTATTGGGAGCCCATTCTCAAGGTACCATATACTACACATGCACCCAGATGACATGAACCAGCTCCTGACAGAAGTTTGTCAAATGTTGTCAAGATCCGGGGAAATAGGCAACGTTTGTGACGATCCTGGTGCATCGTAAATAAGATTTTTCTGGAAAGTAGAGTCTCAACGATTTTTAAAAGAGAAATTTGTTTCAAACTACAAGCACTTTTTTGGTAAAGCTTCCCCAGCTGACATATTTTTTTCTGTGGAATTCATGTCTTTTTACAGTTTTTTTTCTTATTCGCTAAGGCCAATTCTGTTTTTTCATCATGAATCGTCGTTTTTGACTTTTTTTGATTTTTTTCTTTCAGAAAAACAAGAAATTTTCAGACGTTGATCTGCTACGTTATAACCGACAGCAATTGGAAACAATCAATACTAAATTCCAAGCAGCTTACAGTAAACTTACGGCAAGGTCATCGTGCATATGTAGTTTTGTCGTTTTTCGAGAATCCCGTGAACTTGTTCTATTCAAAAAAGAAAAATCAATTAAAAAATGTACCTTTCAGACTGTCGGTGACGTCTGCAAATGCAGTTCTAGCCGACAAGTTTATCTATAGAGGACACAGCCAGTCTGAAAAACGCGTTTTAAAATTGATTTTCTGGGAAACCTATCGGTCTAATCGTCACACCTTGTCACAGCCTCTGTTTTGGCTAAATTATTTATACAGTATGCGAGTATGAAAAAAACACGTTTTTGTATGAGTAACTTCGCGATGAATATTGGAACTGAAAACGTGCCTAATGATGAAATGCTAAAACATAAACAAACGAGCGCCAACTAGGGGTTATTTTTTAGTCGAAATCGAGCCTCGGACAAATTTGTGCAGCTTTGAATAAACTGTGGCAATATGTGTTGTGGAATCAGATGGAGTAACCTGTGAGGAAAAGATGTCAGGATTATGGACTATAATTTATAGTTACAGTCCTTAATCATTTATCGGACGTTTTCGGTTCTCGAAAATAGCGTCCGATAAATGAGCATCGTCACAAAAGAGGTCATTTTTTTATTAAAATGACCCCATTTTGGCCCAAAAAGCGTCCGATAAATGAGTAAGCGTCCGATAAATGAGCGTCCGATAAATGGTTAAGGACTGTAGTACTTTTTTTCGGACAATAGAACCCCCTAACGGGTTGTCTTACCAAGGTTAGATTATCTTACGACTTTTTACAACAAAACGTATCGAGGATTCCGTTTATTTTACCAATTTTTTAAACCATCTTATCAAAGTTGGGTTATTTTACCACTTTTTTAGAGTTTGTAACCCGTCAGGTGGTGTAGCTAAATACAGCCACAACTCCAGTACCACAGAGTACGTTAAATAGCCTTATCTTAAAACGGGTAAATTGAAATTTGAATGATGATTAATTAAATGCGGTATATAGATAATATACATAATGATATGAGGTTGAATTCAATTAAATCTCTGCTATCGATTTTGTGTATTCTACTGACAGAAAGCTTTTCCGAATTTCAGCATTATGCTCTACTATATATAGTAATATAGTATACTATAGTAAAGCTGTTTGGCATCGATCCTTTTCGAATAATATGTCACATTTACTATAACGAAAATACTATACTAACTATACCGGTACGTTCAGAGGTGACCTAATTTTGTAAACGGCTTGATTCAAACTGGTGTGTTTAATTAAGGGGCCACTTCGACGAATTCTCGAATTGAAAAATTATCATTTCAGTATCAGATGTATACACCAGATGACTCATTGTAAGGGTACTAAATTGGTTTTGAAAAATAGCCCTATAACGAGTTTTTAGCCCTATTTCAGGGTAGGCCTACGCAAAAAATTGGGTTAGGGTTAAAACATGAAAAACCCTTTTTTTCTTTGACTAATGCGAACCAATTTACCGCGTTAAGAAATTTTCGACTAACTTGGTAGACAATCATTCAGGTATCGTCACTTTTCTGATATTTCGGATATCCGTTATATATATACTTATCTGACCTGGGTAAGTTGTTCGCCAATAACTTATTGGCCATACATAAGTTATCTCTCAAAATCAATAATTTGGTTTTACAGAAAAAACCACAAAAGGGCGAAAAACGTATGCCCAATAGCATTGAATTCAAATTCTGATATTTCCACAATTAGAAAAGACAATTCCTAAAAACAATTTGTTGAATTGTGGCCAAAAATGATAATAGCCGTAATGAGCGTTTAGTCAAATGTATTGTTAAAAACTTATTTCTTTCTTAAATTTTAAATTATCACTTACGGGTCAATGTTGTAGAAATACAATGTAGCCTAAACAATTATGCATAATGTAGACCGTTTTGTTGTCTCTTTTTAGTTATCACAAACGCCTCGTGTCTTTATTTTTATTTGAAAGGAAATTTGGCTAGCTCGCAAGGAGAAGTGTGTGCATAAATGCACACGACTTAGTTTTTCGTCGATTTAAGGCATAAGGAGGCCCCGTAGGGCAGAATTGGTATTGCTGACCCCCCTCAACTTTTCGAGAAAATTCCATTAACGGTATTTTTTGCGTAGGTTGGATATTTCAAACAGCTCTCAAGGGGGCCCTGGTGGCCGAAATCAATTTCTGAATAGTCAGATCGATGTAGTTTGACGAGCTGTACAACCTGTTTTACCAGTTTTACCATAATTATTGCGAATTATTGTGAACTATTAAGTGTGTGCATATATGCACACAATTTCCCCCTACGGGTTATCAAAAATTCCTCCCCCCTGAGAGCTAGCTACCCTAAATGTGCAAAACTGTTAATATGCTCAAGAAAGCAGACAACAGTCCACGTTCAGAAAGTGTTGTCACGATTTTTGTCACAGGCGCTGTTAGGTGAAAGTTCGCCCTTCTGTCAAGATCGCTTAGGTGAACTTTAGCCCGAGTACTTACAACATGTATTTTGTCAAATATTCGCTCATTAATCACTCATTTTTTTTTATTCTGCCGTGGACGCGGCTGGACGTCAAGCTTTCTGCCAAATTTCAAGTCATCAAAAATAATTCAATTAGAGTAATGACCGTGGACGACCTATTAAATATAGTTTTTTAGAGTTTTTTTTACAAGTTGTTGTTTACCAAGAACAATGAAACATCGAACGATATTTTGTGCGTTACAGTAACTTCTTCCAGTGAAATTCCTCAACTGTAACTGGTTATGTAGACCTTAAAGCTTGTGATTTTAAGTCCAGTGGGTCACATGTGTTTGTATAACCCGTAAGGTGGTGCCTGACCAATCGACCCCGCGCGCGGGTTGTAGCGGCGTGACATGGAGAGAAATCACGCACAACGGCCCGGGTCTAAAGGGAAAATTGATCATCACACAAGCCTGTAATTGCCGTTTTTAAAGGATAAAATTATTTGCAAAAATTGTTTTACAGGGTACTTGAGTATGACCAATCCATCTAGACTAATAAAAATATCGCCATATCATATGGCCCATATATGTCTCCAAGGTCATCTCAGGAAGATTTTTGAAAAAAACAAAAACTGAAAACGGTACCCGACTCAATTACATCGGAAGTTCTTCCATTTGTTCTAGCTTGAACTAGTACTTATTCCAGATTGAACTTGTCTATTTTTTCGAATTTCATAATATTTCACCGTAATACAGTTAATTTTAGTAGAAATAGTTTGTACTAGATATGCAAAATAATTGCTCAATTTCCTGTAGTTTTACTAATACCAAACATTCATTATTCTTATCTTTTTGCTGAACTTTCTAGTAGGTACTTTATTACCGTCCTAGAATATGATAAATAGTGGTAGGGAAAAAATGAAGATCATGAATGTGTGGTATTAGTAAAGCGGTCTTACTACAGGAAATTGTGCAATTTATTCCTCATAAAAGAGGCATCCTTTATGATGCAGTTCAACTCATATCTCAAGGTGGCCGGATAAACCCGCAGGTGGCCGGATAAACCCGCAGGTGGCCGGATGAAGCCTCAGACTACGCACTATGCGTGGGCGGGCTAGTGGAAAAAAATTTGGAAAAAAACTGGCCGTAGGAGAGGAGATCGGGATAGACCGAATGCGGTGTATATGGATTTTCTCCTACGGGTTAGTACTACTTAGTCTACAATCGTTACCCTCAGAACTTAAAGTCTCAATGCCTGTATAGCAATGAACAATTAAAATTGTAATTTTAAGAAAATTGTGAACCTTACACAATGAAAGCTACTTGGAATCAGTCAGACATGTTGTCTTTGAAAAAAGAAACAATTAAATACGACTGAAAATGGAAAATGGAAACGCAAGCTTTTTCGCCCATTAAGTGCTTTCGAGTGCAACAAACTTGCCGACAGGCTGAGCGGCTGAAACCCAATCATGAAATTACATTGCTAATATGCCGGTGATAGATTCAAACGCTCCGATAACACATATTTTAACGCAAAGATAAGAAAGTCTGAATGTCGTAAACGATCACAAAAATAAATTGATTACATTTTTTTGGAAATGCTCTTTCAATCGGTCATGACACCCCTTCATGATTTGAATTGGTTGACGGCTATCGTGACGTTATTATGAGGAGTTTAGCTGATGAATTCGGTGACCAATAAACAAATTAAAAGTAAGGCGTCTGACCAATGACGAGAGAGCTCAAATTGTGTTAACCAATCAGCGCGCAAAAATTCATCACTTTTGTTCAACTCTCTCGTCACTGGCCAAACGCCTCATTTTTTCATGTTGTTTATTGGTCCCCGAATTCATCAGTTGAACTCCTCCCGATGAAGTCAGTCTTTTCAATGTTGTATAGAAAATATAATAGAAAGATAAAACGTAAAATAACACAATTTAGCTAAGATAACTGGGGTGATTTGATTTTAATTGGAAAGAACAATCTACGATTAATCTTTTCCGTAATTTTCGGCGGTTTGAATGGCTGTACAATTTCAAAATTATTATTTCGTTATTTTCTTCACGATGATTAATACATATACTTTAATTAATTGTTAATACACTATCTTTCGAATTTAGATATTGTACCCTCAGAGTAGTCTTTGACGCTTGAAAGCAAGGTCATATTGTATGAGTCATACACGGATTCTAAGTTTAATTCAAGTTCGTTTATATGCGTATTCGTTTCATTTTGTCGGTTTTTTTTTGTTGATTATTGTCATATGAATGATTATGGTATTTAACTCTCAGGGGGAAGGACTTTTTGGTGACCCGTAGGTGGAAATTGTGTGCACATATGCACACACTTGAAAATTCACAATAATTCTGGTAAGACTGGTAAAGCCAAGTTGTAGAGCTCGTCAAACTACGTCGACCTGACTATTAAGAAATTGATTTGGGCCACCAGGGCCCCATAGAGAGCTGTTTGAAATATCCAACCTACGCAAAAAAAATTGAATTTTCTCGCCAATGGAATTTTCTCGAAAAGTTTGAGGAGTCAGCAATACCAATTCTGCCCTACGGGGCCCCCTTATGCCTCGTCTAAATCGACGAAAAACCAAGTCGTGTGCATATATGCACACAGTTCCCCCTGCGAGTTAATTAATGATTTAATTAACATCTGCTGAGCCTACTGAGTATCTGTCTCAGTATCAATCTTATTAATTCTTAAGGTTTTTTTTAAACTTCCTACCTATTTAGTGGTATTTAGGCTAATTGAAAATTTCTATTATGGTTATTCCAGACAAAGATATAATATATATTTTATGCAATCTCACCCGTAAGGGCCATATGTGTGTCCTTATTTTATTTTCCTTCAGTTGATTAAGAGATAACGAGGTAACCAATTCGTGAATGGTATACGCTAAGAGCAATAGCATGAGAAGTATACGCGTAAGTGTCGATGGAAAAATACCCACATATTGCTCGACTCAGATCGAGATCTATAATGACTCGTCGCATAACAATTTGATAATTATTCTTCAAAAATACAATAAGATAAGAAAACGGGAGAAACTTACTTAACACGTTATTTTATTATGAAAAATCATGTGTTAAAACATTCCGTGTTAAAAACTCTCGTGTTAAAAAATTCCGTTAAAATGAATCACCTTGGACGAATTCCGTGTTAAAAAAGCTTTGTGTTAAAAAAGTTTCGTGTTAAAAAAGTTTCGTGTTAAAAAGTTTCGTGTTAAAAAAGTTTCGTGTTAAAAAAGTTTCGTGTTAAAAAAGCGTTGTGTTAAAAAAAGTTTCGTATTAAAAGAGCGTTGTGTTAAAAAAAGTCTTGTGTTAAAAAAATAAATCACCATGGAAGAATTCCGTGTAAAAAAGTTTCGTGTTAAAAAATTAAATCATCTAAGAGGAATTCCGTGTTAAAAAGTGATTCTCGAGAAAAACGAACAAAAAAAAAGCTTTGCATCGTAATTGAAATCCGGATTTTTCTAATGAAAATCCGGATTTGTATTTTCCAAAAACTGTCCTGGATCTACCCAGCAGATAAAAAAGGAGACAAGTAAGCCTGGAGGCCGGGTCAACCCCCGAATCTGAGCTCTCATGCCCTTGACCTACATGTCGAAATTTTTAGGCCTTTATCTTGGATTTTAGGTCTATAGTAGTGAGAAAAAAAAACGGGGCGAGAATTGAAGTAACACGTGAGTAGGGCCAATCGTGATCGACTCGACAGCACAGATTTCAATCGTGATTTCGTGCGCTCACTATCCTCTATTTCGCAAAGGAAAAAAAAAAATAAAACGAGAAAAAACACTAGAGAGATAGCGAGAGACATTGTTTCTCAAAACCAAAAGAAAAAAAAACGCGAGCGAGAGAGCGAGAGTAGGCTTCGTTTTGCTCTTTGGCGCCGCACGCAGAAAGAGAGTCCAGTGTAGCAGATCGAATAGCCCATTCAAGCTTTTGACAAAATAGAAACAGGACATTTATTTTAAAAGAAAAGATAAAAAAAAAACTTAAAGAAAACCAAAAACAAAACAAAAAAAAACTCTTTAACGATTTTCTTGAGCTGTATCTTTCGAGATTCGACACAAAGATTATTGTATTTAAACCAACCGTAAATTACCAAACCAGACACATATAATATATATATATATTAAAACAATATGACGAACTCGTCAGATGTCGAGGTCGTCGAATTCACGTGGGAAGGGGTGGATAAACAGGGACTGGCTGTAATCGCCGTTTTCTACATTTTCATCGCGTTCATTGGGCTGTGGGCGAGTTTCAAGAGTCGAACCGGCCAGGGCAAACATGGCGACATGCTGGCAAATAGAGATATTGGCTTTTTGGTCGGGCTGTTCACCATGACCGCGACCTGGGTTTGTGGCGGTTACATCAATGGAACCGCGGAGGAAGTGTACAAGGACTCAAAAGGTAAACCACATTGCTGTACCCCCCGCTTTTTACCCTCTTTTAATTAGACTCTGCCTAACTAGTGTTGCTCTCCTCGACACCCCAAGTTTTCAAAGCTTGGTAAAAAATCTAAAAGCAAAAACCACGTCGTTCCAGAGAACCGTTAAAGAGAATGTGTGCATTTTGGCACAATCACGCGCTCAAGCGGATAGTAAATTCGGGAACGTGAGGGTTAACATTTTGAAAAGGTACGGTTGACCGTGGTGTATATATTTTTTCATTATTTACGAAGCTTAAAAACAACTTGACGAAACTCAATTTTCGACAACCTAATTTCATTGGCGGTAAGAGGAGAACAATATCAAACCAACAAAAGAAAACCTAATTTTGTTCCTTTTAACAAATCAAACACAATCACAATCTGACCCGAAAAACGCATCAATTCAGAATATCTCTAATTGGTTTTTTGTTTCTTATTTTGCGTTTTTAATAATGCAAAAATACAGGAATTTTTGTGCGAAATCGCCAGATAATATAAAACGTAGACGGGTTAGGCCTATTGATCGCGTAGGTTGAGTTCGACGTGACGGTTTTAGAATTTGGGAATATTCCGTTTTCTTGTTTCGATTTTTTTTTTCACTTAGGGTGACCACAGAGGAAAAAAATCTAATATAAATTAAATAACATCATTAGATAAAAAGGCGGAAGTTACTTTTAAGGAGAATGTGCGAAAAAAAAGTTTTTTTTGATTTCTTTGTTTTTTTACAACAAAAAAAGTGACGCGAGATAATCTTATTTCTGCCTTGAAGCTACGGAAAATTCCGATTTATGTGATTCATAGTTCAAGAATGTTTCGAAACAATTCTTCTTTTAGTTTTTTTTTGTTTGACGATTAAATAATACTAATGATAAATTCTCAAGTTGTTGTTGTTAAAAACCTACACGTCTGCATTTTTTGTGATTAGTTTCTGAAAGTGTAATAAATTTGAAACCGTCACGTACAAGCTGTTTTTTACTATTTTAGAGACTATTTATAAACATTGTCACAAAATGAAATTTTAAAATCTCATTATTAAAAAAACTTTCAAAGCTTAAAATAGCATTCGAAGATTTAAGCTTTTAAAACTTAACCACAAAACTTTTAAGGCCTGAAATTATGAGGAATCCATCATAAAAACTGTTCCTAACCCTAAAAAAACTGTTCCATACACAAATAGTCAATAAGCGAATTATCACACTTTTGACATTTCTAATGAAATCATTTTGAGGATTTTGTTTATATGGACTCTTTAATAAAGTTATAACAAAAAAAAAAAAATTCCCAATAATTTGTTTTTTGGAAAACTTCTGTTTTCACCAATGGTGAATATTATGGAAATTACTCATGAATTGGACTCAAACTCCTCCTCACGGAAAATTAGGTCACGTGATAATTGAGTCGAATTCAAAAGTAATCCCTTGTACTTCCTACAATTAAAGAGAAGCCAAAATGGTATTCTTTTTTGATGTCGGGTTAAATTAAACAGCCATCATTCAACTAACTTGAAGAAAAAAATGATTTGAGAAAAGGACCAGATATAGGGATGATGTTAAAAACTTAATTTTAAAATTTACAGATTTCAGTGCCAAGCTACCTCTCCCTAACCACAGCCGAACTTTGTGCCCAGCTTATGAGTTGCATTTCAAATTGTTTTCGGAGTGAAAATGAGAGAAACCATTTTTGACACTTTTGGTGTCAGAAAATGGCCTTTCTTGTATTTCCATATAACATACAATTAGGAGTTGAACGAAATTTCCAAAAAAAAAACAGATAGATTCAAACAGACAAACTAATCCAACTAATAAAATAATTCCAACGCTTGTCCTTGGCTTCGCATTTTCATTTTCTCTGAAAAAAGGACTTTTTGTTTTTCGTTGAATTGATTAGCGATTTTGAACTTCTCAGAGCTTTGTTGGCGATTATCACTTTCTGAGTTCTTTGTTACATTTTTTTGCCCTGAAAAAAAACACGCCCAGATAAGAGCGCAATATACGACCGTATGTACGACCTTATACATACAACTCGACTGAAGATGAACTCAACTCTATTGTTAAAAGTGTTTTATGACTATAAACCCACTTGACCAGTTACTATACATTTCGTTTTTTTCTTTATTTTTGTCGAGTTTTGACGATGTTGTCATTTTAGTATTCGTGAGAGTGACTCGACCTACATTCTGACATTTTTTTATCTTCACAATTATCGGGTTCATTGTTTTAATACGATTGTTTCACGTATAAATCAAACACTAGTGGTCATTTCACAAGCACATTACTATTAGTTTAACTTAATATTGTCAGGTTCATTCTATTATTTCTCAAAAAAAAATCCAGTCGTTCAGCGGCTGAACTCCTACCTACTATTTCTTATATCAAATTGACCCCATGAGGGTCGCTAATCCTTTGACGGACGCTTGTTTCTCGAGAACGTCCATTCTGGAAGCAAGAACTGTTTATAATAATTATAAAATTAACTTTTGTATTTTTGAAAGTGAATATGACCTGTGCGCTCGAATGTGCTAATTTTCACAACAACCATATAATGCCACCTTTTTCAAAACTATTCATTTGGTAAATTGTTATCATAAGCATATTACCTTAAAGGTGTGCTCCGTAAACTAAAAATGCTAATTCGACATAAAAATCCATTTCTGATAATCTTTGATTTTTTTAGTAAACTATGATTTTTTCGTAAAAAAGACAGATTCCGTGAATTTTTTTTTTTCAAAATTTTCATTTTCGAAAAAAAAAAACTGTTTAGAATTATATAACATACATATGTAATTTGCTATGCCAACAATAATTTTTGTGGTTTTGGAGCATTTTTAGGAAAAAATGTACGTGACTGTCAGAGTTGTACGATTGGTTGTTCAACTCCAAGAAGAGCTTGGAAAAAAATGTAAATAATCGATAAAGACGTTTTTACAGACTGCTTTGTGCTAAGGAAAAAGGAAATATATAGTTTCAGCTCTAAAAAAAGTTCAAAATCGATTTCACTTTGACCGCAGGAAAATGCCAGCTACGATAAGCTTGAAGCGTATTTTTTTAAAGAATATAGTTCTAAAAAAATAAAAGAAAAAAACACACAAATGGAATATGAAATGCAACGCTGCTAACCTCTCTTTAGTGTGGAATGTCAGGTTTCTCGCGTGAAGGGAAAACTCACAAGGGGCCAAGAATAGACTGGACAGATGTTCCGAGGTTTCTGACCACTCAAGATCATTTAAAGGTGATCGCGGCTCAGTGGAAAATTAATCTATTTTATTCAGGTCTTCTGTGGGTACAGGCGCCCATTGGGTACTCTATTTCACTGCTGGTTGGCGGCATTTTTTTCGCCAAACGCATGCGGGAGCGAGAATATACGACAATGGTTGATCCACTTCAAAGAGTTTATGGCAAAGTAAGTTATCATAAGTTTTATGGGGAGGGTGGTTTTATGGTCGACCTTTCTGCGGCCTTAAGGTCTAATCTCTTGCGTGTCTAAGGGAAGAAACAAATAAGCGACAACCAGAAAAAATGAAATTTGACCTTTCTGAGACCTTCAAAACCATTTATCACGTGGTTGGGTACACTTGGCAAAAAACTGGATTACCAAACTACAATCCACTTTTTAATTTTGCGTGGAATCGTGAAATTATCAATATTTTCTGGTTATTGCTTATTTTTTAATGACGGTCTTTTTATAGAACCATGAGTTTGAAATTTTTTGGTAATCAACAAAAAGAGCTACCATTTTTTTCAAAAAATCTCTTTTACTATAAGGGAAAATTCCGCTGAACCTTTTTTCATTTTTTTTTATCCAAATAAGGTGATTCATTGAAAATATGGCTTACCGTGTTTTGTAAAATTTGCCGGATCTATATTTTGGCCGGTCAAAAAAAAAAATTAAATTTAGAAGAGGTATTACAAAATTATTAAAAGTATGCATTTTAACATGGAACACCGTCATGTTCCGTGCTTGGGGAAATTGCGTTGTACGGTTCTATCACGTCCAATTTCACGGACGTTTATTAGTCACGTCCTGGTATATACGGTATATATACCATAATGGCCCGGCTATTAACAGTTCAAGTACACTTAAAAAGCTATACTCATATCACGTTGTTTCACAAGTTCTAATTCGGAGAAAATAACAACAAAAATTGAAAAGTTAAACTACACAGGGCCGTCGTATAAAGGTCACATAAGGGTCGAATTTTCCCAATAAGATGCGATATAGCTTTCTTTTGTTTGAAAATTATCAGATTTTAATATTTATTTTAAGATTCCGGGCGCTTTACTTGTACTTCCTGCGGCTTTGGGTGAACTTTTCTGGTCAGCTGCTGTACTATCAGCACTTGGCTCAACACTCGCTGTTATCATCGGTCTTCCATTAAACGCCACCATCATCGTTTCAGGTAACTTTTGACGAAAATTAAACGAACTAATTAATTAGTTATATTAACTTTATTAATTAATAATTCTTGTAATAATAAGTTACCATATAATTTAACTTATAAAGTCTAGTAAGGTTAATTATTTTTGTGATTAAGATAATTGGGTATTTGTTTCCGCTCCTAGGCCTAATAAGTTTAACAATTAAACTAATAATTATATTTAAGTAAGGGAGTTACTCGATTTTCAAGAATATGACAGTAAAGTATGACAATGAATAGCAAAACTGAAATAAACCGAGTTTTTGGATCTCCTGTTATATAACAATAGCAGTTTTTGGAAAAATATAATTACACATCTAATTTTGGATAAAATCACGTAGGCTTGTTTGCTAGATTTAGTTTAAATTTTATTATATGTCAAAGCCGAAAAGTTGCCGTTTTTTTGTTCTAGAAAATAACAGGGCGAATTTTCCTTTTTCTATTAATTTTCTAGATAACAAATGGGCAACTTTTTGGCTTTGGCATATAATAGAACATAACTTGATAATTTACAGTAGATGGGCACAAAATGTGACGGTTTTTGGAAAGAGGTAGTATCGCGTTCTGTGGACATCTACTGTATATGAAATAATTAATGATTGTCCAAACATTTTACTGTGATAATTACGATAATTTTTAGCCTCTATCTGTGTTGTCTATACCCTGTTTGGTGGTCTTTATGCCGTTGCTTATACCGATGTTGCCCAGTTGGCTTTGATTATTTTGGGTCTATTTATGGCACTGCCTAATATTTTCACCAGTGACTACGTATCAATTGATGTCCTTTGGAAGGGTTCAAAACAGTTTGACGATAATGGAACCCATACCGGATATCTAGGCAAAGCTGAATGGATTGGAGAAATTGCACCACGTGGTGAGTAAATAAAATTTATAAAATAAAAACACAGAAAAATTAAAACAGATAAAATGCGTGATCCTTTTTGCTAAAAATAATGAATGCGGTCTAGTTGCAAATTTATTTTCCCTATGGTTTTAAAATCAGACCCCTTTTTTCACCAACGGGCCATGGATCACAATTTTTTTAAATGGATAAGGCAGAGACACCTTTTGCGCTAGAGAAAATTTAAGAAAAGATTTTAAAACAATTTAAGATTGTTTCCATCTAGAAATTACGTAAAAAGCGCCGGAAATTCATGTGACACGCTGAGTAGATTATGACAAACAACTTTTGTTCGGATATTTTTTCCGGCGGTTATTTTCCGTCTTTATGAAAAATCGGGTATTTTGAGATATTTATTGGTGTTTTTTAGACGCTCCTCGCTGGACTGACAACTTTATTATGTTAATTTTCGGTGGTCTTCCATGGCAGGCGTACTTTCAACGTGTGCTGTCGGCGAAAACGCCCCAAAATGCACAAATCCAGTCCATTCTGGCTGGAATTGGCTGCTTGCTCATGGCCGTGCCATCCATTTTCATTGGTGCAGCCGCCAAGGCCACCGATTGGGATCGCGTCTTCTCAGACTACAGCGCAGAAAATAATCTCACGTACACTATGAAAATTTTGGTGAGTACTTATTCCCTTTTTGCGTCATATTATTCTATTTTTCCAAATTATTTTTCTGCTAGTCCGCCCACGCACTGCGCGCTTATCGGGTCATATTTCTATAATCATACGCAAAGTTTACAAATACATGATTGTCCACGCAATTTGATAATAGGGCTCTTTTTGCGCACATGGATTTTAAGTGTGCGAAATTTTTGTTTTTTGCTCACATTTTCTGTGTGCCCAAAATTATGATAGGGCTCTTTTTTTGTGCGCGAAATTTCTGTTTTCCGCACATTTTGTGTCTGCGCGAAATTTTCCGCTCATTATCAGTTTCGGGCATATGAATGGACAAAATGTACGCAAAAAACGAGATATTTCGGGCACAAAATGTGTGTGAAAGAACCCGAAATTTGTACTCATAAATATGTGCGAAATTGATGCAGTCCGATAAACCCGCAAAAGTTGCATTTTTATCTCTTTATTTGATGTTTTCGGTAGACATCATTTTGAGAATATTTATTTTTGAGAAAAATCATATCTTTTGTGAGTACTTTTCCATTGGGTGATGACATCATTTAGTCTTTTTCTTTTGTACGGTTTCTTTTTGCGGTCATGACTGATTTATTGATTATTTACTACGCATAATAATAATGTAGCAAGGCAAATATTATAGACACTAAAACTGTTAACTTAAACTAATCGTGAGTAATTATACTGTTATTGTGCTGTAAAACCTGTAAATGAAATCATCAAAGAATTTACTCACATAAAATAAATGAGATAAAAAAGCGCATAGTGAAAATGGCTTTCACACGCAAGGTTCCGTGGGCAAGGCCCCCTAGGTGTTAAAAACGCTTCAATATCAAAGTCGTTCGTGACAGAAAAAGATATTAGCATGTCGATTATGTAATAAATTAATATTGACATAGTTCAAATTAGGTACCTAATTTTGATTATTTGCCACGACTTCGGATGAACTTGACGAAATTGAATAATTCAATTCATCACCGAATAGACATACAGTACTGTACAGTCCGTTTAATAAATTCATACAGTAATTTTATGATAAGACCACCAAACATAAAGCTATGCGAATTTTCTAGAAAATTGAGAATGACAAATCGGATTGAAGACGTTTACTGGTTAACCCACAGAAACTTGATGGTTGAACCCGCACATATACTAGATGGTTAAGCCGCATTGACTTAATGATTTAACCCACATTGTCCTGTAGACTATTGCTGAGGATTCAAAAATGATTTTCTGACTTTATCATTGGTAGTTGTTAAACGTTGTAAAGTATACTGTTGAGGTACCAAAATTTTGGGAGCATTCCTAAGGTTCCTACGTTTTTAATCTCCTTTTGCGGTCCACGTCTAATAATTCTAACAGGTCTATAAACCAAAATGATGAAGTAACTTATATGTTTAACTTATATAATTATTAAAAAAAAACTCTTAGTAATTTCGAGCTAGTATTAGTTCATGAGGTTGTTTATGAGTTGATGAAGCTTAACACATTTCCATTGCATCATTGTTTTTAATTTCATGATTTTTTATTTCGTAATATTTGTCTTTTGGAATTTTGAAACCTGTTGTGTTTAACCCATGTAGGCATATCCGTTCACTTGAACCCTTTTTCGTGTATGGAACGCCGCGGCCGTTACAAATATTGCCACGGTCGTTTTTTGTTGAAATTTTTGCGAATTGGATATTTTTCGAAGTTCTTTTCTGTCATTTTATTTTTTGTCAAACAACATTACAGTCATTTACCCCAAATGAGCGACTGGAATTAACCAGTTTTTTCAATTCAACGCCTGAGGGCTTATCCGGACACTTTCGCCTTTCAGAACCGGCCGGATAAACCCCCAGTGCGCAGGCCGGCTAGGCGAAAAGTTTGGGAAAAAAGTAGCCGGATAAGCGCACGAGCCGCCAAAGTGGCCAGATAAATGGGCTTGATAAACCCTCTTATTTAAACTAATATTAAGGATAATGTAAAACACTGCGACGGAGTCCGATCTGACGGATACTGCCCATTTTCAATTGTGCCTGTTGTGTTCAAGTACCTCTGTTATCCCGTAATTGCTTACTTTGGTCTCGGCGCCGTCTCAGCATCGGTCATGTCGTCGGCTGACTCTTCTTTGTTATCAATTTCAACGCTCTTAACCCTCAACGTCTTTATCCCAATTCAAGAAGCATTGGGCTATCCTGAAAATGATAAAACCACGCCAAAAGTACTCAAAGGGTTCATTTGTGTTGTAGGTAAGTTTCTTACAATAATTCTGTTTTTTTTTATATTTGGCTGGAATTCGGGTAATTTTTTAACAATATCGCTTTTTGGAAAACAATAATATAACCATGTTTTTATAACAAAATAATAATAATAATAAATTCTTACATGAGAGTTAAGCGCGTGATAATAAGATTACCGGCAATATTCCTTCATCCGGTTAGGAGATTTTTGTCCCTTATTTGATCCAATTAGTTTAAAATCACTAAGTTGAAAAATCCGAAATTTGAAACAAATTGTCCATGATAATGTCATGATGACATAGTTTTCCATAAAATGTAGTCAAAAAGTAGACATGATATCATGCATTTTTTTAGACCTTCGGTCTCGAAAAATAAAACTGGAATTTATTAGTGGGCAGAAGGGCACTTGTAAAGATGAGGGTGTGGCTTTTTTATAGCGCTAATCTTTTGACACTGAGCAAGAATGTTTGAAAAAAGTCGTGACTTGAGTCACTCTATTTAACTCCCGAGAAAGTTTGAAAATTATCTCGGTGAACATTTATAAGCATCTTCAAGACGTCTTATTTGCATTTTTCCGGAAATTTTTTTCTATAGGGTGATACTGTGATGCCGCACCATCAAAGCATCCTCGGAGTTGAAATTCATGACCAAAAATGGATTTTTTAGATGTTACAAACTTTCCCTGAAATCATATTTTAAAATCCTATTTTCGAAAAAGCTCCTCATAAAATTTTATTCTTTTTAGGATGTCTTTTATTGTTTTTATTTGACTTATTTCATATATGAAATAGATTACTGTATATGCTTTATGCTCGCCGTTGTAGACCACTCACACAGTAATTTTAAAAGCTGGTCAACAGGGCCGTGTTAAACTCGTGATGCTGACCGAGCTCAATTAACGCCCAATTATTGCGAATAAAGGGGGCCTCCGTTGATCATGCGTTATCAATAATTTACATGTTATTAAAAATTAAATTTCACACGCTCTATGGAGCGGGTCGCATGGTATTGTCAATTCAATTGTTTATCCAAAGTACAGCACAAAAAAAACAACGAGAAAAACACGACTAAATATTCCATTTAGGTGTAATTGCAACAACCATGGCTGTCAAGTTGAAGTCGGTTTATAAATTATTCCACATGTCCGGGGACATTGTGTATGCTCTCCTATTCCCGCAGTTAACTGCCGCTATGTACATGCCACGACATGTCAATTGGGTCGGATCCCTTTCTGCATTTTTTGTTGGTGTTCTCCTTCGATTCCTTAGGTAAATTATTAATTATTACGTAACTTATTGATTGTTACGTAACATTCTCGTCATTTTAATTCAAACAGCTTTTGCGTAGTGGTAAAAACAATTTGACTGAATTATCCGATAAGAGAGATTAAGGCACCAATAAATTTCAGTGATTAACGTCGTTTTCAAAGACGTCTTTTTGGGTACATAATGTACCATAGATTTAATTTCGTATTTGGTTATAGATCAAGAAATAAATAAGATGCAAATCTGGGAGAGAAAAGTTAATTAAAAATGTATGATAATTTGTGCTTAGAATACCCTACCAAGTGAATTTATTGCACGACCATAGTCGGCTATTAGTATTCCACAATAATTACCTACACGGTAGATGATTTCTGGAAATAATAATTTAGTTGAAAAGCTCTTTTTTCTAGGATTTTGTATGCGTAATATCATTTTAATCATATGATTTTATTAATACGAATTTTCAGTGGCGAACCGTTTTTGGGTCTCGATGCCATCATTCACTGGCCAGGTTTCGAACCAGCTGCCGAACACAATCAATTCGAACACAAACAACATTTCATGTTCCGAACAGTTTCTATGCTTATAGGACACGGATATATATTTATTTCGAAAATTTTCTAACCCTTTTTTCCAACCCTCTAATTTTTATCGTACTAGTTATTTGAACTATGTATTTTTGTCTTATTTTATTTATGAATTTTAGAATGAATATTAGCGGCAATAAAAACAGACCCGCGAAGCGGACCTGACACTTTTCTTATAGTATTTTGAGTAGAGTATTTTGCGGAGCTAGTGTAACCAGTCCAAGGATAGAGCTTCCCGTACTGGTAAAGCATGTAGTTCGGCCCGCAAATCGGGGCTGCTCTGTCATGTGACCGGTTAGACCCGCATTTACAGCCCCGTTTCGCGGTAGAGCGTCACCCACCGCTGTTTAATTTCAATAACCCCTTACACCTATTAGTAAAGTTATAGTTTTTTTTAAATTGTTCGAAAACGAATTCTTAATACATATGTATATATCCATAAAACAGTATTCATGACACTTCTTTTGGCATCAAAGATTTTTGCTTTTGTCCAACGACGACGTGGCAAAGATGTGTACTTAAAGGGTCAACAGTCAGACAGTTACTTTGATTCCGATTCCGAGGTGAAAGGAGGTTCCCTGGAATTTCTGGAGTCGACGGCGAAAATCATCCCAAAGTAAAGTACGCGTACTTCTGGAAACAAAAAACAAAAGAAAAAAAGTTTTCCAAACTATATATTAGGTATTAGACTATTAGGATATGTGTGGCTTTTATGCATGCTAGTCATCCAAGCCTCTGACAATATTGTACCTTCCTTAAATTCTTCAAAAAGTTGAATAGCACCGCCTTATACTTTTTTTTGCTAAACTTAACCTACAAAGATGTAACTAGTAAGTTATATTGCAACACGTGACTGTTCACTTGCTACTACCGGGCAGATCTAGAAAAACGTAGTTAATAGTTCCAAAAAGTAGTTACTCTAAAAATTTTTGGTCATTTTTCATAAATAAAAAATTGCATATTTAGCTTAGTTCCTGATAATCAGGTATGTTTCTACATTTCGTAACGGCCCATAACGTAACGGTTTTGGGATGTGAAAGTGTTACAATATTGGTAAGACAACTTTAGTTGAATTTTAAATTCTAGAATATGGCCTTTTTACAATTATTTTATCGTGATACTCTTAGACTAGGAGTCTTAGTAACTTGAATTTTTTTCACATTTGGTACGTTTTTATCACAAATTTTTCGAGTTGCCATTTTTTGTCACTCTAAAGGTTTTTTATGGCATTTCTTAAAAAAATTAGACCAATAGTAACCGGTGTACAGTTCACCTGTTGCGCCTGATTATCATCAATGGCACAGATTTTATTTTCATTATTATTTTACTTTTTGAGTAACGATTCCTTCCTCTAAAAAACTGAAAAAAACCCAAATCGCTACCGAAAAAGAAATAAAATCTGTGTACAGTAATTGGTGCATTTTTTAGGATTAAGATCGTATTTATATAATTCCTCACATCCCTTTTGCTGTAAAACCTTTTAAGTGATTTATGCTTCATTCATGTTTTTTACCGAAGTCTAAAAAAGCAATGTTTTGACGCGAGAAAAGAAAAAAAAATAGTTGCTTAGTGATCTAAGATCACTGTTTAAAAAAAAAGCTTTTTAAAATAAGCCATATTCCGACTCTCTAAAAAGTGCTCGATATATCTGTTTTTAGCGAGAAAAAATCCCTGTCAGACAATGTCTGATAGATACAGAGGCAGCCAGATATTTGATTAAGACGAAAATTGATTAAAATACGTTGAAAAATATATCGATACCGAGGGAAATATGCGTATGACAGACTTGGTTAAACAATTTTTTTTGCCAATTTTTGCTAGACTGTCCATGAATACTCTAGCGAATATGGGTATGTTTTCACAGAAATCAGAAAATATGTCGCTTTGATTAAAACGGGTACGTTCAGAAGCTTGGTTTTATGCGAGAAGGTATAATTAAAGAGGGCCATCTCATTAAGTGACGGGGTAGCCCATAAAGCGGTCTAAAACGTGTAGGCGGCCCTTAAAGCGATTTAAAATATGTGGGCGGCCCTCAAAGTGGCCTAAACGCGTGTGCGGCTCCACAAAAGACCATGTCTACAATTTTCAGCTACATGCATTTACGTAATTTTCAGCTACAGCATTTACGTAATTTTGAAGATCGAAAAGTATATATTATATAGCCTATAAAACAGGCTATACATTGAAAATTTCCGTAAATTTACAGTTCTTTTTTATAAGTCCCTTTGTATTTACGGGATGTAAATCGTCTATTGGTCTTTTATTACTTAGACATTAACATCGCCGAATCTTCTCCAAATTTTACCAGCTCCCAGACGAGCAAGTACCACAGAACGCATCAAAAATTGTGGATACCAAAGTCTGTTATAACGTTTAAAAGTAAAGAAAAAATATGCCATTTCTGTGATTCATCTTATGTTATTTTTTTGCAAAGTTTCTTCCCTACTCGTTTTAAAAAAATAAGGACCGGACCGAGCCAATTCAAGATGTTGCTAAAATGAGTACGGAGCGAGTTTGCCTGAATTCGAATCATGCATATATTATTCTCTCGGCCCGTGAAAATTTAGGGTGTTACAATAGACAAAGGAAATTTCAACAAGGTTTCTCGCAAAACCGTATCTGGTAAAAAATAAATTATGCGAGATAAGGTTTCTGCGAGAACCTTTTTTGAGAAAAACCAGGATGTCTGGTTTTGAGAACCATTTTTAGAATATATTCTGGTAACATAAATGAAATTAATCGAAACCAGCGGACAAAAATTGTTAACCCATGATTTTCGAAAACCACGTCCATTGGAGGTGAATAAGATAATTCACTTTGACTTTTTTTGTTCTTTAGATTGCACAGTTTGAAGAAAAATTTATGATGTCAAATTTTAATTATCTTTATGACAGTTTTTACGGTGAAAAGATCTTTTCCACTTTTCCCAACGGCCATCATTTATCTCTGATTTAGAGCGAAAATGGTTTTAACTTTTAGGCGAAAATGCCCTAATTTAAACCGGAAGTCCGGAGAATACCCGAATTTAAACCGAATTTCCGAAAAATGTCCTAATTTAAACCGTAATTCCGGAGAATGCCCTAATTTTAACCGGAAACCCCTAAATAGAAACGGCCGAGAGAATATACCTAGAATGCACTAACCAGTTTTTATTGCACATTTCCAAAATTTCAGACTATTATACTTTTTTTTATCTAAATTAGTTATAATTGCTCTAGGCGGCGAGAGACGCTATAAACATTTCCCCTGAAAAAGTAGGCATTTTATTTTATTGGATTTTATTTAGACTTGTACAGTCTTTTTTGCGAAAGCCTATCTTTACCATTCTTTTTTGTCAATTTTCTAAAACATTATTTTTTTTTCAAAAAAAAAACCAAAACAAAAAACAATCTAACAACAGTTCTCATTTTTATTGCTGATGCCAATAGCGAGCAGTTATGTGTTTTCCTTTATCAACTTCCAGCCGAGGTAGTCCAACCAAATGTTTAGTTTATTTATTTATTATGTTATATTTTTTCGAGTTCCATTTGTATTTTTTTTGGTTATCATTTTTTTTTCTTAAAAAATTTACTGATGTGAAATGCATCAGAATTTTTTTCATGAAATTTTCGAAACTTGTTTTCCTCATGCTCCAAATGCAGTAAACTTGGCTTTTTCAGGTGAAAAAATACTTAAATTTTGCTATTATTTTGACAGATTCAATCAAAAAATCAAACAGAAAAAACGTCGAACAAAAAATATGCGACTGTTTTGCGGAAAAGTCGATTTGTAGCAAACCAACTTGACTTTACAGCTTCACTTGTTTAACATGGCAAGTTAGCCTTTGCTATTATATGTCAAAGCCCAAAAGTTGCTGAATTTCATTCTAGAAAATAATACGGCGTCATTTCGCCGTTTTATTACTTTTCTAGAATTAAAAGGGCAAAATTTTGAGCTTTGATAAAATTTTATTTTTCGTTATCTAAAGAAAACTCAAGTGTTGCTAAAAAGTGTTGTTTTCAAGTTACTAGGTTTTTGACGCATGATTTGATTTTTTGATTGTCGGCAATAACCAAGCAAGTTTCGCAAAAAAATGGAAAACCATAAAATACAAATAAAATGTCTATGTCCAACGTAACAAAAATAGACTCCGATTATAGTTCATTGTCCGAACGAAACGAGAGATAGAAAAATTGAAGGTCAATCGATATTTTTGACCCTTTTTTGGGGGGTCAATTGAAATTGGCGGATCTTTTCTTTTATATTTTTTTTGAATAGCAATGCATTTATTATTATAAATTAAATGGTCCTTGTGCAAACGGTATTTTCGTACTAATTTGTCCTGGTTAAGTCCTGAATAATCCATTTTGTTGTGTAAATTATTTATTTATGAAAACGATTTCCTCTTTTTTGCCCCATTGTTAAATCTGCTGGGTCATTTTATTTTTTTCAATTACCCATTGTCCCCTCTTGGGAACAGTTATAACCGTTAACTCCCAAGAGAAGACGGTCGAGAGTTCTATTGTTCAACCACAAAGACTCTTCAAAAACCACACATACAAAAAAATACCAAATTGTGAACCAAGTCAAAACCAATAAGTAAAATCATTCTTAAAAAAATACCAAGATTGATATTCATAACTCACCACTGGCTGTATGGGTTATCTTATTTTAATCTTTTTGATTGTACAAAGTTCATTTGTTCTACCACTTCGAACAACGAAATAAAACAAAAAACAACAACAACAACTAAAAAACAACGAAGAGAAATGATAACGCCGGCCACAGCTGGGCTCATTGTTGGGCTACGATCTGCGGTGTCCAAGAGTTATTTTTCTCTAATTTTTTGATGTTTATGAGATCAGTAGGGTGGCTAAAATGATTTTCAAAAGACCAATGGTGTACAAATGATGTATACAGATCCTACTCCCAAAAGGCACGCTCCCACAGCGGACGTTTATCCCATGATGGACGCTTTTTTATAGCCCAAAAGTGGTTATCCCATAACGGACGCTGTTTTGATAAATAATTTGGGGTTGACGGACTCTACCTGGAATGGGTATGGGGATCATGTTCCGGTCAAAGTGGATCAAGTCACTTTTGGCCAAATTTTTTTGATCCACCCTAAAATCACATTATTTCGAAATATGACAAAATGGGTCTCTAAAAAGCTTCAGTTTGGTCACCCTAACGATCTGAGACCCGGTGAGGACCCTTTCATAAAAAAACTCACTTCTTTTATAATGAGAAAACTTTTGCTTGTCACAACTTTCGTTCTCACTATTCTTTGTATTATTTGCTGAATGGAAATATGTTTTACTACTTTGTATAAAGTACATCTAAATAAAGTGGAAATTATTTCAGCTGAATTACTTTGATAATGTGTTATTTTTCGCAGATTGTCATTATTTGCATTTTACGCCCGTAGTGCCATTGTTAACTCACAGGGGCAACCTGGTGCCTTTTTGTCCCCAAGGGCCCCTTTTTACGACGATTTAAGGCATAAAAAGGCCCCGTAGGGCAAAACGGATATTGTTTAACCCCCTCAACTGTTCGAGAAAATAACATTGACGGTGTTACCGATAATTTTTAACACCCGGAAATCCGGTGAAAAATAGCCTCCCTATAAACTTTGGACATATTCCTGTAGACTCTGGAGATTAATGTGAGAACAAAAAAGTTTTTATGAATCCATAACAAGACGTTTCAAACCCGTTTGTTGAAATTTCAAGGTAATTCCGTCCATTATTTATGCCTTTAGGTGCCTTTTAGTCCTAAAATTGCCCATACAGGCTGTAGGCTACAGGTTCTTTTATTTTGGTTGCCCTGGGAGACTCCCAGTGGGAGTTAAAGTCCAAATTTTTACTGACGATCGTTCAAATTCACTGTTTGCCCTATTTTTTCCGTTGAATTCAAATATGGATTCCATTTTCTTGGGTCGGACCGGCAATGTGAGTTTTCAACGGGCTAAAGTTGAAATATGGCAAAATTGGTAATCTTCATTGTTTTACTAGACAACCTGTAGCTTCAGGTCAAAAGTTTATTATAGACCAGTCTATAATTTATACTATAAATTTTATAGTACAGTGGTTTATAGTCTATCATGATTCAGTTATTTACGTTTCTGACAAACATAATCTTGAAATTACCAAAAATAGTAATTACCTAATTACCCAAAATGAGACAAGTAATTACGGGTGAGTTTGAACTTTCATGTGAGAGCACTAGAAATTTTATGAGCTGACCTTGTTTTAATTGTGTGATATAATTTATGTCTTCTGAAAGTGCACATTTGTGCGGTTTTAACTGGCTCTAATTACACTTATTGAAGCAGATGCAGTCTGTTAGACATAAAAAATCAAAATAAAACAGATTAAAGATTTCTATGCAATTATAATCTAACTTTTGATGGTTAACAAGAAAATTCCCAGTTTGTTTTAAGAATTTTTCATTTTATATACATGTATAACTTCCAAATCTCACGCAATATGTCGGTAGGGAAATTAGTAATGCTTAAAAGTAAATACAGTCTTTACTTCGAATACGGACATTTGTGATTCTCGAAAATAGCGGCCGTATTGGGGTGAATTGTCTTGAAGTGTCCATTTTTTACTGTTCTTGGGACATTTGTTTTACAAAAAGCGTCCGTATTGTTATCAATCGTCGGTATTGAAAGTAGGGACTGTACATTCCTTACTTGGGCGCTTCCAAATTTGTCCCGAACTAACCCCATGAGGCGAGCGTTACAAAATTTTATTTTTGACTTTTTTGTTTGTGAAAAAATATAAAAGTTTGGAACGCTTCACGATTTTGCGTGTCATCCTTGCGCAGGGGCCATGCTAATCTTCTCTGTATCGTTCCAATTTTAGTATATGTGAGGCCGAAGCCAACACATTGGTCACTCGTTTTTGCGCGCTTTTAAATTAAATATCGCCCGCGCAATTTGAAATAAACAGTTATGGTGCCTAGAATTTGAAAATACGCAATGAAAACGCTGCTTTGGACACTTTTATCGTTAGCCTACCATCGCCACACTACGATTGGTTTACTCATTTCTCACATAGTTTAAGCCTAGTAATTATTTTTCCATTGGATTTATTTCTCTTGAGGGATAACGTGCGGATAGTGGACCAAAAATAGTCTTATAAAGGTGGTGAAGCCATTTTTTGTGATTTGTTGAGCGGAGCAGCGCGCATTTTTTCCTAGTTATTAACGATTTCGAAAGGTCCTGTCAATCAGAAGTATAATCAGACATAATCTCACTTTAAAAAATGTCTGATTAGTTGGCGTACTGTTACTTTAAAAGGACGATCTGTTTGCCCTTTATCTATACAATATTACACTAATTGCTCTATATATCGCGACGGTGTAGAATAGTTATTTACTGTCTGTGCGTTCTCAACGGGAGTTAGTTAGTAGATAAATACTTTATTTTGTTCGGCCTACCAATACTACTTCAATGGGCTCGGCATAATTCAACAAAAGAAATGAGCTGTCCTGGACTGCCTATCGAGTTCGAAAGCATGTCAAGCTGTCCAGTCAACTGTCGAGCTGGGAAAGCCAGTTAACTGTTGCCGAGCCCTGCTTCAGTGTACCGTGTGTATTCGATTAACTGTCGCAATGGTTTCAAAGTTCCTTTAAAATAATATACCGATGCTTTCTCAAAACGTGTTATATCGTTGAGGAGCAGTCGCATAACTAATAGTGTTAAAGGAAAATATCATGAATTTCATACACCGGTTAAATTGAACGGCAAAACTACAGGGAACCGACGAATTTTTAGTTATTTTTTTAGTTATTTTTACGTTGTTGATATTCTTGCTTATACGGTATGGGGTAAAATAAACGTCCTTTTCGCTCTCTGAAATTTTGTATTCTACTTGGCTTAAAACTAAAAAAGCGAGAATCGCCTTATTATACCTCATAGTATGAGGCTCATACTGTACGATTTTGAATGATTGGCTGTATTTCAAAATACAGTCTTTAGTCATTTATCGGACGATTGCTCCTTTTTGGAACAAAATGGGCCGATAGTTTTTGACGCTGCCACATTTTGCTGGCTCGTGTTTTTTTCTTAGCGTGTAAGCAATAAAACAACAACAACTAAGGCTGAAAAAGTGGCAAAATGTGGTGACTTCTTAGTAACAATTGTTATTAATACAAAAATGCTTAGGACTTATTTTTGTTGTTGATCAAAGGACAAATGATTTCCTCTTACCCATCGACATATATTGTATCCTGAATTGTATTTTACTTCTTTTATTAATCACAAAAACACTTGTGCGCGGCAATCATCAACATATTTTTATTATTTTGTGGGTGAATTATAACCTGTACAATACAAATGAACTCAACAGTTACTACACGGTAGTTTAAAGACAAAAACCGCAGGTCTTCGGACATTGCGTTTTAATAAAGTCAGACGTCGAGGCGTCTAGACAGTACTGTTTAAACTCATCACAATTGTCAGCCTAAGTAGAGCTTTGAATTACATTCCTTTCTCCCGTAAGGGCCTTGTTAGGTTCTCAAAAACGTCGGTCAAGAGTTAAACAGGCCATCAACGGATTAGCCCCCTCACGGGGTTAAGTTGGGAGAGTTTGTTACCCTGATGTTTTTATCTAAAACATGGCCCCTTAAGTAGAACGACCCCAATAAGTGCCGCAACTCCCGTAAGTGCCGCGTTTTTGGGGGCCTGAGTGCGGCACTTAAGAGGGTCGGGGCTGTATTTAATTTCGGCCGAGCTCCGGATATTTATAAATGTGTTCTAATGTTCGTAAATTTTCAAATTTCCGTTGATGACAGAACAGTCACCCAAAGCGCGACTGAAAAAAGGCACCGATGTCTTTCGCAGAAAATGTTTTTGGAAGAAAAATGTATTTCAAAAGCCCGATCCTGATCATTACATATTTGAGGAGTATCTGTAGGTGACCTATCGTTACATATTCCACATGTATGGGGGCATCTTCGTTGAAAATTTCTCTTTGTACAGCGCTCGGGTTTTTCTGGACACTGGCGGCGGGTATCCCTACAGACGCCATTATTAGCTAGTGGTTTATTCTCACATAAATTACACGTTTTTCGACAGTAGATACCAACTGCTAAACCATATTCGGACGTGCACAAAGACTTTCGACATTCACTTGAGATATCACTGCAACTTTCTAAAACATAAATTAGCATATTTTGGCTTTATATGTATAGTACAAAGTTTGTACTACAAACTACAATTTTCACCACAAAATACGGGTCATTATTTGAAAGATAATTTATAATGGTACCTGAATTTGGCAGGTATATCCTAATTTGGAGTGGCGACCACCTGGGTCACCAAAAAATTTGTATTATGGGAAGTTTTGGCGACCACAAAGCTGGTCGCCAAGTCCTCTCTAAAAACAAGTCATATTCGGAACAACACGTGGTGATGAAATGGTCGCGAAATGGTGTTTTAGACAGGAGTTAACAACCAATTTTTTGGTCGCCCAAATCCCCAAAAATATAAGTTTTTGACGACGAAAAAACAATTCGGCGAAGATTTTTGAAAATTTTCTACGAAAGAAGTACTGCCTAGACGGTAAATTGACCTAAAAACTTAAATTATATTTTCAATTTAAAAATGAGTTTTCGTGCCGTTTTCGGTGCGCCAAAAGCGGTCGTTATGAAAACACTCCTAATAGAAAAAAATACTAAGATTAATCAAACCTGATTGGTGTTTATTACATGCATCGCATGTTTCTTCACACATACTGCTAAACTCAGTATTATCACAAAATTTCTCATATCTCTCGCAATCACGGTGTTTATCTGAGCATCCTTCATTTCGCCGAAAGCGCATAAAATATCCAGTCAATGATTCGGTAAACCACTGGTCCAACAGCGCGGTAACCTCCCTTTCTCGATTATCTCCGAAAACCTGTAGCAAAAATATTTGTAGCAAAAGTTTCATGATTTTTTTTTGGGTTTTGTATTTCTTAAAATCGAATACGTGTGTGATTACGTAAAGTATAAAGTTTGGTTCATCATTTTCAGAAGTGACCTTGCTCTAGGACAAAATCATCAGCGACGAAATTCTAACTAGAAAATATCGTACGGTCCCACGATATTTTTTCATGAATCACGTCTTTACGTCACGAATTCGCGAAGGCCTAATTGGAAAACGTTTAGAAGCCTGAAAGGTCAGTATGCGGCAAATCCGAATTCTATTTTACATAAGTTTGCGCTCACAAGGTCACGTGCTAGTCAAGTTCAAATGTCCGGTGTTATCCAATGAAACTCTTTCCTGATACTTAAACTTTATAAGCTTTATTTAATATTATTTCCTAGAAAATTTATTATAATTGTAAAGAAGATCCTTGTTTTACTTTAAGTACAAATAGTAATTACACGGGGGTCGCCAAATAAGGGTCCTCATTTTATAATTGATTCCTACGGATAAATTTACTAATTTCTTGTCCGTTTCTTGTCCGAAATAATTAATTTAAGTCTCTAATTTAGTCTTTAAAATTAATAAAATAAAATCTAAAATGCAAAAAATATATTTTCATACAGTATAAGCAATAAAATGTGCTTATCCTGGGTCGTCAAATAAGGGTCGGGTCGCCATATAAGGGTTGGGTCGCCATATAAGGGTCGGTTTTTGAAAACGAAAGCGACCCTTATTCGGCGACCCCCTGTAGTATTTTTTTAGAAAAGTCATAAAAATACGGTTAAAAAACAAAAACCCACATGTTAGTTATAAAAAAACTTCAATTTGCATTTCAAACATTCGTGGGTAAATAGATGTTTCGTATGCTTGTCTAAATAAGTAGGAAAATACAAAAAAATTAAATATTTACTTTGACTAGCATAACATAGAAGCAGATTTTTCATGCTTATTTTTTTGTTTTTGATTTTTTGAACCCATAAATACCGTTAGATATTGAAGATGAGAAGAGCAATTTTATTGTCATCCCGTAGAGCGAATTTTGAAGTCATCGATCTATCATCGAGGTCATTGAGTATATTGCGCGGTCGAGAGTTAAAATTTGAAAATATGACTACTGATGATTTATTACTTAGAGCATGCGAAACTCATGATACCAAGCTCCAAGGTAAGAAACCGGTTTGTTTACGGAATTTAACGGCGGTACAGGCTAGTTTAATCAGATTTATAAAAGTAAGACTTTTTAATATAAAACTAATAATGATACATGTAGTTCATATTAATAATTTATTATTGTAGTTGAAACGGACAGTTTAGATTCGTGTAATTATTATTTTTTTATTTATAATATTAAACAACTCTTATTTTATAACAAAAAATCATTATTTTTAAATCTTATAAAATGACCCGTCTACTACATTTAACCTACAACGCCCTAAACTAAGCCAAAACCGTCGGATTTTGCTTGCTGTTTACTGACCGGTTACGTATTTTTATAACGCGGAAAAATTATAATATAATTTCAACGAATTTGAAAGATCAATACGTTTCCCTTAATAATCAAATGATTTTAAATAATTTTTAATAAGGGTTTATTTCTAGCTAGCTTCGATTTACACCAAAAAACTTTCACATTTGGCGAAACGAATGCCCTGGCTGAGAAAATGGCTTCCGGACTTTTAAAATTGGGACTGCGCCAGGGTGAAAAGGTGGCCATTTTTGGACCAAACCAACCCGAATGGTTCATAACGGTAAACTACTATGTGCATGTTTATCAGTCGGGTTATAAACCATACGCAATACATGTACCGGTATATACCGGAAAAAGTTTGTATACCCGCCTCCTCAAACCTACTCGTATGATGCCTTAAATTTTTTTTATTAGAAATGGGCGTGTGCAAAAGCCGGATTACCATTGGTGAGTATTAATCCTTTATACACATCATCCGAGCTACAGTATGCTTTGAACAAGGCTAGCGTTTAGCTTATAAACCTATTAACTTCGTATTTTACATACAGAACCTATCCAGTTATCTTACCAACCTTCGCTTATGTTACCACTTTTAGACTTTTTTTTAGATAAATTTTATTGTGCATTACGCATAAGGAATACATAAAATGTTTTGATTCCCTATTTTTTTTTGCTACGCGCCCTGCCCAATTATCTTACCACAGTTGGGTTATCTTACCACTTTTGGAGCACTTTTATTGTTTAAGTGACTGTTTACTAAACAGTGTTTAGGTGTTGAAATGACGGTTTAATTGTACAACTTCGTGATTCTAGCTTATAATTTTAAACGCTATGTAAAGGTCAATGTAAAATGTCTCATATGCCCTAAAGAAATCGGCCCGTTGAAATACGACGCAATCATTCGCCAAATGATACCCAACCTGGAGTCCCTCGACAAATATAATCTTACCGTTCCTCACATTCCAGGTACGCTATGAGCACCAGGCAACAGCCAGATGGCCTTCAAAGTTCGAGTGAACTGGCCGCGGCTGTTCGTGAACTGGGCTGACGAGGCGAGGCGAGCTCCTTATTATTTTGGACCACTAAAGGCCTGGCGAGCGCAGCTCATTTAAATTTAGGATATCGAAAGGTCCGCCAAGCACAGGTTATTTTTATTTTGGAGCTCGAGAGAACAGTCGAGCACAGCTCATTATTTTTCTAACTGATGCCGACTCCTGATAAGTACTACTAGGATATTATTAATTGACCTACAAAATATATACTATCCTCATCAATTATCTTGACACTAAAGGAAGGCAAAAATTTTGTTAAATTATTTGGGTAGAACGTAGGCGGTAAGGCTTTAACCATTATTTTGGCTGCTGATATAATTCAGAAAATGAGAACACAACTTTCTTTTCAAAACTTAAAATTATGTTTTAAAATAGATTTGAAGAAAATTATATATTTTTCAACGAAATCGAACGATCCGGGAGTGATTAATTGGACCGAAGTCGAAAGTGCGGGCGATAGTGAAAGTAGTAAAATGTTGGCGGAAATAAAAGTTTCACCCAAAGAAATCGGAAACATTCAATTTACATCCGGTACAACCGGTATGCCAAAAGCAGCAGCTTTGAGCCATTACAGGTTTTTATATGCCTTGACCTCTTTATGGAAGTGTTGGACGGAAGTCATGGAACTGTACAGAAAATATTTGGCACTTTAAAATTTTATTTTAGTCTGATAAATAATGTGAGATCAGTTAACAAGCATATCAATCAATTTGAAGAAGGAATCAATAACGAATCAGTTATGCTCAATGTTCTACCACTATATCATGGTTAGTGTCCATTCTACTTCTAGATAATTTAATTACACTGCCCGAGAGTTTATCCGGCCACTTTGCCCGCTCGGCGCTTATCCTACCAGGCGAACATGGTTTAGTGGTGTATATTAATCAGTATTTATCCAGTTTTCTCCTATCTTGGTGGTTCATTGCAAGGCTGCTACCAAAAAGTTCCGAATATTTTTCCGGCACCAGGTTTCAATGCCGATGCTGCAATTGTGGCGACTGAAAAATGGAAGGCGACTATGCTCTTGGGCACGCCGACAATGTTTATTGATTTTATCGGTTCTAGAATTCGAAAAAATCATGATGTTTCGTCGTTGAAATACTCAATTATGGGCGGATCACCAGTAACCCCCACGCTGGCCGCGGCTGCACAAACCGAGCTCGGAGCCAAAGTAGCGGTTGCTTATGGTCAGGGTTCAATTCATATAAGTTTATATAAAAGACACTTAATAGGGTAGTCCATTTCTGAGACGTTTTTTATTCCTAAAAATCACTGTGAGCTTAATTTCGGTCGCCAAAAAGGGTCGGTTTTGTGTTAAAAAAAAAAACCTTATTTGGCAACCCCCTGTCTAATTTTTTGAACCTTGTTTCAGGCAGACGGAGACAAGTGGTGCTACCTTTTGTACGCCGTTTGGTGTTTCGGATGATGTTGCCCTGAATACAGTCGGAACGCCTCTTCCGGGACTTGATGCGAAAATTATCAATGAAAACGGTGACATTGTTGAGATTGGAGAAATTGGCGAACTTTGTGCGAAGTCACCATTCACTTTCCAAGGGTAACCACTTTTGTTATAAATGTATAATTATTTGTTGAGATGTTAACTTCTGTGCCCCTGGTAGTGCCATATGTCACTGTTTTCATTTATTTCGGTTATAGCCTTATATGCCTTATAGCCTATAACTTATAGCTCAAAATTTATAAGAGTTATCCTCGATCGGATTTTTTTTCTTCAGTGAAGATTATTTTTTGTTCAAATTATTTTCCGATTAACCGAAAATTGACACCCAATCACCGGTTATAATTTTTTTCACTTCCTGCTTTACGCAAAATTAAATCTTTCACCATATGGCACTGTCGGGGGCGCAAAAAATTATAAATGGAGGCGCACGTCTTAAACTTTAACAGATACTCTTATGTTTTAGGTATGTTAATGATGAACAAAAAACAGCTGATGGATACACAAGTGATGGTTATTGGATGTCTGGTGATTTGGCCGTTGCGCAACCAGACGGAACTCTCAAGTAAGTTTAATATCTAAATCTGTATGCCTTCTTGTGGGTGTCTTATAAAAGTCGATTCAACTACACCACCTAACCATTTGACTTAACACCATTTGGCTTAACAGTTTGCATTTGACTTAACAGTTTGCAGTTGAATTAATACTTTTTTGTCCTTTTTTTTGTCTTTTTTTTCCAGCATTTCCGCCTACGCCCTTGGGGTTTACCACGCCGCCTGAGGGTTTATCAGGCCGGTTTTGGAAGGAGAAAGTGTCCTGACAAACCCTCAGGCGGTGTATAACGATTTTTTGGATTTTTTCGTTCATTATATTGTTTTATATCATTTTTCTATAGTTTCAAGTTTTCCAGGGTTTGAACCTACGCACTACCCATGTGGCTTAACAGTTTGCATTTGACTTAACAATTTGCATTTGAATTAACACCTTTTTTCGGAAAAATATGTGTTAAGTCAAATGGTTAGGTGGTGTATTATTAACTCGTAGGAATCGAGGTGATTCGCAGAAACCTGTCGCCGAATTTCTGCAAAATACCTTTTTTAACGAAAAACCTCATAAAATAGGTTTTACTGTATTGATTTGGTCAATACATACTCAAACAATTTCGACGTAAAGATTTTCGGCCTTTTATAAACTGGCTAAACATGTATGGATTTAAAATATACAAAAAATCCAAAGCGAGTTTTCTACTAGACTATAAATTAGAGACTAGAATGCTTATAGTCTATAAGTTATAGACCATAATTCTAATTTATAGTTTTATGATAATTTTTTATATGGAAATACGAAAAGCAGACCCAACCAAGTTTTACAAGATCAAAACCTACATCATTAAGGATTGTTGGAAGATCAAAAGATATGATAATAAGAGGCGGAGAAAATATTCAACCGACGGAAATTGAAGACTACATCAATACATTTACTGATGTAGACGATTGTTATGTTATTGGGGTCCCAAGTAAGCGGTTACAAGAAGAAGTTGCTGCTTACATTCAACTAAAGCCGTCATCCAAGACTTCGGAGGCAGAAATTTCAGGTCTCGGGGTTGCGATTTTTGTTCGTACCCAACATTTTGAGGCTACTATGGAGAACATGCGCTTATTTTTTTCATAATTGGGAATTTTAATAGACATTAAAATTATAAAACAGTCATGCTTAAAACTAATAGGGTGACCCTATAGTCCGAGTTTCAACCCAAACTAGATTATTGCAAAACAGGCTTGGCGCGATTTAAAGTTCCAAAATATATCAAATTTGTCACCGACTATCCAAAAACAACTACCGGCAAAGTTCAAAAATTCAAGCTGCAAGAACTCGCTCTTGAGGACTTTCCTGAATTGAAAAACGAAATGTAGTGAAATCCAGTGAACCGTTGAAAAAACGTTTGTACATATTATTGTTATATTAAAGGAAATGTAATAATTACATTTGTAATAAATATTGATAGAGAAAATAAGATTCGTTCTATATGCATTAACTCCTGAGAGGAACGAAATTCGACATTATGTTATTTCACGTTTTTGGGTATTTCAAAGCAATACGTACAATCATTCATCTCTAGAAGTTATCTTGAGTTTGCCATTACCTGCAATAGATTGCGTACAATGAGAGACTTGCGTAAAATTACGACAAATAAATGTATGTAAGTTTTGTTTATTATCCTTATAACTGTTTCGAAAGGCGTTTTATTTATTTCATTGGTGATGTTGGAAAGTTTCGGTTTATTTCGCCACGTAGAAAAGACGAATTTCTGAATATAAAGCTTAGTTTATTTCAACGTTGCAGGATGATTCGTATTCATAGACACCTTTGAACTGTACTTTTTTTTAAAGGTACAACCTTGAAATGGGATAACGTATAATTGGAAAGTGGTATACCTTTTCCAGGTTACCCCATTAACATGTGGTACTGGTGTTATTATTTCTATGTACGTGGGCCTGCGGAAAAAAAAATAAAAAAAGAGTAAAAAATCGATATTTTCCGCGATACGGTACTCGATACAGTAAAATATTTTCAATAAATTTCTTTTATTAATCATACGTTACAAACACATCGTAACTATAATTTTAGTACCTGGTGAACCGTTATTTTTTTAGTTAATTGGCCTATTTATAAGTACATTTCCAGGTGTTTTAATGCGATTACCGGTTAGTATAGCTTTGTAAGTTCTTCTGGCCATTGTATATGAAAAGAGGCTGGATAAATCTGGTGCACCATTGTTGAGTTTTATGAATGAATTTGCACAGGTACTGCAGAAAACTGATTACATTAAGCCCCAAGAACAAACCTTTAAAGGATATTTATACAGATTTTTAATATAGTCCTTATTCCCGCGAGAGGGCCGCAAAGAGGTTTCATTAAAATTTTAACGAATGGACCCCTAGGGGTTGCAATCCAGCCGAGACCCATGGGAGTTAAGCAACATTTTCGGTTCGCAAAAAAAAAGCGTCCGTCACGGGATAAATGTCTTCCGGGGGATTACCGTCATTTCAAATGGGTAGTGCGTAGGCGTTAACGCTAGAAAATTTGGCGACAAAGTGTTATTTCAAATGCGAACGGTTATTTCAAATGGTATACTAATTGAAATCGTTAGGTGGTGTGTTTGAAAAAACTAATAATGTCGAATACTGTATTCGGGAAATAACTCGAAGACAAAATTCGGAATCATAAAAATATTCGTAAACACCGCCCTAAAGAGCCACCCACATCGGCAAAAAAGGAATACATTGGATAAGACGCTTCTTCCTCCATTAACATTGAGGGTACTTCCGCCATTTTCCAGACCATTGAGGAATAGCGCTTTTCACCAACCGGTTTGTCCAAATTAAACAGTGCGTATTCAATCGCACTTTTGTCAAAATCGAAACTGTTGCAACTTGGCAAGCATGATTCTCGTTCGGATAGCCAATCCCATGATTGATACAGGGTTGTTATGCAATCCGCCCGTAAGGTTCACAAATTCAATTTTTGAAAAAGAAATAAATGAAAAATATACCGTGTGTCGGTTTCCAGACTGACACAATATTGGGAAAATATTGTTGAAAATGATATGAATACTATTCATTGAATAGTGCTAAAATTATGTCAGTCTGGACCAGTGTTGCGAAAATGCTCCAATTTCGCGTTAGAGTTAGGCCCGCGGAAGTCGATGGGTGAAATTAGCGTTAGGTACGTCGGTATTTTTTTGACACATGGTATATTTTGAAATTTTCAAAATGATCAATAGTAAACCATTTCTGCATGTTGCTTGAACGTGCATGCGGAACAATTGCTTGGAATATCGCCAGTTTCGATTTGTTTGATGTAACCCAAATGACATCCACACTACTTTATGAAATTAAATATTAAACACCCTGCTCAGTTATCTGGCCGGAAATCCCGCTCGTTCCTTAATCTGGCCGCAATTTGGAGTACTGGGTTTCCAACCCCTTTTTGTTAAATGTTTAGCAGTGAGGTGTTATCTGACTGAGATTAAAATATATCAGCTAGATAACTCCACAGGGGTGTAACGAAAGACTTCATTTGTTATTTTTTTATCAAAATATTTTTAAGCGGTATCGTCAAAGTGGAAAACCAGTCACAAAAAATATGCTCAAACCTGATGGGCTTAAAGCTTAACCACGCGGTCATTGCTTCAAAAATGGCTCAACTACCAAGTGGACGGTTAATTGAAATTTGGTTAGATAACAAAATTTATGTTTAGTAAAAACCTGTGAGCAACACGTTTTCGTAAATTCTTCAAGGATGCAGTAATCTTCTTGGTACAGTCCGGGACTGTATTCAGCTTCAGGTGGATTATGCTCATCACTTGTTGGCTTGCATGAGGTATAAGGCCAGTTGAGATACGTTTTACGCATTTTTTCAACGGCGATTGTTTGAGTCAAGTAACTATTAATCATAATCATGTGATCGTGGCGAATAACTCGTCCGTTTGAAGGTCCATATGAAACCGAAAATCCTTCCAGCCCGGCAAACCATCCAAACAAGGGTTTAAAATTTAATTTAAGTTTAGCAAATAAACCATATATTTGTTGTGCACCGTTAGTATCCAATTTATGTTAAATTCCCATAAATTTTTGAAAAATTTCCCTCTTTTCCGCAAATTTAGTAATCTTTCAAAACGCCTACGCAGTGAACCATTATCTTTCACTTCTCTTCACTTTGGTTCTAGAAGATAACGCCGCGCACTTATGTCGTCCTTTATGAACCTGAGGTTGAAATCAGGCACACATACTTGGTATTTTGTGATATACACCAGGTGTCCTCTTATCTGTTAGCTAACTATTCCACAATACATAGGCGGATTTATCGGAACATTCTCGTGAAATCCTGGTGAAAAATATCACCCGTGTATTGACCCAAAATATTATGGGCGGAAAAGCCGCAGGGCGTATGCAATTCAAGTGGAAAACGGAAAGAAAAGGAGCCGGACCGGGCGGTAAGATAAGAGCGCACCTGGTGTATTGTGATAAAAAGTCTTTTTTTTAAATCTGATTTTTAACCCTGGACCAACCGTCAAGTCTGATAAATTTTGTGCGAACGAAATTGCAAGTTCCGGCCTGTGACCGGGATGCACAATACCGGCTGTTTGAATTGGGTTATACGTCAGACAATATCCATTAACTGTACTTTCAAGTTTCCAATCGCGATAACAATCCATATTATCATATAAACATGCAATCAGTTCAAATCGTGGCCGGGTGTCCTCGAAAAACTTCTCAAGGTTAATATTGGCAACCCAGTCGGGCAACCGCATCGTTTCATTCTTGAAATATAGCGACCTCAGATGGTCCATTGTCAAGTTTGGATAATGTTTCGTCATCTTTTCCAATGAATGATGGGATGTTTGACAAACATAAATCTTTGGGAAACTAATATCTGAATAAATTAAGTTAATTAACAAAATACATTTCAAATATATCTCAAACAAATTTAAATTTAAAAGTACACAAAGCCCGCCAACTAAGGGTCACTTAAGCATAGAAATTGTCTACAATAAAAGAATAGAAAACGATGTTTAAAAACGATGTTTAAAAACATAAAGTAGAAAAAAAACAAAAAAATGTGGACATTATTCAAATGTGTATTATACCGTATACTCAGACGTACCTTCGCTCATAGATCGTTTAACAGTTACGACTGACGGGTGACTAACATATCGGCGTGATGAACCTTAGCAGAGTTGATCATATGGAAATTATGAAAGTTTCCCAAAAAAGTTTAGTCCATGTTTTCTAAACAACATTTTTTGAAAAATTTTACATTTGACTTAAATTCTAGCAATAGTTCGATATTACTAGTATATCATGTAAACAATCATTTATATATTTAATCAACTTCTTAAAGATATTACCAAGCGTCCAAAAAAGCCCCATCAACCAAAGTAAAGACCATGCAATTTTCTTAGAGAGTCCTCGATTACAAGTTCTTTTTGGTGTTTTTCTTGAAACGTAAACCGCTTGACGATATTCACACGCGTCTGACGAATAACATGACATTGTGTTTTGGTGCAGCACGCAGTTTTTGTGGCATAGAGTATTCGAATTTGCAATATTGGCGGCAAAAAGCTTGTTTTGCTGAAGAAACAAATAAGTTTAGAATGAAAAATGCGTTTTCACCCCTGCCCTTTTATGTTCTCGCCCGTTATCTTGAATGTTAAACAATGCGCTGTTATCTTGCAGTTATTACCACTCCAATATCTTGCACATTTATAACGCCACTTCCGCAGTTAATCCAAAAAGCGTAAAAGTACATGACTTATGTTTTTCCTCGCATCACAAACTCCAATTGAACTGGGTATTGCGTAGGTAACCAAGTAGAAATGTAAAACATGAAACTTTAAAATAAACGGACGAAATATCGCGAAAAATTGAAAACCTGAAAACATATTACAACTGAAAATATATTAACAAATGGTTTATGTGAAGGTTGGACGATACTGGCGCAGGGGTTGTAAAAATGTTCAAATCCAGCATTTTATCACTTTTAATACATTTTTATCACTTTTCATCACTTTTTATCACTTTTTAAACACTTTTTATCATTTTTTTTTATCATTTTTTTTTATCATTTTTTTTTATCATTTTTTTATCATTTTTTTTATCATTTTTCATCACTTTTTTATCACTTTTAAAACACTTTTTATCACATTTTTATCACATTTTTATCACTTTTCATCACTTGTTTATCACAGTTTTTTTATCACTTTTTTATCACTTTTTATCACATTTTTTATCACCCCTTTGTAATTTTTTATCACTTTTTTATTACAGTTTTTACCACTTTTTATCACATTTTTTCATTTAGCTATTTCCAAAAAATTGCATAAAATGGAGCAACAAATGTCTGAAGTAAATTAAATTAGGTTAGCTAAATTTCATTCTCTTAACTAAAGTATGTAGAGGCTTTACAGTTAAAAATCGGTCTACGTAAGCTAATAACAATCTACTTTACCTCATACTGAATTTGTTGCCAAAACATTTGCTCAAAAATACTTATTACTTTCAAAATGACAATTCATCATTTGGTCACTACGGGGCTTTCTGATCAAAAAAAAAAATTTAAACCCTTTACATTTGGCATTACTTGATTGCTGACATTTATTTGAATTTAACATTATTTGGCTAAACTATGCCACCTTTGGGAGTTATTTAGAATAATATTCCAAGTTTAATTGAGCACTAATCAATAATGTTAAGTAAGGGTATTATATACGGTATATCATATACCGTATATGTTCATGTGCAATAAACAGCTAATGAGTGATGCGTGGGTTAATCCCAAACAAAACTGATTTATTTGGCAAAGTTCATGAGAGTATTATGTACCGTGTGCTGGAGCTCAGACTGTCGTGGACCACGACTCGGGGTGATGCCAAAAGAGCGTTAAAAATAATTTACCACGCGGTATAGTGCGGTTAAAGATAGCTATGAAAACTTTATTCTGGAACTTATTCTAGAGAATGTTTTTACTTCCAGATTTATACTTAAATTTGAACCACTAGATTTAAAGTTTAAATATTTTATTTAAATTTTTAAATTTTAAACCACTTAAATTTTTAAATTTTAAGCAATTTAAAAATGATAACTTCTGGTCAAAACCGGTGAACCTCAAAACTCAGCGCTAATATCAGATTAGCTGTATTCGCCATTTAAAATCAACAAAAAACAATTTCATTACTCTAGTGTAAAAAGTTATTTACGTTTACTAAATTTAACTTACTGTTTACTAATGTAACTCTAATAACCTAACACCTAATAACGTACTATATTATTAATCTTATAAGTTAGAAAAAAACAAATAACTCTTAAGATAGTTCTCTGTTTAATATTTCGTTGATTAGATAGCCAACTGCCTGAGAATTTTCATTAGAAATGTGACCTATCCATAAAGACCACAATAGTGGTTTTGACCCCTTTAAATTTAGACCTTTAATCAAAAAAGGGTGCTTAAATTGAACGGTATATATAGATGAAGCAAAATGTCGAAGCGTTTAACTCCGATGCGCCGGTGCTACACACGGTGTGCTGTTGCAAGTTTACGTGGCTCTCACTTTTAAACCACTTTCTTAAGTGGTTGGTTTTGTTTAACCAAATAAATCATATAAATGTTGACTTTGTTTAACGGGAAACAAACATTATTTTTGTACAGCAGGTTTCTCGGAATCCGTACANCTAATATCAGATTAGCTGTATTCGCCATTAAAAATACTCTAGTGTGAGAAGTTATTTACGTTTACTAAATTTAACTTACTGTTTACTAACGTAACTCTAATAACCTACCACCTAATAATGTATTATATTATTAATCTTATAACTCAGAAAAAATCAAATAACTCTTAAGATAGTTCTCTGTTTAATATTTCGTTGATTAGATAGCCAACTGCCTGAGAGTTTTCATTAGAAATATGACCTATCCATAAAGACCACAATAGTGGTTTTGACCCCTTTAAATTTAGACCTTTAATCAAAAAGGGTGCTTAAATTGAACGGTATATATAGATGAGGCAAAATGTCGAAGCGTTTAACGAGCTTGGCTGAAAAATTATTTTTATATGCGCATCATCTCTTTTTCATGTGACAAATAACGAATTTCAAACTTTTGCGAATGAAAATAATAATAGATTTTTTTTTGAAATGCACATTTATTATGCAGTCAAACTAGTAGATTATAAAAAAATGAAAAAAAAGGAAAGAGGAAACACGTTTTAGCGCTAGAGGGCATTTTATTAGGCACGAAAAGACCATAACGGTAGGCACAGTTCTCAATGAGACCTTCTCATGTCGTGTTTGGAATATGGTTTTTGACAGGATTCCGGTCCAGCGCCGGCCTAAAAAATGCTCTCTACCGCCAAAACGTGTCTACGGCTCAAAGTGCGTCATATGATACCTTCTTAACGGGTATAACGTGCGAAAGGTATCAAAAATCCAATGTTGGAAATGTCTGTAGTGCGTTTTAGAATTTTTTGATGATCTAATTCAAAAGCGTTTTGGTATCTTTTAAGACATATATCTGAGGTTCAAAATATTCCGATTTTCGGTGTGCACAATTCTATCTCAATGTTAAGTGCCTGTGCCCCGGTACAGGGTTAACAGTTTTAAATGAAAACACTCAGGAACTTACCATTCTAGTTTCAAAATACAAACAATTTAATGACAGTCTGAGCAAAAAATAATCTGCATCCCCATCATGAAAATTATCATTGTCGTTCCTCGGCGATTTTATAATTTTATTGCGTCTGAAAACTAATTTAGTCGCCGAACAAACCACAAGGTCATTAATAAAAGCGATTTACCGGACCACAAGTTCTTATTAGGAGAAAGAAAGAATCAAAAGCTAATCTCCTTGATTCGGCAATTTGGCAACATGAATTCATCTGAGGGTATTTCTCAAATTTGACTTTCTTCGGATTGAATCGACGCACAAAGTATATTATATAGAAGTGCACAAAGCTGTGCCCGAATGTCACGACCCAGCTTGTTGGATTTTTAACCCTTGATCAAGAAAAATAAAGAAAAATGAATTTTTATAAAGACCTGCGGGTTTATCGGGCCACTTTGGCTATTCAAAACCGGCCGGATAAACCCGAATAAATAATTTGGAAAAAAAGTGGCCCGATAAACGTACTAGCCGGAAAACTAGCCTGATAAACCCGTAAAAGTTGGCGTAAAAAACGTGGCTAATCGAAATTTTGGACAAACGTCCTAATTATTTTCTCTGAGAGTTACTAGAGAAATGCGTACCACGATTAACATAATGTATGTTGCAATTTCCATACAGCCACGTTTGCCATAATAACTCAATTTTCTCATTTTTTGTTCTCAAATATTATGGTAGATAAAAACCAAAAAAAAGTAATTTTTTGTTTTATAAAACACTGATAATTGATTTAAATAATGAAACGATATAATTTAAAACGATATTTAGTGTGTCCTTTTCAGGTTTAATCAGAGTGAATACAAAAGTGTCTTTTCGGTATACTTAATTTTAATACAAACTTCGGGGTTAAATAAGGGTAAAATATGTTTTGGTTTTACTCACAGGTAAAGCTTTTAAAATTCACACAATAACTCAACACAGTTCCGTTCGTTGTGAGGCCATATTATTCAAAAAGCCTATTTATGCACTGAATTCTAATTATTTATTTTAATTATAAACCTTAAATCCCTAAATTATACAAATTGTAATTCCTCGAAATTAGCAGTAAATATTGAATTGAAATTATTTCAAGATATAATCTACGTTAGCTAATAATTGTGTCTGTTTTGACTGATAAATTCTGTATAACAGACTGTAATTTAGGTGACTAAACAAAAGTCTCAATTTGTGTTTTTGTGACTTTAGTGTTAACTTTAAGTAATACAAGAAACTTACAAAAAAAAAAATTACTTGAAAATGATGACTATATTACAACAAGGACTAGTTAAAACTATGAAATCAAATACTAGGTAGTATTAAGTTAACACTGGAAGTTAACACAAAAACAGTATCATATGATACTCTCAGGACCGCAGGGGTTAAAACACGTGATTTGTAAGATTTTTTACATATCAGTGATAAGGCCTTGACGATTTGAAATCGCCGTTTGTGTAGGTTAAGAAAATAAATGACTGGAATTAATAAAATATTTAATGACTGGAATATAAAGAGTGTAGTAATAGTAACTAAATATTCAAATGATGCATCGCCTCAAGATAACAAAAAAGCTCATGTTCGGTATCAAAAATCAAGCAATGCAATTTGCCCAACGTGAACACATCCCTCAGCGCTGCTTGGGGCCAATCAAAACCGCCTATATAGCAACAAAACAAACAAAACCTCAGCGCTACTACAATGTTTATAATTCCAGTCATTAAATTTTTTAACCGACACGAACGGCGATTTCAACTCGTCAAAGCTTTAGTACATAGTCTGTATATAACTTACTGCATCACTGCGAATCACCACATCATGATCGTTATATATGTACCTTATTAGGGGTTATTGTATTACAAATTGTAAGTAACAATTTTAACTTAAAGTTAAAAAAAATCGGAAATCGATAATTTGTAGTCAATGCGCTGTACTAAATATATTATGGTGCATAACCCAGCATAGCATTTCTCAAACTTGACGATGTATGCACCCAAAAGGAGGCAAGGGTTAAGCATAAATCGAACAAAAATATATGTTAAAGATAGCTATTAGTTAAACGCAAATCATTTTTTTCTCTTTGGATAAAACACAATTAGAAATTTGCAATTTCTCTTAATTATACATATTGAATATTAATCATTGCGGCGTTGGTACAACAAAAGTCGAAAAATCATGCCAACGATCTGTTTTGTTGCTTTTCATCACAGTGTTGCCGAAAAACAGTTAAAAAATATGAAATACAAATATTTTTTTCCAATATACATGTGCATGGTATGTGTAGGGTTGCAAGCGAGAATTAAAATATGGTATTCAAAGATCTGACAACAAGCTAAAGAGCTGAAATTTGGAGGCATGGTACAGTTTTGCACGAACAATCCGATAAAAAAATTTTGGGTTTTTTCGATGTCCGGGAGATATCGATTTTTAACCGGCTTCTCGAGTAGCGTAAGGAGTCTTTTTTGTTGAAAATTTAGCTCAAGAGTGAAAAAATCACCGAGAATTTTTTGAAATAAAAAATTACATCTGCAAAATTTCAGCTCCCTGCCACGATTTTTGAATTTTCGTTTGCCAACCCTAGGTATGGGTAGACAACTAGCTTATGTTTTTTGGCAATAATAAGTTTGGGGTACCAATGGTGGTTTTTTAGATAATCTTAATGTAATTTACACAAATTTTGCAATTGATTTCTTGACCCTTTAGAATATGCTGAAAGTTCTTTGTAAATCAAAGTGTAGATCAAAGCCTCTTCTTGTCAACTACGTCGAACGATTTTTAATTGCTTACTGCTGGAGAGTATGATATTTTTTGTCGTTAACCCCCTTAATTTGTTTTTACATAACGGCTTATAGGGTTATGAAAATCTAAATTTGTTCCAAACCTGAACGGTAACCATGCTGGAAAGTTATGCCTAAATCAACCCAGAGAAAAAAAAACAGTTACATCATCTCAATGTGGAGAGCAAAAAGTATCATTAAAAAAAAAACACGAACATAATGTTCCCAAGATGCTAAAATAGAAGCACGGTGTCAAATTGGGCTTTAAAAATGGAATGCGACAATAAAAATTAATTGATGCAACATTGATTGATAGATTTTTGATTTATAATTAGTGAATTTTAAAAGGTAAATCTCGGTTCATTGGGAAATTCACAATGCAGTCACTAATATTTTTTGAATTTTTTTTGGGAATTTTTTTTTTTGGGGTTTAGTCCTCGACTCTTTGAAATGTAATTTCGACATATATGATGCACAAAAGTGATGCAAAAAAAGTGAGACAAAATTTTTTTTCCTATTACAACCGTAAAGGATTTGTAAAAACTAATTTAATTATTTACATACCGAAAAATGACAAAAGTCCAAAGAAATTAACAAATTTACTAAAAATAGAATTTTAATGAAAAAAAAATGCAAGTAATCAAATATGATATAAAAAATATTGAGCAGTTACCTTGGGCACAAAAAAATGCACTCAAGGACGCATTATCGTCTACAAAAAACATTAATCAGGCCTATAACAGTATTATGAAGAGGTGCAAGTTGGTAGGGTCTTCAAAAATAAGTCTTTTATTTTAAATCTTGACAAAACCGACGCTTAGTCGCTTTTTGTGTACTTGTTTGTACTTTGTGGTTGTTTATGGTTTATGGTTGGTATGAAATAATGTTTGCTTGAATTCAAATAACCTAAAAAAGCCAATTTTGTGACAAATTAAATTTCTTTTTGACAATTTTTTGAAAATACAACTTTCAACTTTAAATACAACAATGTACAATACATTGTTTTCACATTGTTGTTGATCATCCATATCATATGGACCATATGCGAATGACTGAGAACAAAAAGAAGTAAAAGGGACATAGTATGGGCCAATATGGGGGCCTGTATGGCTGAAAAAATGCATACAGGGGCAGCCTTAAGTAAAGGTAGGTTTCGTATTTTGCGAAACCTACCCTTACTTGGCGCCCCTACCCCTACTTGGCGTTGTCACTTTTAATACTTTTGACTTACCTACAGATGAGGGTGATATGTTAATTCCATTATTTTTATTAAGTATATTTGAATTGAAAAAATAATTAGAGTATAATAAAAAAAATAATTAGAGTAAAAAACGTTTGATTAAGGGGCCTTTACCGACCTTTAATTGGCGGAACCTTACTTGGTGTCAAAATTTTGTTTCGAAATGAAAACTACCCTTAATTGGCGCCTACCTACGCTTTCTTTGCGTTCCTACCCTTACTTTGCGTGTCCTTACTTGGCGCCGACCTACCCTTACTTAGCGTGACCTTACTTGACGCTTCCCCTTTATAAGCAGTTCTGTTTAACATAATATCGGACAGGGCTCAAACCTTCTCCTTCGCCGCGCGGGGCTGTTTTGTCATCGAATTGCTTTTAGTAATTTGACGACGTCACAGGACGGCGCAGTCTGAAAAGTTCGAATACAGAATAGGTCGAAATCCTGGAAAGGTGGAAAACGGCTGAAAAGGTCGAAAATGAACTCGAACTCGACCTTTTCAGTGCTTTGACTTTGTCAGGGCGTGCTCGAAGGACTGTTTTATCATGGAGTTGGTTCCGCTGTTAATCGTCATCAGTAATAATAATAATTAGTTTGCCAAAAAACGCCGAAACGAGAAATAAATTCGAAGACATACGTAATCTGTTATTTGTAAAAAACACAACATAGTGCGTCTGTCGCCTTATTTAAATAATTAAAGACAAATGTGTTTTCAAATCTAAGGATTTATTTTAAGAATTAAAAAATAGAACAGTTTTATTTTGTACAAATGTATTGTTCTTTAGTTTTCGAGTTTATTTAAAGTTCACGGGACTTAAGGCGTCGAAAAAGTTCACGTTTAATGATTCTACGTTCCTCCTTCACACTGTCCAGGATGTTTCTGTTTTCTTGACATCTTCGTGATAAATACGGCAGCACGTCTGCCATTGGTCCAAAATGAATACACTTAAAATGAATCTTATAAAAGTGTCGCTATGTAAGGCTAGATTTCCATAATAACTCATTTAAAGCCACTTTACGCCCATTTGGCGTTTACTTGGCGAGTATAAAACGATGAGCGCAACCAAAAACATTGATCGCGAAATGGTGTTTTGGGTCATGTTTCGCGACCACTGTTTTTAGGTGAAAAAATAGTCGCGAAACCTTGTTTAAAACAGCAAATGGTCGCGAAATCATATTTTGAACAACAATTCGCGACAAAATGTTTTTTGCGACCAAGAAAGGTCGCGAAAGTACCCTTCACCAACTCAGCATGATCAACAAAAGGGTTGAAAAATATTGTGAACACTCTATTTGTTTTCCAAATAATGTACCTTATAAGCCATATATCCACTTTGTCCGAGCGGAAATGTAAGATGGTCCCGCATTCCCAATAATTGCGCAAAAAATATTTGGCCATTGTTGCGCGGAATCTTCAGTGCCTCCATTTGTGAACTGACGTACTAAAAATGAAATATCACTCAATAAAAAACAATATGAGGCTGGAACGAAAAAGCGGAAGTGATGTTTAGCTCCAGTAACTTTCTGTCGTTTCAACTGTTCATATTTAGAGTTAACAAACATTTTTTACGATATATTTTACCTGTATTGTGAACGTGTTATGTGATGCAATCATAATTGTTGCCTTTATTTGAAGTTGTTAGATTAATTTAGTACAATTTAATACAGTCCGTATTATAGTGTCAATCTAATACAGTTCTCGCCCTCTTAAGTGCCACATTAGAGCCGTCAAAAACGCGGCACTTAAGGAGAGGGCGACACTTAACTCGCAGGGGGAACGACTTGGGTTGAACGACGTGGGTTGGATATTTCAAACAGCTCTCTAGGAGGCCCTGGTGGCCCAAATCAATTTCTTAATAGTCAGATCGACGTAGTTTGACGAGCTCTACAACTTGGCTGTACCAGCTTTACCAGAATTATTGTTAATTTTTAAGTGTGTGCATACGTGCTCACAATTTTCCTTTACGGGTTATCAAAAAGTCCTCCTCCCTGAGAGTTAAGAGGTGGTTAAATAATCGAAAATGCGGCACATTAGGAGTGTTTTTTCAAACGAAAAACGCGGCACTTAAGAAGCGGAAGACCTTTTTTTAATTTTCACTTCTTTCATGATTTCTTCAAGAAAAAGAAATATTGACTGGTGCGCACACTTTTTATTTGCCGAAAAGTTGTCGTCCTATCGGTTAAATATAAAAAATAACCAACTTTCCGCCTTTCACAATATAGTCGAGTAAATGGTCCACGGTTTTGTGATATGAATTGGATGTTGCGTCATGAGTGGGACAAATTGGATCTTCGTAATTCAGATCACGTGCTCTGGACCGCTCCTGCTCCATGTAAGCCCCGCGGACGAATTTGCACGCAAAATGAAAGTTACCGCGTCGTGTCCGCTCAACATCAATACAAACATTTTTGAATGTTTTCTTCAAGTAGCATTGATATGTATTACAGATAACCACGTGTTCTTGGTTGAACTTTCGCATCGTTTCGAGTACCAAACTGAAGGATTATCATTAACTGATGTCCGGACATGTCCAAACTTTTCTAGAATTAACTAAGACCTGGAAATGGCGGTTTGAAAATAGGTTTGCTCGGCATCGATAAATACTTTCACATTAGCATTCTTGGCTGCTTGCGCAATTTCATCGATGCGAAATATCATTCTTACAAGTTGGTCATATTCAATCGTACTTAACTGTGGTATTAAACTACCACCTATCATTAGGTTATCAAAAATATGCACAAATACCTAAACCGATTGATAAAACAAGTGAAAAGTACTATTAAAGTGCACTCTCGTAATTTCAGGTTTTATTTGTACACAACGGTATTGGCCCGTCCTTAATACATTCATTTATTAAACTTTTGGACATGAGTCGAATTGGGTTGGCATAACAAAGTTATTAGAAATTTTAAATAGGGTTATGTTAGCAACTTTATTCGGTGATTTACTTGTTAACAATCTAGGTAAACCCTACATCAAGCAGGCTACTTGACTTGCAACCGGTTGTAAAAAAGAAATATATAAAATAACTAAAAAACACAGAGTATACATGTAGATCCGGGTAAACCCTAGCAATATCTGGATTTAAATTGTGCCAATGAAAAATTTCATTTTGAAAAACCCTTAACTTTTTCTGTAACTAAAATAGGTGCCAATTCGGATTGTCGCTGGTATATGTCAAGCCAATCCACGATATCTAAACATGTTTTCTGCCGCGCTATATCCTCAAATAATTTGGATAAACCTTCTTCGTCCAGTTGAACTCCCAATAATTTCAGTCCAGTAACAAAGGACTCGGAGTTTATATGTCGATTTTCTCCGAGAATATGCAATTGGGCGTTGTTAATTTGTGTAATTCCCGTGTCAACTGACAACGGTAGAAAAAGTTCCCGCCAAGCTTTGAGCAGGGCTCGGCATAATTCAGAAAAAACGGGCAGTCCCGGGCTAGCTTATCAAAATAAGCTATTCTGCACTGGCCTATGTGGCTTAAAGATGAACATACGCTAGCATGAAAATGCGGTCAAAAATTAACTTAAGCTGGTTTGTCGAAATGCAGTCGACCTGCCCAGGCCAGCTAACTGTTGCCGAACCCTCGCTTCGAGCACTTCATTCAATCGTTGTATTAACTGAGGTCTTCCCAAAGGGGTTAACTTGATTGCCGCAACTCCGTCCGAATATTCCTTTGCAGCTTAAACTTTTTATTTATTTTTTATATAAGCAATATACGGTCCTCACCCTCAATACGAAGTTCAATACGGAAGCTTCGTTCCAATAAATGTCCGCAAAACACTCGAAGAATGGGCACTTTATGACAATTCAACCCAATACGGACGCTATTTTCGAGAGGCAAACACGTCCGTATTGCAAGTAGGGACTATAGGCACTGCGGATAACTTTAAGTTATGTAATACATAAGAGCTAATTTACCTTCAACAGAATACAAAAAATACTTCATATAACGATCACACTGTTCTTCAGCTTTAACATAATATCCATCTTGATTGGGAATTTCCTCAACACTGCTAGTGGGTTCGAAATATAGTCGGTTTTATTTGCGAGGGAAATTAAGGTGCTTAGTTACTGAATACTTCCAATCATTCCTTGGCTAACCAATCAATGACAATAATTGAAATGGTGGATTTTTTATCAACGAATTGAATGGAGGGCTTCGTCGTCAATAGGAAATGATAGGACGGCGTCTGAGAGATAATCAAGCAATATAAGCAAGTTTATTAATATTAACTCCTACAAGAGTAAATAAAAAGTTCACGGGATATTTGTTCATGCTGTTTGCATAATATTTATTACATCGTGAGAGTCCTGCACGGTTGGACGTGTGTGACTGTCGCGGTGCTGCCAAATTAGCGTTTGAAATCATATGAAGATTGCTCAAGGCCCGACAATCTGTGCGCCAACATACGGTATGTTTGAGAAACTTTACAGTATAGTCTGATTTCGAACCCTCCTGTCATCAATATCTTCCTCAACGGTATAGTTAAGCATTGGCCGCACTCCTGCAACTGTCAACCGTGAAACTAATGGCTTCATATTGTTAGAATGTATGTCTCAATACCCAGTTATTTTTACCCCATAACGGCGCAGAGCGTAGTGGTAACTGGAAAGCTTTAGCCTAAAGCGTTTAGGCACAATTTTGTCAAAAGGATCACCCCATGACCGCGCAGGGGGTGTATGATAATCTGGAAAAACATGGCTTCAACTCTTCGATGTACATATAGGTAAATAGGTGCCCATAAGTTCATAATTCAGGCGAGCATACCTTAATGGTATCTTTGTTTTCCCCTCCAATGAACTGTCCATATACTGTTTTCTCCATGAGAACTGCAAATATTCTGTTTCCCAAGATTTTGTGTCCAATTGACATCAATTGCATACTGTTATCAACCAGCTAAAATTTAACATTATTTTTGGAAAGTTTGTAAGTACACTGGGCCATTGTCAATGGCTTTTCGAAGAAAAATTAATATAAAACCTTAATAATTTCAAATTTCCATTATTAAACTATTAGCTTTAAGTTTCTAGTTATCAAATTGGCATGCATTCATGTTTCAACATGAATTAGAAGCACCGTCTGAAGCGGTCTCTTTTCTTTTGTGGCAAAGGGGGCATCCGTCGAAATTTCTCCATTTTTGGCCAATGAAAAAACTCAAAAGGCAAAACGTTCGGCGGATTAACCTTTCGCCACAAAAAAAAGAGACTGATTCTTTACGTGAAAAAGACGGTGCCGAATTGGAATATTCTGCTGACAAATACAATGTTGCCCTCAAAGTGGGAAATTATATCATTTTGTGCAAATACATACCGTTTTAAAACTGAATAACCAAAAGCAGAACGAGGCCCTAACAAGTTCTGATGTTTTTCTCGATTTTAACGCTTCTTTGCTGTTTGAAAGAGATAACTATTTTTGCTCATTAAATTTAATTTATATTAGAGCGCCAACCTAGCCTTACTCCAGGCTCATAAGATTCAGGTATGAAACTTGCTGTAGTCAGTAACAGTACAATTGAAAGTCCTGTTTTTCTTTACGGATTTCTCGATTTTTTACTTGTATGGCTCCGGTACCTTAGGCTGATTACATGTATGGGTACAGATTATCGAATTTTTCTTTCTCTAAATGTGATACAACTGTAGAGCTTTTCCCGCTATATATTGAACGAACAAAATTCCTGGTTCTTCGGCAAATTTCCATCTAATTTGACTGATAGTTTGCATATCATCGGTGAAACGACACGTGTTTTTTGAAATAACCTGGTTGAACCCGAAGAAATCATGTTGAATTTAAAATGTAAAAATGGGGGAGTATTTGTCGTTTAGGCCAACGATTTGGCCATCTTATATCATGTATATGGTTAATAGTGAGAATTTAACTTCTGTATTATCAAAGATGAAAATACCCTGAGAAAGCAAGTTCACATTTTGGCACTTGCTCAACAAAAAGTTGTTCAGCATGTTTATTGTATGGTAAGCGTTTATTATTGCCAGATGAGTGCCATTGACAATTTTTATATTTTTTGAAATACCTTTGTAGAATTCTTGGATTTTTTTTTTGAAATGTTACGTAGTGCGTGCAAGTTTTTCGCGCCAAATAACATTTCCTTCGAAAAACGCTTTATCCGAAAGACCGTGGTGCCAAAAAACACGTCTGTGTCATAATTACATACCGGGCTTCCCGGAGACAAAAACTGAACTGAATAAAGGACATACGGTATGTCACATACCGTTCTAATGAGCATACGTTTTATTTAAGCGTTAACTTCAAAAAATAATTTTAGATGGCAGGTTAAAATTTAGACCATAACTTAGAAAAGAAACGATATATAAAGTTTGTACAGCAATATTGATCTGCCATTGAAAAACAGGATACTTCATCGCCATTCAAAGATTTAGCATATACTGAAACTTTCCAACCTTCGTTCTAAAATGTCAAAAAAGTCAAAAATAAAGTACCAAAGTCTTCAGCAAAACCTTGTCAAAAAATGACTGAATTATTCAAATTGCTGAGAATTAGCTGAATGTTTGTAAATACAGGTTTTAATGCGTCGTCACCAGGTTTCAATGGACAGGGAGATTATTTTTGAAGTCAAATCGTTTTTTAATCTCCATAGCCTATCAGATGTTTGGTACGAAAAACACACACTATTTCTCAGTGCTCAGAATAGTTAAATTGAGGTACTTCTAAGTTAGTCCAAAATAATAGGCGGCATACCTGGCAGCGAGGTTTTTCCAAGAAAACGTTTTTCCGGGAAACGGTTTTTTAGGGAAATTCCCTGATAAACGTTTTATCGGATAAACGTTTTCCTTGATAAACCCCTTTCTTGGAAAAACGTTTTCCTTGAAAGACGTTTTCTTGGATAAACGTTTTCTTGAAAGAACTTTTTCCCGGATAAACCACAAATTGATTTTCCCTGAAAAACACAATTAATAAACTTTTGTCGGATAAACGTTTTTTGGATAAACGTTTTCTTTCAAAAACTAATTCTTGAGATAACCACTTTTGAATTTTCCCTGTAAGACGTTTTCTTGGAAAAAACAATTCTTCATTTTTTCCTTGAAAATCCAATTTGTGGATTTTCCCTGATGGACGTTTTCTTGGAAAGACCGCGCTGTCGCATATCTAGCCATAGTCTACGAGACATTCCTAGTTTGAAACTTTGACGATTTTGAAATGAACCGCTTGAAAGAGGGGACAGGTTTTGACGCTCGAGAGTAATCCCGGCAAATAACTGGGTCAAATATTATTATGAAACGTTACCTTTTTACAAAGTGTGCATGCGTCTTCTACAGACATAATTTGTGTATCAAGATCAGAGATGCCAAAGTTCTGTTCTAAATTTCAGAACAGAACAGAACGCTCGTTCTATTTTGTGATGGTTCTTCAATTTTCTGGCGTTCTTGACCGTTCGAACGCGTTCTGGAGCGTTCTTGTGATGGAAAAATGCCCAGAACGCATTTTTTGAACGTTTTTTTTAACTAGAACGAAAAAACGTTTTAAGGGCCGTTTTGTTCTGTCTCGTAATGGAAAAATGCCCCAAAACGGTGTTCTTGCGTTCTTTTGTTCTATTACCGTTCTGTTCTTAAGTTCTCAAGTTCTGCAAAAAAACAGAACTTTGGTATCTCTGATCAAGATCGCATGCTATTATCTCACTAGCAAATAGAAAAATCGTAAAACTTAATGCGCTCATACTAGATAATAACTGAAAATATATAATGTTGTGGAGATTATATTAGATTTCAAATATAGTGTATACGGTACATATATATATGTGAGGATTTGAAAATCTGATAGAACTTGATTGATTAGTCTGTCAATTATGCGTCTTAGTATATACTAGTTCACATTATCGCCTAACAATGTTTTGTTGTTGAATAATTTACTAAGTTTAAATTAATAACTTTAATGTGTAATTTGGAATGATATCGAGGTTCTCGGGCAGTTTACGTGCTATATGACTACTTCGGGTACATAAGGTACATACTTAATCATGTATTATGTGTCTACATTGTCTATCATGTATGCTACTACCGTATATCCTTTATCACAACATGAAGTTGACGATGTCAAGAACTTGACGTTGTTGATCACAGCCTATGACGTACCACACATGAACTAGGCATGTACCCTTAAACCGACTATTTGTTATACTTTTTTAAATAACACTAAAGACTGATCGTAACTACTAATAGTATTAAGTTCGCAAAAATGTTATTTCTAATGATAGACATCGACAAAGTAAAAATTCCTGAAAGAAAAAAAAAATAGTGGCCAAATTATTTATCTCGTAAAACGTTGATTTGGCTTACAATGGCCGCTTTTTAGCTGGCTAAAAGTGTCAACCTACGCAAATTAACTATTTTTTTACAATTTACGTGAGCATCTAATTTGATAATGATTTCCATGCAATTAAACGAGCTCTAAAATCTGGTCAAGAGTTTTTTTTTTAATGTTTTGACTTATCGGAGTAATTTTCAAACGCGAAAAAAATAAATGATGTTACCTCTTTTTGGTAACGTTGCTTGACAGCGCGTCTGAGGCCTATGTGGCCTGTCATTGGTCTTTATTGAGCGCGCTCGCCCAATAACCCAAAAGCGATATCTTTCTTTTAAAATTTTTTTTGTATTACAGTTTTTCGTGTTTTAAAATCAGGACGCTACAAATCAAATAATTGCATTAACCAAGTAACGAAGTTATAAATCAAACATACAGCCTGTATTTATTATAACTTGGTTAATTCAATGTACATCCATATTCACGAACCAATTGATGGCCGTTAACGTTTCAGATGTTCTTGCGAAACAAATATGCCAGAAAACTGCACACGTAGTGTAAGCATGCATGACCCTGTAAGGCATCAAATGAAATATCGTTCTAGCCACAAAAGCTCAAAAACTCCCAAACAAGACGTCCTTCACATCAAATTTATAATTATTGTTTTTTTGTAATCTCAATTAGTTACTTTACCATTGACCACATCGGATTTAAAATAAGTTTTTGATTAAAATTTAGGAGTGCATGTTTTTCAGACCAACTTTTTGGTCGTTACAGTGAATATATATTTCGTACTTGAAGGTAAACTCATGTAATTTTATCTTTTTGGCAACAGGCTTAGTAAATCAGTAATAAATAATATATAAAATGTATCTGCAGGTACAATTCGCATTTGTCGAAATTCGGGAAACGCTAGCTACCCAATATTTCAACAATTCGATTGTTCAAACTTCGTAGCTTTCGAAGATAGATGTCGATATGTTCATCAACGAATTCTCCGATTGTTTCATAGTAAAATACTTCTTTTTGAAAGCTTCAATATTGATTAATTAACTCTCAGGTGAACACCGAAGATATTTTAGCATAAATAATGTAATTCTGATACCTCGATATTAGTTCAAAACAACTTATAAGGGAACGACATTATGGGAAACGGCTTATAGGGAAACGAATTAAGGGGGGACGACTGGAGAATAACCCGTAGCTTTCGGGCCTTATGGGCGAATTTGGGAACACTTGCAGGAAACCGTCTTATTACCATTATATGGGGTAATTTTACAAATCAAAAATCATTTCCATTTTTGCGAATTTTTTGTTTGTTACGAAATTAGGTTACGTCAGCAATTCTCATATTCCATTGTTTTCTGGGCATTTTAGAGCAATTTGCTCGAATTTGCACGAATTTCCCCTGGGAGTTGAGCATAGGCGTTGCTAAACTGAATAAAAAATTCATCTCAAAGCTTTTCCTTGCAAAAGATTTTCCACTGTTTTTCGTTCTTTTTCCAATTTTGTTTGTTGCATTCGAACAGACAGTGAAAAATCTTTAACGGGCATAATGTCAACGATGGTTTCTTTGGTGTGGTATTCGGTCAAATAGAGTTTCACCTGAATGTGAGTTATTAAAAACATTTGTGATTGCGAGTAATTGTTTACCGTTTTACTTTCGAAAATCCGCTTCACGTTATAAATGAGGTTTTCCATTTCTTGAATTTCTTTCCAAATCTTGCTCCCCGGAAATTCACCACCAACGACTGGCAGTGGCCGAGGCCAGGACATTTCCGGCAATTCGGCTGATTTGAAACCAATTAGTCTGGCGCTTTTGTACTCAGTCAAAGTTGATAACTCGCCGTCTAAAAATTGAATCATGTGAAAACATAGCTTTTGAAGGACAATAACGAGCTCACAAATGCGTTGAATTTCACAAAAATTCTTAAAACAGTTCGTTAACGAAATAACTTGTGAATTTGAGAACCGGCTGAAAATCTAAATTTTTACTTCCAAAGATTAAATTGATTAACCCTCTGCGCTGTTATGTTGTCACACGTTATCTTGCAGTTTTTCGTTTGATTCCGTTATCCAATTTTCCGGGAATCCTTATCTTTGTTTGTTAAGCACTGCGCTATTATTTTACTTTTTTCCCGTTTGCTTCATAATTTTGTAGATTTGTCAATGTTTTTGTATCATAACGGCGCAGGGTCTGTTTAATATGGTTGGCGAGGATTTGAGAACCCTATCTAGTCTAGTTCATTAGTTACAAGTGTGCATTAAGCCCCGCTTCTTCGGCCTGCTCTGTCATTAGACTGATTACGCCTGCGCTTTCAGGCCCATTTTGTGAGCTTATTTATTATTCGCTGTTCTGTTATGTGACTAGTTTCATGGTTTAACTGTCATTATTACCTTTAAGCGCTTGAAGACAACATATCAACGTTGGTATAGCGACCGGGAATAACTCTGTCAGGGAACTGGAATGGTGTTTGCGAGAATAGCCCATAAGTGCCGTCCCACGTAGGTTGATTCGTTGACGAACTAGTTTTTTCGATAGACCAAGTAGTTCGTGTATATTTCGCGCATGTTCCATCATCGAAGGAATTGATCGCGTCGAGTCAACTGTTCCCTTGAATGAACCAGCTAACCAAATCTATGAAAAAATGATTCACAGGGGCGCCAAGTAAGCGTAGTTCCCCAAATCGCCACACTTTTGGTTTCCATTTTAACTCTCAGGGGGAAGGACTTTTTGGGAACCCGTAGGGGGGAAATGTATGTGAATAAACACGCATTTAACAAAATTCACAATAATTCGCAATAATTCAAAAAACTGGTAAAGCCAAGTTGTAGAGCTTGTCAAACTACGTCGATCTGACTATTCAGAAATTGATTTGGGCCACCAGGGCCCCTAGAGAGCTGTTTGAAATCTCCAATCTACGCAAAAACACCGTCAATCGAATTTTCGCGAAAAGTTGAGGAGGGTCAGCAATACCCGTTTTGCCCTACGAGGCCTCCATATGCCTTAAATCGACGAAAAAACAAGTCGCGTGTCTATATACACGCACTTCCCCTGGGAGTTAAACGGGTACACACAGGAAAAAACGGGATAATCAGTCAAAACGTGGGGATTCGGTGTTTTTTGGGTTCAAAAGTCAAAACATACAAAGAAAAACCATTTCTGGAAAATTCCTCACAAAACCCCGGTGCCTAAAAATTTTAAGGGTCCGGATATTTACCGAGGGAAACAGTTTCCCGAGATCGTTCAACGAATCGTCATCAAACTCCAAATTCTTGGCTTTGTAACTTTCCAACATTAAATGAACATTTTTGTGAATTGTCGTATCTGTTACGATATGAAATGGAATCGAAAGAAGCAAATTTCCCCAAATGATAACATTGACTTTGAACTCACTTCGAATGGCAATTGCTAACTTGTTAACGAACTCCAAATAAAGCTCGTTTGCTGTTTTCTCATTTTTGTGCATCCACTGCTTGCTAAATTTGATATCGTCTAGTGAATTTCTAGTACACCAGGTATGCCCTTATCTTTCAAAATCAAAGTGAAAAAAACGTGAACGATAATGGAACACTTGGTTAAGATCATTTCAATAAACGATTCCCCGAAAAACGATTTCTCTAAGAAATCGCATTTTAAAAATCTTTTTGTTACAATTTTTTTTAACTCAAAAATCTCAAAATTTGTTAAATTCAAAAACCTAAAACTCAGTTAAAAAATCTGAAAATTTTTTTTACTCAAAAATCTAAATTTTTTAACTGAAAAATCTCAATTTTTTAAACCCAAAATTTTATTATTTTACTCAAAAATCTCAATTTAAAAACTCGAAAATCCAAATTTTTAAACTGAAAAATCACAATTTTTTAACTCATAAATCTCAATTTTTAATTTCAAAAATCTCAATTTTTAAACTCAAAAATCTCAATTTTGAAACTCAAAAATCTCAATTTTTAAACTCAAAAAACTGAACTTTTAAACTCAAAAATCGAAAAATTTTACACCCGCAAATGTCAAATTGTTCAGAAATATTTATTAGTGAACCTCTTTTGAGCGAAATTTTGTCTAGTAATTTTCCTATAAAAACCTGATAAGTGACCATCCAAGCATTTGAGGTTTCCGGCATCCAATATGCACATATTTTGACGATGTATGTTTTTTCAAAACTTGACGAATTAGACTAACTGCAAATTGAACAGACCCTTCATGTAGTGGCGAAATCATTTCAGAATAGTGAGGCATTTCTCGGTATTTTTTGAAGTCAGCGTGGCGCAATACAAAATTTAAATCATCGAATAGTGAAAGATATGGGATAACGGTTAAATTATGGGCGGCAGCGAGTTGATTGATTTTGTCGATATCTTCGGATTTGAAAGAAAAAGAACCTTGGATAGGTATTAAGAGTTAATAAGAAAATATCCATTTCGATATTTTACCTTACATTGGTAGTAACTTATCCCTAACGCGACATCATTTATAAAAAGTGGTTAATTAACTACGCACTGCGTAGTAAATCTATTAAACTAGTAGTTAACATGTTAATATTTCATATATATATTTTGCGTGTTAAGCCGGGGTCGGTGACACCGCGGTCTTTTGGAATAAAAGTTTTTTGGGAATTTTTGTTTTACGGAGGCCAGACCCAGTTCTGTGGGAAATTTTTTCTTGTCTTTACTCCAAAAACGTATTTTCCTAGAGCTTATTCTTCAAAAAAACTTATTCTCCAATGGACTGGGCTTTGCTGGCTTTCAAAAACTGAAAAATGCGGAAAAACCAAAGCCAGCTAATTTTAAAATATACTATTTTGAATACCCGCCTTTGACTTTGGCGAATTCGCCGTCGAATGGAAAAGAATCTTCATATTCGAGTAAAAGTCCAGTGGCGCCCCATTCGACTAGTTTGGGAAGCAGGCGCTCAATGTAACTGATTTTTAATGGCGCACCCTTAAAATCAATGTGAACGAATCGCGATATGGAATCGGAGCTAAGGGTTGAAAATACGGTATATGTGAAATTGGCGTTAAAAATTATCAACTGGTCGTTAAAAGTAAAAAAGCGGTCCTTTTCAATACTCAATAAAAAGTTTAATTTAGGTTTTTTTAATTGGTAAAGAAATTTTTTATATCTATAACTAGTAAATTTTTATCTTGAAATTGTTTCGTGAGAATTTGTTCGCAACAATTTGTTCGCGACAATTTGTTCGCGACAATTTGTTCGCGATAATTTGTTCGCCACAAATGTTTCGCAATTTTTTTTTTGATTCCTCAATAATTTTCTGATATATTCTGAGAAACTTAATACAAAAACATAAATAAATAGCTAAAAAACTTAAAATGTTTTCGTGAGAATTTTTCCACGAATATTTTCAACCCTAATCAGAGTTGTAGACAGGTGCCGGTCCCAACTCATGCGAATTGATAATATGTTCTGGCTCTTCCCAAGAAACATCACTGTTGTCATTTGATTTTGGTTTTTCATCTAGTACAGGACTTCTTCCAGCTTCTTTATCAACCTCCCAGAACGGTTTTTCATCGACAGCATTTTCTTCTTTCTCAAAAGTTAACTCTCCGCGTTTTTCTTCGTTCTTTGCTTGAATTTCATGCCACGGAAGGTCTTGCTTCGGCAATTTCAAATGGCTTTTTTCGTCTTCTTGGATGTCATCGAGAACATTATTTGAATTAGCTTTATCTTTAACGTTTCGAGGGTTCGACATTTTTTCCTAAGTCGAGTTTTCAAACATTTTTCTTTAAAACCCCCCAAACAGGACCCCGGAAGTTTGTCCGACCCCGTGTAAACAAATCTATTTTTGAGTTGTTTGGCTTCATCAAATGCAGTAGCACTTAAAGCCAACATAGAATTATAGATTACAAAGTCGGACAGCAAAAAAAATACAATTTTATTTCCGTTATCTAGAGTATTGGTCATAGATTGAACCCAGGAAACCCCCAAAAATAGGTTATTTGCAATTAAATAGCTTTGACATACATTTTTTCTCTGGCATTTTTTTCTAGAACTGTAAACTACTGGTCGTAAAAGGTTAGCTATCCTGCAAAAAAAAAATAACACTTTAGATTGGCCGGTTAACCGTTTGTGATGGTTGTCAAATCAACCAAAAAGTGCCCAAAGATGGTCGAGGAGTTTGAGAGTTAAAATAATCAACTTTTTACAATAATCCAAATATTTTATTTCCAAATATAATATACACCACCTGTCTACGGAACTTAACAAAACTTTTCGAAAAAAAAGGTGTTAAGTTCCGTCAATTTTGTTAAGTTCCGTCAATTTTCTTAAGTTCCGTCAATTTTGTTAAGTGCCAAGGTCAGTGCGTAGGCGGAAATGCTGGAAAACTTTTTAAAAACTGTTAAGTTCCGTCAATTTAGGCCCTTTTCTCTAGATTTATTTCAAATTTCAAAATAAAATGTGATAATTCGGTGCGAGGCAACCGTTGAGCCCTAATGAAAACAACAAAGGAAAAAGAACAATAGACAAAAAAAGGCAAAAAAAAAGAAAAAAAAAGTTTGTGTGATAATTTCCAATATGTGTGATATCAAGGATATCATTTTTTACCATAAAAGTAGACAAATTACAAAAAAAACCTTTTCAATTAAGATGAATAGAGATTTAAAAAATTGAGGATAAGTCTTCTCAGCGGTATAGTTTATGGATAGCGTTCTAAGGTCTGTATCCCAAAAAAAACAAACAAGAAGACATGGTTTTGTAGCATTATTTTCAGAAAAAAACATGAATTTGTCTAGGATCTTTTCGTAAATTCGATGCAAATTTCATCAAAACTCTTTTTTTTTCTTTTTCACTCTGAAAATTACCAACACCACCTTCCAAAGTATATCACGGTGTACCACTTATGTACGTAAATTAACACAACATTCTGAAAAAAAGGTGTTAAGTTACGTGATTTTTGTTAAGTTACGTCAATTTTGTTAAGTTCCGTGGGTATCGCGTAGGCGGAAAAGTTGTCGCGAAAAAACTGTTAAGTTCCGTGATTTTTGTTAAGTTCCGTGGCGTTAAGTTGCGTAGACAGGCGGTGTATTTGGAAATAAAACATTTGGATTATTGTAGAATCCGTATTTAAGTCCAAACCCTCGCCTTCAACGATCTCTGGTATTTTCATGTCCATTTCTTGATTTATTCCTTCGGCCGCTTGTGCCTCGGGCAGTTGAGCATCGATGACATGGTCTTCTTGGGGTTCGAGGGGTTTTGGGCTTGGGGATTCTGGCTTTTTTGGTATGTCGATTTGAATATCTTGCTCATCAAGTGCTGCGTCGTTTAAAACCCGCTCATTCGGTACGGCCAGTTGACTTTCTATCTCGAAACTGTCGGACAAAAACCCGATTGATTGGTCATCCAAATTATTAGAACGGAGACCAAAATACTCGAACTCTTTTGGCGAGATTATTTAAAGAATTATGGGCCAGAAGCGGGTTATGAGAAATTCCAAGACATTTTGTGTCCCGGAAGATATTTAATACATACATCACCTGGCGGGTTATCTTACCACCAGCGGTCTTACCAAGGTTTGGTTATCATACCGTTTTTTGAACCAAAACGTACCGAGATTTCCGTTTGAGTCAGGCGTCGCTCAATGTGCATTTTCGATTTCCGAAAAACGTGCACACTGAGAGAGAGATATGCACATCAAAAGAGGTATGCACATCGAGAGAGACATGCACATCGAGAGAAATATGCACATCGAGAGAGTCATTCTGAATGACACATTCACATCAAAAGAGACATTTTTCGTTGTACTGACGGCCAATATGACCATTTTTCTACATAAAATTAGCAAAATAACCCGTCAGGTGGTGTAATAATTAGACTATAATTAATGTGTGTATTTGTCCGACTACACCATGCGCTCTAGAACTTCACGTACTGATTTTTTGTTCGGATCGTAAATCGGGACTGCTTTTTTAGACAACATAATGTTTTAATCCTTTTTTTATAAAATCAGGCAATTATTGTATATAAACTGGTATAAACTAGGGAGACACAGTTTACTATAAAATCTCGACTTCAATGGCAGCTAACTGCAGCTTTTGTTTTTGCTCGAAGTACCGTTCCAACCATTCATAACTAAAAAGCGTCATTCCGGCCGCGATGCACATTATTCCGAAGAATACCGATCGAATTGTTTCTAGAGTTCAAACGTGAGACAAAAACGACTGCGAGGGGAGCGCTGATAAGGGACGCTATTTAACGCAAAAATGGTCTAAGGGAGGACGAGGTATATTTTATGCGAGATAAGTTTCGTGCGGAAAAGCGCGATGTCATAAACAACTTTTAAAATTTTTCAATTTGTTCGAAAATAATTTTATTGGCTCAACCGTACAAGAATATAGTACAGAGGGGCCGCCAAGTAAAGGATAGTTTCTCAAGTAAGGGCCGGGGCCGTCAAGTAAGGGGCGTTTTTTTGGAAAGAAAAATTGACGCCAAGTAAGGGACAATTTTTGTCAAGTAAGGGACGGTTTTTTCAAAACAAGAAACCGTCCCTTACTTGGCGGCCCCTGCATAGTCGAATTTAGACAAACGACCTTGGGTGTTTGTATAAGGACATTTTAAAAATGACTTTGAATTTGAAAAATGTCTTTTGATTTGTGACAAGAGAAAGATAAGTACGGCACGTACAATTGTCCAAATTGGGTCTTGGGGTATTTTTCCTGCACTCGTGTTCAGAGGTTAATTACAAAAAGACTGTGATATTTATATACTATAAAATGGTGTGCCAAAGTGGTTAAGGAGGGGTCCGTCATGTTGTTTACAAACTTAACGTTTGGGAAAAACGCTTTTTTAGGACGTTACATTGAAACTATTGAATTATTTTCTCTCTGGATCAATAGAACACCGCTTCCGGTATCTCATGGAAATATTTTTGATGACAATGTTCACAGCACCGATCGCGTATTGGGTCATGAACTTGNTGTTAAAATAAAATATTGTTATTATCAAAAAACGTGAATAACATAAAGTGACACTATACAAAACAGTAAACATCATCAACCGTGGACTTGGGAAACCGACAATGTCACATATTGTAAGAATACGAAACCGTTATTTTCACCTACATTTATTTTCCAAAATAATTGTAGGTGAAAATGTCGTTTTATGAAAAAAAACATTTCTGATTTTCGACGGCACCCTTTTTTTGGGTTGCTTGGCTTCATCAAATTAAGTAACACTAAAAACCAACAAAGAACTATCGATTACAAAGTCGGACAGCAAATAAGTACAATTCTATTTCCGTTGTCAAGAGTAATTGGTCATAGATTGAACCCAGGAAACCCCCAAAAATAGGTTATTATTATGTCATTAATAGCTTTCACACACATTTTTTTCTCTGACATATTTTTTCTAGAACTAGTAAAAGGTCGATATCCTGCAAAAAATTAACACTTTAGATTGGCCGGTTAACCGTTTGTGATCTAGGGTTTTTTGTGGTCAAATCGACCAAAAAGTGCCCAAGGATGGTCGAGGAGTTTGGGAGTTAAAATAATCAACTTTTTACAATAATCCAAATGTTTTATTTCCAAATATAACAAATTTGGAAATAAAACATTTGGATAATCCGACAATAATTTATTGTAGAATCCGGATTTAAGTCCAAACCCTCACCTTCATCTATCTGTGGTATTTTCATGTCCATTTCTTGATTTATTCCTTCGGCCGCTTGTGCCTCGGGCAGTTGAGCGTCGATGACATGGTCTTCTTGGGCTTCGAGGGGTTTTGGGCTTGGGGATTCTGGCTTTTTTGGTATGTCGATTTGAATATCTTGCTCGTCAAGTGCTGCGTCGTTTAAAACCCGCTCATTCGGTACGGCCAGTTGACTTTCTATCTCGAAACCGTCGGACAAAAACCCGATTGATTGGTCATCCAAATTATTAGAACGAAGACCAAAATACTCGAACTCTTTTGGCGAGATTATTTAAAGAATTATGGGCCAGAAGCGGGTTCAAAAACATTTTATGACCCGAAAGATATTTAACACATACATCACTTGGCGGGTTATCGTACCACCAGCGGTCTTACCAAAGTTTGAGTTCCGTTTGAGTCAGGGGTCGCTCAATGTGCATCTTCGATTTCCGAAAAACGTGCACATTGGGAGAGATATGTACACCAAAAGAGGTATGCATATCAAGAGAGGCATGCACATCGAGAGAAATATGCACATGGAGAGACACATTCACAGCAAAAGAGACATTTCTCGTTGTACTGACGGCCAATATGACCATTTTTCTAGAAAAATTGGCAAAATAACCCGTCAGGTGGTGTAATAATTACACTATAATTAATGTGCGTATTTTTTCCGACTACACTATGCACTCTAGAACTTCACGTAGTGATTTTTTGTTCGGATCGTAAATCGGGAGTGCCTTTTTAGACAACAACATATTTTAAGGAGGGGTCAGTCGATTTGTTTACAAAGTGTACATTCGGGCAAACCGCTATAAAATCCGTTCTTCAAAAGCGATTGCATTATTTTTTGTGTTGTATTATAAGAACAAAGGTTCTTCTTCAACACAGATGTGTTTTTATTGTCCTTATTGTCACTACAGAGCGTCCGCTAGAACTTGAACTTCGCAAAACCTTAAACAAGGAACCGCCAATCATGTGAAAACTGTTGGTGGTATTGACTTCGTTTTTTTGCGAAATCTTTCAATTACAATGAAGACAATTATTATGAAGCGTTTTTTTTTATTTTAATTTTTGAACACAAAAAAAAAATTTTAACTTCGTGACCTTGAAATTGAACAAAAGAAAAAAGATATTAAAAATAACGCTTCATAATAATCTCCGCTACATATTTCTTCATAATAGGCCGAAAAAATTTAATCGATAGCATTAACAGTACTTACGTGATTGACGACAATTCAAAAGAGTTCAACAAAAAAATTCACATTTTACCGAAAAAAGTGTGTTATACGTTATGATTCTGAGTAATCTTTGCAACCAAATTACGTTTTGCCATATCGTGGAACATTGTCCATTGCCATCATGAACAACTTAGACATTAAAAAACAAGTGAACAATATTTGTTTCTTAAAATGCGTATGAGCAATTTTATAAAATCAAATTTTGATCGGGATTTTCAAACGTCAAAATTTCTAGAATTTGATGGTCAAATAAACTTGACCTTACTTGATAACAATAGCCAACACCTTAAATTGTAATAAAAACATCAAATGTGTCACAAAAATGGGTTTTACTGGTTTTCGGATTCAGTTTGTAAACAAATCGACTGACCCCTCCTTAATTTGTTTTTTTATAAAATCAGGCGATTATTTTATATAAACTGGTACAAATTGGTATAAAGTTTATACTATAAACTAGGGAGACAAAGTGTGTTATAAAATCTCGACTTCAATGGCCGCTAACTGCAGCTTTTGTTTTTGCTCGAAGTACCGTTCCAACCATTCATAACTGAAAAGCGTCATTCCGGCCGCGATGCACATTATTCCGAAGAATACCGATCGAATTGTTTCTAGAGTTAAAACGTCAGAAAATACGACAACGGGCCTCACACTGCGGGGGGAGCGCGTGATAACGGACAGCGTAATAAGGGACGCTCTTCAACGGAAAAAATGGTCTAAGGGAGGACGAGGTATATTTATAAGTTGCTTGCGGAAAAGCTCGATGCCATAAATAATTTTCAAATATTTTTCAATTTGTTCGAAAATAATTGTATTGGCTCACTCGTACAAGACTATAGTACAGAGGGACCGCCAAGTGAAGGATAGTTTCTCAAGTAAGGGCCGGGGCCGCCAAGTAAGGGGCGTTTTTTTTTCGAAAGAAAATTGACACCAAGTAAGGGACAATTTTCGTCAAGTAAGGGACATTTTTTTCAAAACAAGAAACCGTCCTTTACTTGGCGGCCCGTGTGTAGTCGAATTTAGACAAACGACCTTGGGTGCTTGAATAAGGACATTTTTAAAAGGCCCGTACAATTGTCCGAATTAGGTCTTGGGGTATTCTTGCTGCACTCGTGTTCAGAGGTTAATTACAAAAAAGACTGTGATATTTATATACTATAAAATGGTGTGCCATAGTGGTTAATTAAAAAAAACTATTTCTTGAATAGCATGACTAGAACGAATTGTTCATTTGTGGGTTTGGCTTGTGAGCAAGTCAAACTGGGCGATTTTAACATTTTTAGACGTTTTTAACGACGCTGGACAAAAATATCACCGACGTAACAATACTGAGATCATAATTCTCGTTTTGCCTCGCCTCCTCTATTTAGATTAGATCGTATTAAATATTATTTATTTTTTCGTGTCATTTTAGTATTATTTCTGTTTTTTTAACGCACACAATAACAAAAAAAAGTAGATACCAAAGCGAAAACACACAAAAAAAAACTTACTCAAACTCATCATCATTGATCATGTCGCCGCGTTACCAAAAAGTCATTTGAGAGAAAAAAAAACTGACTTTTTTTTCACTTTTTGATAAAAAAAGTACTTTTTTTAACGAAACAAAAAAATAAGTATTTTTGTATAAAGTTGGCTTTATCTTTGCAAACAGGAACAAACTTGAGAAGAACTAAAAATCGTGCCGATTTGAATGGGCCCGAGGCCGAACCGATATATTACACATTTAACGCAAAAAAAGAACACAAACCCAGCAAGAAAAAAACGTTTTAAAATCGTTCAAAAGAAGATTTCCGCGAAAAGAGATAAAAGACACGAATTGAAAAAAAGATGAACTTGTACGATCGTTTATATAATGCAAGTGGAATTTATTGTTTTCTGGTTTTATTCTACTTTTTGGTTATAACAATCATATCAGACTTTTATATAATAATGATGTTTAAGTCTTTGTATGAACATCAAGTGGGCGTTTTATGAAACACAGGTGTTTTGAAAGAAAAAAAATTTTAATTTTTCGGATTTTTTTCAAAGTACGCACTCAATACGGACGATTTTTTTCCAATACGGACGCTTTTTGTGAAAAAATGCTCCCAAAACAATCGAAAAGGGACACTTGATGACAATTCACTCCAACACGGACGCTATTTTCGAGAATAAAAAACGTCCGTATTGGAAGTAATGACAGTACAGTCCTTACTCATTTATCGGACGTTTTCGGTTCTCGAACATAGCGTCGGAAAAAGAAGCATCGTCACAAAAAGGTTCATTTTCTATTAGAATGGCCCCATTTTGGCCAAAAAAGCGTCCCAAAAAGGAGCAATCATCCGATAAATGAGTAAAGACTGTATAAAATAAGTATTTTGGCCAAGAGATTGGTGATACTTAGCAAACAATCCCAATGTTTGTGTTCTAAAGTCACGAGAGGAAAGAAAAGAAAAACTACAATATTTTAACTTGTTGCCGGAAATCGTGAATCAAAAGGTCCCTTTTCATGAATACGTTATCTACTCATTTAAATAGGACTGCAAAGGGCTGAAAAATAAAATCACAAAAACACTGTTTCTTAATCTTTTAGCCCAAATTATTTTTTGGTCAAAAATGCTAACAAATGATAAGATAACGAAAATAGTCTGAATCAGTCAGTATTTTTCCCTCTCCAAAAGAGCTGTACAATAATCATATTGCTGTACAGAATTATATTTTACAACAAATATATTTTACACGATTTATTTAATAAGTTGTTTTGCTGTCTATTTTTATTATATTTTATTGGTTATTACACACGGGGCACAGTTAACCTTCCACCGAAAAAATTTGAAAAGTCGACGGTTAACGACACACTAGGTAGGCTATTTGTTTTAAAACTGTTATAACTTCGAGTATGATTGGCTAACGGACCTCGTAGGCGTTAATTGTTGGCCAACAAGTGACCGGTTAACTGCGCACCCTACGTCGGGATATTTCTGGATATACAAACCGCTATGTATGGGAACAAATATTTTTATTATTTTTTATTGGCCATTAACTCCCAGGGTGACAATGGTGCAAATTTGCACCAGACGCCTTAAATCGACCAAAATGATGGTAAATCGGGCTTAATCGAAAATCCCTCAAACAGGGGTCTAGTCAAATTTTATGAGAAACAATATAAAACATACAACGAAACTGTTTTTTTTGTTCAAATTTGCGTTTGGTGCAAATTTGCACCATTGTCCCCCTTCGGATTATATGCCACTTGGGACCCTCGAAAGTTAACTCCCAGGAGAACGGAAAGAAGAACGTGATGGAAAATTTTGTGACTGAAAGGCACGGTGCACCGCGGTCTTCCCCCTGAGAGTTAAGTTGAAGTTGTTGAACTTGAAAGGATTGAACGTTTATGAGATCACCATGACTGAATATGGATCAACATATAGGCAAGCATTGAGAAAAAAACAAGAAAGGTTTTCCAGGAACTCACAGTAATTTTTCCAATTCCCAATCAATACTGTATGAACCGGAATCTCGTTTCAAAAACCGTGTTATGAAAGCAAGAAATCCAATAAACAGTAAAATAATTATGAGAAATCCAGCAGCAGCAAACACGAAAAACCACATGATCGGATTATTTTTCAGCGGTTTAACTGCCGAGCCAGAAAAAATATTTTCGAGGAATTCCCATAATGTTCCATTGGTGCCAGAGTTATAGGGCTTTGATTCAATACTTGATTCCTTGGCACGATTTTCCTTGGTAAAAAATATACAGGGGGTCGTCAAATAAGGGTCGGTTTAACTCCCGTAAGAGGCCCTGGCATAACGGACCTTTATCCCATAACGCCCGCTTTCCTGGAGAACCGAAAATGGGTGTTATGGGTGTAAGTTCAAATTGTGCCGATTCCTTGATTGTTTTCATTACCCACAATGAGGAAGTTGATAATATAATTGTCGATATCGCTGTTGTTGTTTTCGTTTTTGTTGTTGTTGTTGTGGGTTTTACTATTCTTGTCGATTCCGCGTTTGTTGTTCGTATTTCTGGCAATGTTGAATATTGAGTTGTTAATGGTAATTGTTCGGTTGTAATCGGTGGAAACGCCGACGTTTGCGTTATTTTTGGGAAATTTGTTGTTGCCAGAGCTGTTTCTTCGCTGGAAATTATACTTGTTGGGATCTTCGTTGTCGACGGTGATACAGGGATAATTTCTTAACTCCCATAGGTAAATTCGTAAAAATTATTATCACGAGTAGCTCTAGAATGCCCAAACTTTTCGAAAAACGAAAAAAAATTGTAGATAAACTGCTCCTCTCACTTTCCGTGAATAAAATGTAATTTGTTTAATATCCTATCAAACGACTGTGTCATAATTATCATGAAAATTTCCCTACGGCTTAGTATCCACTTGTCTCCGTTTTTTCATATTATGTAGTTTGGACTTTTTTCAAAACCGATCTAATCGAAATCGGGATGGGTAAATGTATTTATTCTCATGGTATAGGCAATCTTGGCACCAGTCTTATTATATGATACTGGCCCAAAATACCGTTTTTATATTCTTGACAATAATATAAGGGATAAAATAAGCTGTATAATATGTATTCTAGTATGAAAGCGGGAACTTTTGGGCGTTGACGTATTACACCGGGTGCGCAGTTATCGGGCGGGTTTCGCGACAAAAAAGCCTTAATCGGGCGCCCGATAACTGCTCAGGGCGGAAGCGGAATAAGGTAAAAATATGCAAAAAACCCGCCCGATAACAGCACGAGGGTGCCCGATAACAGCATGAGCGGGAAATTNGCAGAAAAAACGGCAACATAACTGCGCAGTGTGTAGGCGGGTTTGCAAAAATGTATATGACGAAATTTCGCAATAAAATGACGAAATATTACGAAAATATGACGAAATATTACAAATCGGCAACATAACTGCCGGCAACATAACTGCGCAAGTGGTGTATATATAACGGACGTTTATCCCATAACGCCCGCTTTCCTCGAGAACCGAAAATGGGTGTTATGGGTGTAAGTTCAAATTGTGCCGGTTCCTTGATTGTTTTCATTACCCACAATGAGGAAGTTGATAATATAATTGTCGATATTGGTGTTGTTGTTTTCGGTTTTGTTGTTGTTGTTGTTGTTGTTGTTGTTGTTGTGGGTTTTACTATTCTTGTCGATTCGGTGTTTGTTGTTCGTATTTCTGGCAATGTTGAATATTGAGTTGTTAATCGTAACTGTTCGGTTGTAATCGGTGGAAACGCCGACGTTTGCGTTATATTTGGGAAATTTGTTGTTGCCAGAGCTGTTTCTTCGCTGGAAATTATACTTGTTGGGATCTGCGTTGTCGATGGTGATACAGGGATAATTTCTTAACTCACATGGGTAAATGCAACACTTATTATCACGAGTAGCTCTAGAATGCCCAAACTTTTCGAAAAGCGAAAAAGAAAAATTATAAATGTGATTATAAATGTTTATAAAATGTGATTTTTTTAATATCCTATCAAACGACTGTGTCATAATTATCATGAAAATCTCCCTACGGCTTAGTGTCCACTTGTCTACTTGGGAGTTATTGCGTTTTTTGATATTATGTAGTTTAGACTTTTTTCAAAACCGATGGGTCTAATCGAAATCGGGATGGGTAAATGTATTTATTCTCATGGTATAGGCAATCTTGGCACTAGTCTTATTATATGATACTGACCCAAAATACCGTTTTTATATTCTCCACAATAATAATGATTTTCATTTTAGTATGAAAACGGCAACTTTTGGGCGTTGACATATTATAAGGGATAGACTAGAAGTGATAGACAGAATTTCGTTGATTTGAGATCATAGGAATATTTCAAAAAACTTACCACACGAATTTATATTGCAACGCTCCCACCGTTGATTTGGATCGACTGTATAACACCAGGGACCTTGTGGGTCATTATCTAGACGATGGTTTGGGTAGCGTTTATGATACCTTATGCTGAGGACCAAAGACTTAAGTCTTAGAGTACGAAATAACAGTCCCGGACCCCTTATGGGCCACAATTCTTTCTATTTAAATAAGTGCCCATTATGGGCCGCAACTTTTCAGTTTATATTTATTTGAATTTTATAAACAGTCGTCCATAACTGATTTTTGGAAACACTAAATCTGCAATGTCTAAAGACTCGTTTCAAGCAAAAAATAAACAGACAAGATATAAAGAAGATTTTGTTGTCAAAAAAACCAATGTGTCCTTTATGGCCCATAAGTTATGGGTAGGGGTGGACTATGGGCCGCTGAAAAAAATGTGAACTCGAACGAACCAAGTTGTTAATTTTATAATCCGGCTCCCGCATAAATTGGACCTCGCGGTGTTTTTTTATCGAGAACTCTTTCAATCGCCACATACTGGCGCTAAAGAGCAATTTATAATTTTCGACACCGAAGTCATTTATACACAGGGTGCGCAGTTATCTTGCGAACTCGGTCCTAGAAAAGTCGCAAGATAAGCGTTTTTTCCCAAGATAACTGCTCAATGAGTAGACGGAAACGTCGAAAACCCCAAACATGCATGATTTGTCTTGATTTTGATTTTTGATTGCATGCAAGGACTTCTGGTTATAAGGCCAAGTCAAAAACACTGACTTGACCTTAATGCACTCAAAATAAACTGACTTGACTTTAATGGACTTAAAAACTGATTTTATTGAAAAAAAAATTGAAAAAAGCCATGATTTATACATATATGTATAGAAAAAAAACATTTTTCGCAAGATAACTGCTCAGAGCGTAAGCGGAAGTCCGGAAAATAAATTTTCTGAAAAGTCGTAAGATAAGCGTACGAGCGGCAATTTTCGCAAGATAACTGCTCGCAAGATAACTGCGCACCCTGTGTATTGAATATCTTGCGAATGAATTATTAATAATTTACTTTTTTACAAAGAATATCGTACATACAAAACTGACGAAAAATGTTATTTCTAAAATTCATTAGATAAGTGAAAAAATCTATGCCCAATTTTTATCGTAAAATTATCGGTGTTTTTGAAAATATCGATAAAATACCGGTCACACATGGTCCACCCCCTACTTATGAGCCAGGGATCCCTTGTAGGCCGATTTTTTGAAGCCCTCATGGTGGCTCATAAGGGATCCGGGACTGTACGCTACAAACTTGAAAATTCGTAAAATTACAATACGAGAGAACCCACATGATGTTTTTAACACGGATTTTTTAATACGTTTAACACGTCAATCGCCAATGAAAATTCCGTGCTAAAAAGTTTTGTGTTCAAAAATAAATTACTTAAAAAGTTTTTTGTGTTAAGAATTATTCGTATTGAAAAAATTACCTAAGAAGTTAAAAAAACGCGTAAAAAATCCGTGTTAAAGAAATTCGTGTTAAAAAGTGGGTCTTTTGGGAAACTGATTTCCATCCACAGATAACTGAAGAGGTTCGAAAAATGTATACAACAGGTCAGGTCTCGGCACGTTTTTTGCGCTAGAGCGAGCCGACCCAAAAATTTTTGAGCTTAAGCAAACCGAGTTAAACAAAAATTTGAGTTAAAGCGAACTGAGCCAAGCCAAAAAAAAAAATGATGGCTCAGAAGCCGAGCCGAGCCAAAAAAGAGCTAATTATGCTGAGCCCTGCAACAGGTGCTACACCATGTGCGCTGAAATCTTTCTTTTACTGTTAACAAAATTTTTATTTGTTGGTATAACGCATATAAAATTTTCTATGGTTCGTTTTTTCGTCTCGTTGTCAAAAAAAGACTTTGCCAAAGTAAGAATATAAAAACATGAGCACAAACCATGACTGGATTGCGACAAAAATTGGTGTTTAGTCCCAGAAGATCTGTTGGTCTAAACTTTGGCTTATTAGGATAGTCGCTTGACCAAATTTGGCACTTTCGTGCAGATTTTGTTATTGAAACGTTTCCGGTATATCCGTCGAGTCCAAGTCGCCAGCAATTTTCTACACCACCTGTCCATTTGAAATAACAATTTTAATTTGAAATAACAGACTTTATGCCCAAAATTTTCCAGAACTACGCCTACGCACTAGTTGAAAACCCCTTGAAAACGCATGCTCCCGGTTTGACCCGTTCAAAGGGTAGCCGCTAAGTAAGAGTATAAACGCCACGAAAGGAAGGTGGACACCAAGTAACGGTAGGTTTCCTTTCGACAATAAATTTCGACGCTAAATAAGGTTATGCCAAGTAAGAAAGGTAAGGCTCTCAAATTAAAATTATTGTACAACATTAAACTTTTTTGTACTTATTTTTGAAATTCAAATACAGTCCTTCACCATTTATCGGACGCTCATTTATCGGACGCTTATTCATTTATCGGACGCTTTTTTGGCTAAAATGGGGTCATTCTAATAAAAAAATGACCTCTTTTATGACGATGCTCATTTATCGGACGCTATTTTCGAGAACAGAAAACGTCCGATAAATGGTTAAGGACTGTATATGTTTAATGAAAATAATGAAATTTACATGTCACCCGGGTGCACGGTGCACCTCATCTCCAAGTAAGATAAAAGTGTTAGAAGTGAAACACGAAATGTACCCTTACATGGCGCTTCCCTTGTAACTGGTACCGCGGTTTGCCATTATTTACATAACCAGTAATCATTATACATAGTACACAGGGTGCGCAATTATCTTGCGAAAATTGCCGCTCGTACGCTTATCTTGCGACTTTTTATAATTTTTTTTCGCATCATCCGCCCACGCAGTGAGTAGTTATCTTGCGAAAAATACTCTGATTAAAATTAAGTTACTAATTTTCTCTGAATAAATCTTAAACTGAATTTTTCTGTTGAATATACTAACATTTATTCGAACACGTGGGTTCGACCAGGTGGTTAAACGTTCCTACGCATTGAGCAGTTATCTTACGAAAAAACGCTTATCTTGCAATTTGTCGAGAACCAAGTTTGCAAGATCACTGCGCACCCTGTATATGTATAATCAATTATACATAGTATGTATTACATACCATCAAATTGGCTTCCTTCGTCCCGCTTTGTCCGATTACAACCAACTACGTAACCAAAAACGTAAAAATATAACAACATTGATGTGTAGTAGAAGCTGTTAGTACAATACTGTTTTAAAATGTGTCACAAAATACTTTCAAAAGGTTTCGTTATTCATTTATTTACACAGATGATTTGTTAGTTTTGGTTGACTCTTACTGTGCTCTCGAATCGATATGGACTAATAAAGTAGTTACACAGAAGGAAAGTTTCGATATCATGTAGGGCGCTTAATCTGGCGCCGTAGTTTCCATTATCTTATCCATATACCGTATATGATATACGGTATACAAAAATTTATTTATGTATCAGGAACCCTGGTAGAGATTATTGAGAATAAATAACTTTTGGTCATTTTATCGTCATGGGCTCGTCAAACAGGCACCGACTGAATCGGAAAATTTTAATGTCGAAAGGGTAAAATGTCTAAAGCGGAATATGTCTACAAAAAAGGTGTAAAGTGGATAAAAGGTAAAATGTCTAAATTTTTTGGAAAAAATCATTTATAAAATCATAAAATCATGTATAAAAATCATGTATGTGTCAATTTTAGCTATTTTTCTCCATCGAATTTGTTTATGGTGGACGTGTAAAAGTAATAAAGTACAAAGGTGATAAAGTGTAGAGCTGATAAAGGGTTAAATGTCTAAAAATTTTAGACATTTTCCCCTTTAGACATTTTAGAAGTTATTCCCATTCAGTCGGTGCCGTCAAACATTGAAAACTGAAAAACCGCTAAAATTTGGCTTTGGCAAAAAATTAGACACTACGAAAGTTAACAAAAATTCAGAAAAATTAACAAAAATTCATGGAACACCCTTTCATTAACACCCTATATCTTCCCTTTTTTGTTAATTTCTAAAATCAGGCTGTTAAAAATTTTAACTTAAAATCGTTAAAAAATGGCCTCTTTATTTAACGTTTGCGTCTCGGGCCGTCCTCGGAGGCCGGTCCTCCGTGATAGATGCCTTAAAAAATTTTGGCCCCGTGTCGTGCCAAATTTTCGCTTCCAAAACGCCATTTGGGCCCCGTGTCGTCGTGCGCGTTTTCTCTCTATGTCACGTCATTTGGGCCCGTCGGGTCAAAATGTATGGTACCCAAATTTATACACACGAACAGTGAAAGTACAAAACATACAGACTGGATTCAAAATGAAATACAGCGTAGTTTAGTTTATTAATATTACATGCAGTTCGTTGAGAATATAGTACTATTTGTTAGTTAGCTGCATGTAATTAAGTTACAGACAGCCGTAGACAACTTCTTATTACATCGCTGTTAGATCAGAAAACCTTTTTTCTTTCGATAAATTCTATAGATATTTGTTGGGTGTACTTTTCTCGGTAGTTCTTCTCTTGTATCAGACATGTTATGTTCCCTCATGAACGAAACAAAGTCGCGACATCTGGGGGGAAAATCATACAAAGATAGATTATCATCAGATTGCCAAAATAAAGTAAAACAGCGGTAAAAGCTAAAAACAAACGATAAAATTTATATTAAAACAAGAATGGTACTTACAGATTCAACATATCCAATGAGGGCTCAAATGGCCAATTATCGCCTGGGAGTTGGTCATATGCTGATTAGTTTTTCATGATAGATTTCATCCTTATCATAATTTATTATTCATATGATAAACTTAAAATTTTATTAAGGGGTTTTAATAAAATTTTAATACAATTTGATTAAAATTTTAATAGAATTTCGCGTCATATTACAAAAATTATTTTNAGAAAAAAAACTTGAGCAATTTTGGAAATAAAAAAAATTCAAACGAATTTAAGCGCGAACACTTAGGTTATATAAAACAATAAAAGGTCGCAATAGAAAGGTAACTTTCCAATTGCCTCCGTCAAAACCTTTAAATACAGTGTTCAGAAAAAAGGAAGCGGAGCTTTAAAACCCTTAGCTTAAATTAGCGCACAAATATTACCACTTGGTTCAGTAATATAAGTTAATTGGGATAACAACCTACCTACTTATATTGTTCAAACACCGGTGAATAACATTTGTAGTGGGCATTTGCACACTCAAAAAACATATTTGTGCCTTTTGAGTTTTAAATAGAAATTTATTTCTATCGTTTCCAAAGTTACTTAAATAAGTTTTGGTAATTTTCAAGCACTAAACAGGAAAATTTCTTTATTTTTCTTAAGTACTAGTCGTATTTAATTGAAAATGAAGCTGTTTGTTGGATCTAAACCTAAAGGAGATGTTCGCATCGTGGATCGCCCTACTATGGGAGTTGGAGCTCACCTGTACGGCTTAGAGGGCCGTGCAGTTTTGAGTTTGGAGGAGGCAAAAGCCTTTATCAAGGCTAGTGCCGAAGAAGAGACTTTACGAAAACCTTTGTTAATTTTCGTCGCGTGGGACTCGTTCACACGTATGGAAGTTATTCGAACCGCTCGGAAATTTATCTTCCAGTGTTGTCCGGACCAACCGTTCGTCGGTGCCTCCGAATCAAAGGAGTCCGCGAAAGAGATAATTGAAGAGGTATGCAAAATGCATGGGTTTGTGCCAGAAGCTCAAAAGGACGGGTTGTTGATCTTAACTGACCAATTGACCCAGACGTTCGGCTTCGTAATGCGCAATCCCATGGTATTGCGACAAAGTCTCGATAAGGTCATCGAATTGGCGAACAAATTTGACCAACCAGCCGTAGTTGTCGACAATCGCATTATTAAATTGCATTATGACAACAAACATGTTAAACAACGGTTAGTTGAATTTCCAAGCGATGAAAGTACTCAAAGTGA
>SCLG01000114.1:287504-350299 GCA_004367875.1 Oikopleura albicans
TATTCCAAAAACGCCGAAGACCATCTTAAATTGCTTAAGCTCCTGTTTAAGAAATTAACTACGGCGGGAATTTTACTGAATCCAAAGAAATGCAAATTTGGGATGAAAGAATTTGACTATCTCGGATTTACTATTTCTCGAGAAGGATATCGAGCACAAACATGCAAAACAGCTGTCATTAAAGACTTCCCGAGGCCGGAAAACAAAAAAGCCTTGAAAAGATTTATTGGAATGGCCAGTTTTACAGCACTGTAATACCCAATCTCCAATACATCATGGGACCTTTACATGACATAACGGGTACTAAATCAAAATTCGAGTGGACAGAAAAGCAAGAAGAAGCTTTTGACCTCGTCAAAGAAAAATTAGTTAATAGCGCTACCATTGCGTTTTCATCGCAAACTTCGAATGCTAAACTAATACTTTCAACAGACGCGTCATCCACTGGATGGGGTGCGGCATTAACAGAGATAGGAGAAGATGGACGTGAAAGAGCAATCGGCTTCACAAGCGGTAGATTCCGGAACGCTGCAGAAAGATGGATTATAGCCGAAAAGGAAGCGTATGCATTCGTCCAAGCTCTTAATTTTTTCTACGTGTATTTATATGGAAATCATTTCACTCTTCGTACAGATAATCGATGTGTTTCATTTTTGAAAACAACGTCGTTCTCAAAAAAACCATCGGGGGTTCCGAATTTCAAAACCATCCGATGGCTAGAATTTATAAGTCAGTTCGATTTTGCTATTGAACATCACCCAGGTAGCGCAGCCTGTATGAAAGTTCCGGACTGCTTGTCCAGATCATTTGAACAAGAGTCTGTCAATATTAATCAATTATCCGAAGTCATTGTCAAACAACCGTTCTGGATAAAACACTCAATGTGTATGGCCGACTATGTGGAACATCAATCCGCCGACGCTGATCTTCAAAACATGTCGGATCGGTGGAAAATGTTCCTACGAATTGGATGGAAACGAGTTATTCAAAACGGTTTGATTTATTTTGAGAATCGGAAAAAAGAACTCAAATTGGCAGTACCCTTGAAGCTACAGCACCGATTAATTGAATTCGTACATTTACCATTACANTCTTAAAGTTCAGAGCTACATTAAACAATGCGAGACGTGCGTCGCGGTGAAAACTAAGAAGAAAGCAGCAACCGCACATACAATTGTTAGCACTCCGCATCACCCTTGGGAGGCATGGCAAGTGGATTTGGTAGGTCCACTCGATGAAACACTCAACGGCAATAATTACATTTTGAGTTGCATTGATTGTTTTACGCGTTGGGCTGAAATACGTCCACTTAAAAACCGCACTGCCCCCGAGGTGGCGAAAACTTTGATGGAAATTTTTTATGTTCGGGGACCTCCGTTAAACATAACTATGGATAACGCCCGCGAGCTGCAGAGTAATTTCATGCAGAGTTTTTTAAATGATATGCGAATTTAATCACAAAAAATATGTCCATACCGTCCTCAATCGAACGGGATGGTGGAGGCACTGAATAAACGCATCAAGACTAAACTTCAACTATTTGAAGTTGATCCAATCAAATGGGATGACAGTTTGCCTGCCATTCAGTTGGCATTAAACTTGGAGAAGTTGCAAGAACTTGGGACGTCGCCATTCCACATGATACATGGATGGCTACTACAACCAACCAGTTTTGTAGACGACGTTAATGAAAATAGACGAAATCATTTGGATGTAGATAAATCAACATGGTTTAAAACATTTCGCGTAAAAATGGCGCATGCTCTTGCTGACACTTATGAGACAGACAGGAGAGTCAAGTTGAGGCGTGCCGAAAACAAGAAGGATCCTAAATACGAACAGTTAGAGATTGGTACAAAGGTTCTGCGTTATTTTCGACAACCTCCCGGGTCTTGTGCAAAACTGTACAGACACTGGAAGGGAATGTTCCTGGTGGTCGAAATACTAGATAAAAATACGTATGTGATTGCACGAGAAGACGATGGACGGCGGAAGTTTATCGTGCATCGAGAGAACCTACGACCTCTCGGAGTCGTGAGAGATGACTCGACAGAAACTAAACTCCCCAAAAGGTTAACAGACCCGCACACAGGAACAGGGTTGGAGGATAATGATGGGGGTCCTCCCAGTAGTGTTGACGACAAAGCCCCTAGACGCTCGCAAAGATTAAAAGAGAAACCGACCAATTTTAAGAGATATTTTTATGATGACTGTATATAACACATCTTTATTGCCCAATTCGACTTCACGGTTTTAATCTCGTACCTTAAAAGTTGTTCAAGTATGTAATTGCTAGGCTCGAAAGGCTTGATTTCTTTTCATTGCTAATGCATCCTAAAAAATGAGTGTCATATTTTAGAATGTTCTATGTTAAACATCTCATAAATATGGTAGCGTGGCCCATTGTTTGTACCATAATATTTATTTTATTAACGTTATGGGTCTGCCGCGTAATAAAGAGAAATCAAACTGTCGACTTTTTGCCCAAGGAACCTCCTCGAGAAATGGCCGAGAAGTAGAAAAGTCAAGATTTTTTATCGTTAGTTACCCTAAAAGGTAACCCATTCGGATAGTTCGGTTACTCGTAAGATATTAACATGTTCGCCTTACGTTCAGACTATATTTTCCTACGATGTATTACATTATAATTTTAATTCACTTAACGTACGGAAAACCCATACTGGGCTCACCGGCGTTTAATATACTCGGTCCAAGTGGCGCGCCCATGGAATGTTACTATACGATTAATACGGACAAACAAACCCAATGGAATGACGACTTGACAACAGCTATCACAATTACTACTGAACAAATTCTTGGAAATTATAAAAATGGGAGCACAGAAAAATCTCTAGAATCCATAAAAAGTATATCTACTACAAAAAACCAGACAAGCCTGTACTCTAATGCTACAGACAGTACCGGAAGGTCACGTCGCGCACAAGAGAGTGTAGACCTTGCCTGGGCTGTATTAGGAATTTTAACCGGATTTTATTTTTGCACGCAATGCTTAGGTGTTATAAATTGTTACGTTTGTAAATCTTGGTGTTTTAAAAATCAACCTTAGGTTATTCTGTGTCCCATTTGTATAAAAAAAAACCCTTGTAATTATCCGGTTTATGTAAAATATCACCCCAGTGCTTACTAGGTCTTAAAAATTTGGAATCATTCCACACGTTAATTAGTAAGAGTAAAAGTTACCATATCACATTTATGTACGTAAGGAGTTAAGGTCTTGGTGGGTTAAAAATAGCTGTTTTGGGTGCGTGTGTCGGTAGCTGCGCAGGGGCGACGCGTAGCGTTGAGTTGATGAGCACAGACTGGAGTGCCTGATTTTACGGCGTAGCTCTGTGGCGGCCTCGCGCGGATAAGAAAACGATGACGGCGCGGCGATAATAGCGTTATTAAATTAATTAAGATAAATTAATAAGAATTTGCTTTGATCTTAAAAAATTCGATTGATCTAACATTAGGTTAGGATCAATCGTTCTTTCATGCACCGCGTTGCACCGAGATAAATCCTGAGCCAGCCAGTTCTAGCGTTGATATAAAACAACCGGTCCCACTTAGAAGGACTCTAAAGTTTCAAAAAAATTTCGACCATTTTAGTCGTTATCACATTTTTGTGTTGTTTTATTATCCTCGTTGGAATAATGGCGTCTCTGTACTCGGTATGTTATAGTATTTAATTTAAATTATTTAATTCAATTTACATTTTCCAATTTGTTTGTTTTCCATTTTACACACTTTTGATTGTTTTTTGACCTAAATTAAACATAAATTAACGTTGTTATATAAATGATCGGCATATAATTCGTCTTAATTAAGCTTGCCCGCACGGATTCGGTCGAAGTAACGCATGACTGCGGCGCTCCGCATAGATCACCGCGCAGCGTGGCGCGGCGTTCAACATTACGCGCCGAAGCGGCGCCTTACAAGCCCACGCGGGCTCGCCGCAGCACGCCATGGCCAAAACATCATACCCGCCAGGCCATGCGGGAGGCCGCACGGGGCAGTGTAATATGGAGAAGCCCGAGTCCGGCGTCGTCAATAAAGGTTGAACCCGCGGTCTCGCCCCAACCGAGCCTTTCGCCAATTTATTTTTCGCCACCTTCGCCTGCGGCGTCAGCGCCGCCTTCACCTGACCGCGTCGAGGGTGAAATGGAGGGGGGCCTTCCACACATAATTAATTTATTCCTGGGCTCCCTCCAAGACACCCTCGGAGCGGTGGTGCGGGCGGCGGTGGCGCCCTTGCATGTCCTCATATCGGACATGCGCACTGAGGCGAACGCGGCGCGGCAATCACAGCCCAAAAAGACCGATTTTTACACGGTCAGGTGCAGTGGTTGCCGCGCGGCGGACGCGCACTACCTGTCGTTGGCCTGTCGGCGGCGCTGCCCGCTGTGCGAGACTTGTTCCCGGGCGCCGGGTACAAGTCTCCGCCGCGTGGAGTGCCCCGAGTGCTTGGTTGGCACACAGTGGGTCATAATTCGAAATGATGTTCATTAAAAAATAATGAACATCATTTCGAGTTATGTCCCGCTGTGTCCATCCCGCTGCCGCTATCCCGCTCCTGTATTTTTTTCCCCTTCCGATTGTCTCCCGTTTTCCCGTCCTTCCGTTTTTCTCGTTCGCTTTTGCTTTCCCCTCGTAAATTTATTTATTTTTGCCGTTTATGTATTTTTTTAATCAAAATGTGAAAAACAATACTATAAAAATTTTAAAATATAAACCTTTTTCTATTAAAAAGTACAAAAAATTAAAAAACAAAACAAAAATATATTTTTTTCGGCATATTTTCGCTTCTTTCCCCCCCCCTTAGCGCTACGAGGTCGCAACTAATCAATTAAGATAATTAAAGTAAATAATTAATCACAAAAAAATTTTTTTATCAACAATTTCTTTTCATTAAAATTCTATTAAAAATCAATATTTCGGCATTTTCGTTATCCAATAATTTACTGTAATTAATAATTACAGTACCTAAATTTTCAATAATTAGTAAATAGTAAAATTATAACATAAAAAATAGTGTAATAATAAAATAATTAAATTAGGCTCGCACGCGTCCTTAAAAAGACGCGTGTCTCATTTTTTCGTTTTTTTTCTTAACATTAAAAAGATAGGCATAAACAATAGAGCGCTAAGGGGGCGGCGTGCGCTCGTTTTATTTTTTTCGTTTTTACTCGTTTTTGTTTTAATTGTATTTTTGGTAACTTTAGGGGTATTGGGGTGTGTACAAATTCGTATTTTAATGTTTTTACTGTTTTTTCTGTTTTATTAGTAATAATTAATTACTAATTTTTTTATGTTTTATTTATTATGTTTTATTTATGTATTAATTATGTTAATTATGCTAATTTTTAAAAAATGAGGGCGGGGAAGAGTGAATAGTACTAAGGTACTATTGGTTCCTCCCTGGCCTCATTAAGGGGTCGCCTGAGGCACGTGTCAAATATTAATTAAATATTTGACACCTACCTCACGCGCCCCCTTAACATGCGACAGTCGTGTGACTGTCACATGTCTGTCACGCGCGCGCCATCAAAGGCGGCGTGTGATAGACATGTGACTATCACATGAGTGTCACGCGCCGCCTTTGATGCACCGCGCGTGAGACTCATGTGACAGTCACATGACTGTCGCATATATATAGGACCCTTTTTCTCTTCTGTACACATTATTATTCAACTGCTTAATTTACCAATAAATAGGCCCAAAAACCTATAATATATTTGTTATTGATAGCAGGATTTATAACACTCTAATATTAAACAGTAAGGCCAAATCAGTTGTTTTTTAAGGCGTATCTATTAAATAAATATTTAATAAATATTTATTTAATAGATACGCCTTTAAAAACAACTGATTTGGCCTTATAACCGAAAAATTTCATACAGGGGGGTCTCGTTATAAGGTCACAAGATGTGACCGTTATAAGGTCAAGTCATTTTTTTTTGCACTGAGGTCAAGTCATTTTTTTCGTGCACTAAGTTCAAGTCAATTTTTTGTGAAGCATGGTTTTTGGGAAAAAATCTTTGAAATCNGGTACTTCTTCTCTTGTATCAGAAATGTCATGTTCCATCATGAACGAAACAAAGTCGCGACATCTGGGGGGAAAATCATACAAAGATAGATTATCATCAGATTGCCAAAATAAAGTAAAACAGCGGTAAAAGCTGAAAACAAACGATAAAATTTATATTAGAACAAGAATGGTACTTACAGATTCAACATATCCAATGAGGGCTCAAATGGCCAATTATCGCCTGGGAGTTGGTCATATGCTGATTAGTTTTTCATGATAGATTTCATCCTTATCATAATTTATAATTGCCGTGATAAACTTAAAATTTTATTAAGGGGTTTTAATAAATTTTTAATACAATTTGAATAAAATTTTAATAAATTTCGCGTGATATTACAAAAATTATTTTTACGAAGCCGAAATAACAGTTAATAAATGGTCCGAGTTAACAAAAAGTTCATGTGATTGCTTGTAAAAGTCATTTTTAACGTTGTTAGAAATGGGGTTCGACAACTGCAGGCCGGCAAGACAGCTCGACTGGCAAGCTCGACTGGCAAGCTTTTTTTATGATCTAGACGCAAGACCAGGGCAACTCGTTTTTTTTTCATTTTTCGGCTGGACAGACTCATTTTTATTTTTGAGCAGGGCAGTCGAGCTCATTTTTTCTGAATTATGCCGAGCCTTGCCTAGACATGTACGCAAGACCTCTTAAGTGACGATAAACTTGAATTTTGCTCTATATGAAACTACCTATACACAAATGCATGAGCTCAAAAAAAAGTATAATTTTCATTTTCTTCTTTGTTGAACAGTTCAACTGTTGAAATTAATTTTTTTTTTGCACGATTGATGAGATTCCACGAAACGTATCGATTTTATTTTTCCTTTAAGGATTTTCCTTTTTGTAATATAAATTCTGACACAAAAGAGATTTTTAATTAAACTGTCAATTAATAGTGTCAACGCGTTATAACATCGATTCAGGATCAATATGGGTCGATGCGTGAGTCACAAAAAAAGAGGCGGCCAAAAGTGACGAGTAATTGCTAGTTGTGGGCCAATTGAATCTGTCTGATCCAATCAGCGTGCTCAGAAACAGCAAAAGATCTTTTTTTTTGTAAACAAACTAGAGAAACTAGCAATTACTCGTCACTTTTGGCCGCCTCTTTTTTATGACTCATCGACCCATATTGATCCTGAATCGATGTTATAGAAACGTTGATTTCCAGGAATTTTAATAGTCTGTTTTGATTGATCTTGACAGTATGACCGGGATGTGGCCGTACAACTGGTTAAAAGCTTTCAAAATAGCGTACGTACAAGATGTACATACAGGGGTAAAAGACCGACGTTCCTTTTTGTGATTTTTTTTTTCGCATAACTTTCCAACATATCGGTCGAAATTTTTTCAATAAAACGCTGAAACAAAATTTTTGATACTAGTATTGGTCTCTCGGTGGTAGCAAAATCTCAGCGTTGATGCTGAGGACCAAAATGCAACATAGGTAAAAATCGATATTTTGTTTACGGTACTCGATAGTGTTTGAGTGCTGGAAAAGTCGAATAATAAAAATAGATTTAAACGGCAGAAACCGAAAATGGAGAACTCCAAAACTGGAGAATTCGAAAATGACTTCTAAAATGCTCTCTAGCGTCAAAAGTTTTGACTTAAAACTTGTCTACTTTTTCGATATTTTTTTCTCACCAACGTGAGATACATATCAAACTGCATAATTTATGTGACTTTTAGAAAATTTTATTTTTTACATCCTTAAATTTTTTTTTTGTTCGTTTTCAGGTTTCTCCGTTTTCGGTTTCTGCCATTTAGATCGTGATTTTTTAAATTTAAATGCTCTACTTTTTGATTCTCGCAATATTTCAAAAGAAAAAAATTCTTAGGTAGGTTTTTTAGGCTACACATCTCCATTTATTTTCATTTATATCCATTTGTTTTCATTTATTTTTATTTATATCCATTTGTTTTCATTTATCTCCATTTATTTTCATTTATCTCCATTTATTTGTGTTTTATTTCTTGTGTAAAAGCCAACTAACTCCGATTCGCCGATTATCAACTAGTGTTCGCCGATTTCTACACACCAGGTGTAGGTCACTCATATTCCTGGCCGTTTGTTACCCGGTAAACTTTTACTGATAAAAATTAGACGAAGTAGTCTCCCATGTATACTTTATCGGAATATTGACACGAAATTGAAATAAATCGTTTGGTTTGTGCACTTGGTTGCGCACAATAACTGATCTCAAATTTGGCAAAGTGTAGGCTACTTTCACTATGATCATTGTTTGTTTTGTTCCTTGCTACACTGTGTAGCAAGGAACAAAAAAAAAATGATCATAATGAAAAATTGAAACATAACGGCGTGGTGCTTAACATATAAAGATATGTATTAGGGGATACGAATTAGGGGAGTTATTATAGCACTAGTTGGGTTATCTCAACACTTATTGCAGCGAAACGTACCGTAATTAACAATTACCTTATCAAATGCCCTATACAAATATCTTGGCAAAATTTAATTATCTAAAGTTTAGATTCTAAATGCTTTTTTTCGAATTACATTGGAGTTTATTTCAATGATTTGATTTTACAGACCCATGGGTGGTGTGATGAGCCCCCTTGTGTTTTTAGGTCTCGCAATTGAACTCCAGGGTTTTTAGGAGTAAACCAATCACAAGTCACAAACACTGGGGCTTGGACCAAAACACCTTGAACAGTTCATAATGAACTATGCAGTGGAAAGTTTTTTAGAACTCCCGGTCAATCGTGTTACAACCGTGCTCCAGATGTAACACGATTGACCCGGAGTTCATGTACAGTACAGTTTTTTATTGAGCACGCCTAGTATTAACCAGTGTTCCGAAAATGCGACGAACGCTACCGGCGGTCGTCGACGACCGACGGTCGTCGACACGACGTCCCGACCGCTACCGAAGTTTTGAGAATCATCGACGACCGACGACCGTCGCTCTGTTGACGGCGGTCGTCCGACGACCGACGTCCGACAACCGGCGTCCGACAAACGACTGATATTTTTTGTTTCACTAGTTTTGGGGGTTTTCGGAACACTGGTATTAACATACTGTGCATTTGAGTTCCAAACGAACCGAACCTACGTGCAGCATTTATTAACCTACGTGCATCATTTTATCTAAGATAAAAATCATATCCGATGTTGAAAAATGAGTCTTATTGGATTTATGATATGGATAAAATATGGCTATCATTTGAATGTGTGTGGATTCCACACTGTGGAAACAATTATTACAGTAAGAATCGATACTTCGTGTTCTTCCATCCATAAAACAAAAATTCTAGAATTCTAGGTGAGTATGCGCGATAACTTTTTATTTTGCAACTTGTTAGAAATGACTCAAATTATTAACAATTATTGTAACCGTGTTGTCCAATCAAAATACGCAGTCTGGGTTAATATGAGTCCTATTTGTAAACAATACTCGATAGATTTCGAACATTAACTGTTAATTACGATACAAACATATTTTTTTGAGTTTCTGGCGAACCAGAGTTATTACTGTTACACCAATAGAGACATGAAGCCAGGTTAGTAAATTTTTCGGTATAATTTATACCGTATAAACATAAATAATTATTGATTTTTGAACATTTCGGGCCCGATTGGGTTTGGTCATCAGACTCTGATGAAATAAAAAAGTTAGTCATCAAGATTATTGGTCGTAGCCATAAAATTTTCATAACGTTAGACATTTTAAAAAGTCTGCTACGTATGTTTAGTTTCAAAATGACAAATTGAACTGATTTGCCCCGCAGAATAAATATTTGGTGGGCCATTGAGAGAATACGTAAAAAACGAAATTTGATGTTTCAGTATTGAACTACTTTTTGCATAACTTACTTTCAAAATTCTATAGTGTCAGGTTTCTGTCGATGTGCATTTTCGATTTCGGAAACAAATGTGCACATCGAGAGAGACATTACTCGTTGTACTCACGGGCACTATGTTCACTTTAACAAATTTTCGTGAAAAATCGCACATCGAGAGAGACATGCTGCATGTCACATGCACATCGAGAGACCCCTGACTGTAGTACTAATCATAAGAAATATAGCACCAATGGCGTATCTCGATAAATTGATGGCGGTCAAACTAGTGAATCTAACGGATCGATCTGAGCACACCGTTGGAAAGCTATGTACGGGGAAACCGACTGTATTTTATTTTATTCGGCGATTTGGATGCTCCCTCTGTAGATGGGGCGCAAAAGACATATCGCAAATAATTCCTCTGGTGGCAGACAGGTGAGTTTGGCTCCAAATTTATTAGAGTTGATATTCACTACCTTGACGGTGCCGGTCAGAGATCGGCACTTAGATTCCAACCCGAATTTTACCATCGGGACACGGGTCGGACAACGATTTTCGGGTTATGTAACATAACTTATGTTTCAACCAATTATGTTGCATTTTACGTTATACTGTATAACTTATACACCGATTGCGCAGTTATCAGGCAGGTTTCCCGACAAAAAGCCTGCCTGATAACTGCGCAGGGCATAGGCGGAAGAGTGAAAATTTTTTGGGGAAAACCCCGCCTTATAAGAGCACATGCGGGCCAACCTGCCTGATAACTGCGCACCCGATGTATTAACTTATGCTGAACTTTTTTTGGCAAAAAAAAGAGATATTGCCTACGCTCTACCGCATTAACACTTTTGTTTTTTTCTGAGAAAATTTGACAGCACTGTAGCGCACGATCAAGCGACAGTCGTTCTGCTCCGTGGTTACAATTCAGTTTTCGAGTTGTTTTGAAGGAAAGGGAAACTTAAACACTAATAATATTGATCTTTAGAGCAAATGTCGTAGCGATTGCACCCGAGTTTCTCGGACATGAGGAGTTTACTGCCGGCAATTATTGGCCAAAAGACATTTTTATAGATGAAGCCAAAGAATGCTATAAATTAATTGGGTTTACCAGATACAACAATTTCACAGGTTTGGTCAACACTTAGCCTGCCTTACAGAAAATATCATTTGATGTTCTAGTTTGCAGTTTTGACTCTAAACTTTAGAGTCTGAACTACTCACATACGTAGTAACCCCTAGACAACTAAAGTGGAAAAATGACTGATAGCGTTTGTTGCGTGGTATATTCCAAGGTTTTGAAACTCGAAATGAACATAAAAGTTTCCAATTATAAAATAAACGAAAAACAGTATATTGGTGTGTTTTCTATCATATTGGATATCAGAATGATGCCGAAAACCCATAAATGCTGATATCCAGTATGATAGAAATTTTCTATTAGAAAACACACTTATACCGTATTGTTTTTTCGTTTCTTTTACACATTGTAATTGAAAACTTTTATGTTCATTTGACTTGTTTAACCTTGAAATAGACCACGCAACAAATTCTATTAGCCGTTTATCTATTTTAGGTGCCTACGGGTTACCAGTTATGTAGTAGTTCGGATACTCTGTTCAGAGACTGTCTAAACTTCAGACTAGAAAAATAGTTTCTCACCGTCTTTGACGTTTAGTACTTGGAGCCCTAGTGGACAAAAAAGTTATTGCAATGAACAAACAAGCAAAATCAGAAGGCATCACAGGCAATCTAAAAGGAGATACGCTCACCAAGGGCGGTGTGTTAATTGTCGATGCTGACGGAAAAAATGTAATAATGGAGTTCAAACAGCAGTCTGCCGGGGACCACTGTCACCCTTCAGGAACGCGGAATATAAATTTCAAAAACATGTCCAAAATGGGCGTAGGTAATTTGGTAAAATAATTATTCCACTTATAGAAATTTTAAAGGCCCTCGGCATAGATGGAACAGTCAAAGAAACCGAGGCACCGAACTGCGAAGCTGCTTGCACTTTATAATTACTATCACACTAATAAACTTTGAAAATGTATTTTGTTTTCTGTTGAAAACATTGTTTTTACTTGAAATAACCTTCGATCGATTTTTGACAATAAAAGTTTACGCCCACTAACCAGCGATGTTAATTTTTTAAGTTTTTGTACATTTTTTTAATAAACTACATTTGAAAAGCGGTAAATTTCGGGATTTTCTGGTCAGTTATTTTCCGTTTTTCTTAAAAAGATGTTTCATGAGATTTCATTACAGTCTTTTGTCAGCGATTTATGAAATGGACCCGTGTGACCGAAATTCGATCATATCTTATAAAATGGACCCCTGGGAGTTAACAATGAGAATTCTCTCAAATTGCGGGTGATACGGCACACGCTTAGTGAATTCATTGAATCAAAATCTCGCAAAAATTGAGGCCAGATATTCTGAAACATAACTGGTTAGGTGGTGTATGTACAGAACGATTCAAAGCATCAAACTTATCGTTTGTCAAACATACTTTGTACATAGGAAGAGGGATAATTCGGAAATGAATGTTGAGTTAGCCGCTGTGTGGCGCCGGTGGGCAGTACTTCCTCGACGGTTGTTGCCGGAAAGTAATTTTGCTGAAGATTCTCTAGAACGGGAACTCGCGGGACAGTCGGGGTAATCTCATATGGCTCATCACAATGTCGGTACGGTGCCTTATTTGAATTTCGGGGTGCCCGTGGCTTGTGCGGTTTATTGGGGTCTAGTAAGGACTTTCAAAATAGTATAATTATTAAGAGAGGTAATCAATGAGTTGTTCAACTATTCACGAACGGCCCAATTTTGATTTTCTAAAAGAAAGAAAAACAAGCCATAACCACAAAAAGATTTGAAAAAAAAGTAATTTGGCTATTCGACGTATAATTAAAAAGTGGATGCTAGTGGGCTCTTCCAATTTTGACCCAAGTTCACCCTGTCATGTGATAAATTTAATTAACGGCCTCAAAACTGGATTAGCCCACTTCCACCGGCTTTTAATTTTTTCGTCAATTGACCAAATTACTTTTTTCGAAAAAAAAAACAATTGTGCTTAATAAATGGCTTATTTTTCTTTCTCTAAGATTTTCATTCTAAAATTTTTTTGAATATTGCCCTGCCTGGACCGCCGCGGGTGATTAAAATTGAGACCGCCGGTCTATGAAAAAGGCCAACGTTCAATAAGCTTATGTATCAGTTAGCCCATTCCTTTGTGTAAGCGTTCTTTATGTCGCAGCAGGTGATTTTTATGGATAAACTTTGTACCACATATATCACATTGAAATCTAAATAAAAATGGGTTGTTTATTTAGATTCGGTATTTTTCTACAATCTTCGCCATCAAAATTATTTTCCGCTTTGAGTCATATCATGTAAGTTAACATAGGAACTATGGGCGCTAAAATTTAAATTAATTTTGCCATACAGTAAGTGCCGCCGTAATTCTTGCAACTTACGTCAATGCAATTTTTCGGAGATCAAAGAACGTAATATAAGGTAATTTCTGGGAAAAACTGGTGACATTTTCTTCGAAAAATAATTTCTTGAAATTTCTCCGAAAAACATTTTCTTGCAATTTTTCCGAAAAACATGATGCAAGTTACAGTTCGCGAATCCGCTAGAACGCTTATTGGTTTTAAATAGGCCCTATAATTTGTACAATTCTTGGCTCTAATTTAGCCTCTAAAATAATTATTTGTCTGTCCTTTTCCTGTCTGCAAAACTCGCCTACATCGACCTAATTTTATATGTTTTTGTAGGCTACCCTTTCGTATGAATTGCGTCCCACATGTATCGCATACGCTAAAATTAATAAAACGGATAGATTTCTTTGATGATAAAACTGGACAAGGTTTTAATAAAAAGTTGAACAGGCTACAAAAAAATCACAAAAAATATTAAAGTTTCTACAGTGCTGCCTTTTTGTAGTGCTGGCGACAAACAATCGCGAAAACATTTTTCCAACATTGTAATTATTTTCTGTCATATCACTTGAAAGATAATAGCTGAACAAAAAAAAAACAAAAAGTAACATACAATATACGATATACCTAACGGGTTATCGTACCAAAACGCTAAAAAGCGGTAACTCAACTTTGGTAAGAGAACTGGTCAGGGCGTTTGGTAAAATAATTGGAAACCTCGATACGTTTTGGTTCAACAAGTGGTAAAATAGCTCAATCTTGATAAGATAAACCGCCAGGTGCTGTATATCTGACAAAGCAGCAAAAATAATTTGTCTGTCCTTTTCCTTGGGGGCATCGACCTAATTTTATATGTTTTTGTAGGCTATCCCTTCGTGTAAATTTCGCTCCACATAGGTCGCACACGTGAAAACTGAAAATACACAAAACATAAAATACACAGGTTAAGTACTTAACCGTCCATTACTTAACCGTCCGGAACCGGCTTAACCGTCCACTTTTTAGCGAACTTTGTTTCAGAGCTAACGCCTACGCCCTACCGGCTTAACCGTCCAGTTCGGCTTAACCGTCCAGTTTTTGTAACTCGGTTTCCATTTTTGTATCTCAATTTTTTTTTGCCATTTCATGCAATAAAGAGTACATTTTTTTTACACAATATTGGAGTTTATTCATTTAAATTTCCAAAGAAGCAGCTAATAATGATTGTGCAATACGAAATCGATATTCGCACATCTCAGATGTTTGAAAATCTAATGCCGCATTACGGCAAATATGTTCAGCAGTTATCATTAGAAAAACGCCACAATCTGTGGAATTATTTTGATAGTTAATGTCCAAGCTGTTATCAAGAAACTTCCAATTTTCAGAAAGCGGACAATTCAATTGTGCTTGGTGCTGTATTTCCATCAAACTTTGGACTGTTTTAAGCACACTTTCACCTCCATAGTGTTTAGAATCGTAGTACATTACTTCTTTGCATTCGACATTAATGATTATAAGTGCCCAATGATTCGTCAAATGAATCGGAAGTAAAATTCCAGTTTTTTCAAACATCCCATTTAGGGGATCCCATTTGAATTCGTTTTTGTTAATTGCTCCTGAGAAAGAAACATAACTACATAAGGTTTCAAATAAACTAAATTTCGCCCTAGTAGTACGCCGTTATGTTTCGATGTTCCGTTATCTTACATTCGCTTACACACTATGCAATTATTGTTAAAGAGGACCGCCCAGTAAAGGACGGTTTCCTGTTTTCAAAAAACGTCTTTTACTTGGCGAATCCCAGCCCTTACTTGGCGGCCCTTCTGTACGTTTTATTTTGAAACCGACAAATGCATTGTGCTGAGCTCTGTCTACCCCTAATGTTTCATTTTTATAATTTGGTTTTGAAAGATAACGGCGCAACTTCACAATAATTTACACAATAAAACGTTGTACAAAAACAGGCACGGGTTAATACAGTTTCATAGTTGGCTAATTTGAAACCCTGGCAATAAACGTCAATGTTTATAATATCCAATCCATATTCTTGCTTTGATCGCTCCGCTATCAAAAGTAAATAAGCGTCGATGACTTCACCATTTATCCATTCATCACCTTCTATAGTCGAATTAGAAAACTGGAAACCAAGTTTAACCTATTTGAAAACTTATTTGCGAACTTATTTTAAAATTTACTAAACTAGTTTAAGTAAACTAACGGTTTTAATTCAGACAGAGTGCGCCGTTAACGGCCAACAACAATTACATGTATTTGTAAACTTGCATCTTAACGCAAATAAACCCGTTTAGAGGCTGCCCGTTAACGGCGCATTCTGTGTATTTTTAAGGAAACATTTATGCGTGATAAGTTTTCAACGAAATACCATGATGCCTAAAATACTAATTCAGTTGACCAAATTGGCTAGAAATACCGACAATCTTATTTTCAAATCCGTTGTCCAAACATTTCATGTCTTGAACTGTGACAACAGTACCACCCCGTTGAAAAACCCTCTGGGTTAAGTTTTTGCACGCCCAAACTTGTCTGACATTTTCGACCATAACCGGCGTAACCAAGTTTGAGTGTTGAAACATGTTGACTTCAGCCTTTGATTTGAAGAAATTTTGAATTCTTGTTTGGCAATTAAAATTGTTTTTATTAAAGAACGGTGACTCGCATTCTGTGAGAATAACTAAGTTTTTTTAGAGAAAAAGTTTTATAATGTGAAAAAATGCGTTAAATTTAAAAACAAACGTAAAACACATTACATAGTTAGTTGATTTGGTAGAAATGGGGAAATCGCAAATTTTACGAAAAAATGGCATCGCCAAGTTGTAAAGCTTGTCAAACTACGTCGATATAATAACAGTCCTTAATCATTTATCGGAGGTTTTCGGTTCTTGAAAATAGCGTCCGATAAATGAGCATCGTCACAAAAGAGGTCCTTTTTTATTAGAATGACCACATTTTGGCAAAAAAAGGTCCGATAAATGAGTAAGCGTCCGATAAATGGTTAAAGACTGTAATAAAACAAAATCGAACTACCAGGGTCCCCTACGAAGTGTTTGAAAATTTCAGCAAAAGAACAACGTAAAAAGAATACGGTCAGATAATACACTAGTGCTCTAAAAAAACTACTGCGTCATCATCAGCTGTGTCCATTTCGTCGTCGATTTGTTCATTGACCAGTTTATCCGTTTTGTAACCCATATCATCATCAGATTCTTCCTCGAATTCTTCGGCCGACACATTAACTTGATCTAATAAATCAATATCGTCCTCCGATTGTAGTTCCATTATTTGATCAAATAAACGATGCTCCTCATCCTCATAACACTCAGATAACCGGTCTATTTCCGACAAATCTGTATTTGCATCGTCAACTAAGCCCGTCATTAAAAGGGTTTTCAATTTATTTTTGTAATTATTACAATAATGAATTTTAACGTCCTATTAAATGTTAGAGTATGTTATTAACCTATGGTACAGTATGAGGTATAATAACGCGTTTCTCGCTTTTCTTGTTTTCAAACCTATTAAAATACAAAATTTGAAAAACCGAACCTTTATCCAAGAGAGTACTGGTAGTTTTTAGTTTGCACCATTTGTTTTCTTTTAACTTTATGTTTGTTGTAGAACACAAGTTGGAGTTTGCATGAAGGATATATTTATAAAGGCCGATTGTCAACCAGTCAGTCAGTGGTCCAAAAATAAAGTTGAATGAAGATATATGACAGGGTTGTATCCGATTATATGAACAGGGTATTTGCATACAGTTGATGTGCGCATAACGCGACGCTGCACAACGCGACGATGCGCACACAACGCGACGGTTTTTGGGAAGTGGTAGTGTCGCGTTGTGTGCACATCAACTGTATATTATATATTCGACCGAAAACACATGTTAGATACAAAATGGTGCAAACTAAAAAAACTACCTATCAAGTTTGGGTCAAAACTTTCATGCAAGTCAACGATTTTTTTCATTTTCTGGATCTTAGAGGGGTGACTTCCATGATCGGCTAACCATTGGTTCAGCCATAACTTGTAATTGTTTTTCAAACAACCAAAAAAGAAAGCATCCAAAGGCTGCAAAACCGCTAATTCTAGGGTTAAAAATTCTTCAATTGAAAAAAGCAAATCGACCCTTATATGGCAGTACACTTGTAGCACAATTTTGAAAAAAAGTCGATAGAAATTTATTGAAAATTAGAGCTGGTAGAGCACATTTTCTGACGAGACAAGTTTGTAAACAACGCCTATTTTAAATCAAGTCATGCAGTATGTGTATAAGATATGTATAGTTTAACTGCTGCGCGCCCGGATTTACTACCCAGTGGCGCGCCCGGCTGCGCCTTTTGGCGCATTTTTGTCGCTTTAGATATAATTTTAATGTACGAAAATAATTCTTCGTGTATTTATAGACTTGTTTATAAAGTTTGGTGTTTATCAAATTGGTATCCGGCTTCTCTGTTTGATTTTTAACCCTAGCAGTAACATTCGGAATGAAAAATAACAAGGTGACATTTTTCAATTGTACATCGGGAGTTAATCGATGCCCTGCTGCATTATCAAGGTGAAAAGGGGTGTTCAAAATAAAATTTAAGATGAATTGCTGGTATACAGTGAGTTATTTGTATATCTGGCTGAAATCGTGCTCCGTTAAACTTACCTTCAAATTGGCGCGCTTATTGGACGCTGGTTAAAATTGCGGTCGCTGATTGGCTGCATAAACCTACGGTTCTCGCGCGAGAACATTAGCCAGATATTAAAATAACTCATGGTACAACGCCAATTATGACAACTTTTCTAACACGTCATGTTTGTAAACCACAAGCTATACTCGTCCGACGGGTTACTATTTCACCTATTCCCCCTAAGAGTTATACACCCCTGCGCCGTTATCGAGTCAACATTTTGAGTACAAATTTTGACCCGATAATGGGTTTTGACCCGATAACGGCGCAGGGCGTAGGCGGAATGTCTGGAAAGTTTTGATCAAATATTTTGACCCAATAACGCGGTCAAAGCGCGTAGGTGGGGTGGCTGGAAAATTGTGACTCGATAACGGGTTTTGACCCGATAAAGGGTGACCCGATACCGGCGTAGGGGGTTAATGAATTTTGTTTTGTTTAAACATTAGAACGCACGTAACGTACTATTTATTATGAACTAATTAAATTTATATTACATTCTGAAATATTAAAGAATAATAGTTAATATTGAACATCCGAATCAAAACAAGTGCTTTTTGATTTTGGCCGGATAAAATGCCGTCCAAAAACATCATTTCTCGCGAAAATACCAAGTCAGTCATCCAGCCGTTTTTATTCCTAACAACTCTTAAAACGAATTTCGCAATTACGTTAATTTGAAATTTTTTTAATTCGTTATATTTACGTTAATTTGCAAGGGAAATTCGTATAAATTTGCACAAATTGCTCTAAAATGCCAAAAATTATGAGAAAACGATCGAATACAAAAAAATCCTGATAGTTCTACCGGAATTTGTTGTGAAAAATCTTCGGATACAATGATAATAACACGGTTTCGTGCAAATTTGCTTTGAGTTCCCCCTACAAGTATTCACTCGTTATACTGGAAGTTAACAAAAGTGTGTAACTTTAATTGATTAATTATTTATGTAGTCAAAATAAGCGTAAATCCCTTGACGAAAACGTTTCAAATCCCGGCCAGTCGTAACAAATTTGCCACCATTTGACAAAGTTTTCTCTTTGTGCCATTCGTAGCCCTTGGCAAGTTTCTTAGGAAAACTTTTGACTATAAATAAAGGGGCTATTGGTAAGGTGCCCGTTTTTGAAATATATGTAACCAGAGTAATACGCTCCTTTGCGTTAGCCAGAATTCTTCCGTACTCTTTTCCATTTTGAAAGCTAAAAGTGGTACTTATTCGGATGAATAGTTGAGAATTGAAAGATAACTGCGCCGTGCTTAACATACAAAGATATTAAATTCAAAAACAAATCCATAGTGAATTGTAAGATAACGGGATTAACGGAAGCATGGATGACAGCGAAAGCGCGGTTTTTCTAAAAAAATGTTTGTCCAGGAAATGGTTGTTCAGAGATATTCCCTGATAAACAATTTTCCCGCATAACCGTTTTTCTTGATAAACTTCTTTCCTGGAAAAACTTTTTCTTTGAATGACGTTTTCTTGGATTAACGTTTTCCTCGAAAGAACTTGAAAACCTTTTTCTCGGATAAACCACAAATGAATTTTTCTTGAAAAAAAAAACACGATTAGTGATTAAACCAGGAGGAAAACAAACATGAACAAACGTTTTTTGCAAAAGCTTATTCTTGGGAAAACCATTTTTGATATTTCCCTGAAAAAACAATTTGTGAATTTTTCCTGATGAACGTTTTCTTGGAAAGACCGCGCTACCCGACAGGGTGTATCGTTCGCACATCTTCAAAATGCACAGAGCAAAAAGAAATAAGTTTCTAACCTATAATTTTTCAGCGCATTTGGTAAAAATGGTGTCGAATCTAGGGTTCAAAATTTGGCAAAAAAACAAACAAACAGAATTTTGGTACAAGTATAAATTAGGTACAAAAGTATGTTTTTTTCTGCGTAATCTGAATTGATGTATTGTATTTAGCTAACGCGCTAGTGTATTCACTGTCAGGAAGCCCTGTCTGATGCTTACATTTCAATTTGTGTTGTTCTGATTTGCCATTGCGTCGCCTTTAATATAAGAACATGAACTGAGTCTAAAGTTTAGACTCTGAACTCATGATTTATACATATTTTAATTTCCGCGCAATTTTAGTTTTTAGAAAGAAAATACCTAGAAAAATCTATACGACAATAAATATTATTAATCAGAAGTATTATCCGAAATAGCGTCGCTTAATAAAACTATTTCACTTAACCCCGATGCGCCGATGCTACACATGATGTGTCGTTGCAAATCAACGTGGCTCTGACTGTTAAACCTCTTAAGAAAGTGGTTGGTTTGGCTTAACCAAATAAATAAGATGGATGTTAACTTTATTAAATCCGTGAGCCAATTTAACCATTCAAGTGAGTGATTTAACGGTAAGAGCCTCTTTAATTTGCAACGGCACATCCTGTGTTGCATCGGCGTATCGAAGTTAATTGAACTTATCATAATTATTAAGAAGTTAGTTTCAAAAGGCGTTCCTCTAGCCTATAAGTTATAGGCTATAACAACTGTCAATTTACGATTGTTGACTAGCGGGCAGAACAGAACGTACATAAAATTGAGTTACAAGCATTAAGAGAAGCTTACCATGGCGATGAGATACATACGGTCTATAGAATTATATAAATGTACTATAAATATACTAGGGACAAATTTGGAACATCATGAACTGGCGGAACTTTTTCAACTCCCATTTTTTGCACAAAAACGGCAAAATCTTTAAATTTCGAACCCTTTTCTCATCAACATTTATAACAAGACGACCGGGCTGGTCGACTTCGGTTTTTATGCGAATTCTTTCATTTTCGATAGTCGACTCTGGTATGAATTTTTGACTTCCTCGTAACCGGGTATAACTGTAGCCATGACGGCCACAAAAATTTTGCCACCATTCACGCGAAAAACGCATTTTATCAATCAAACTACCTTGATACTTGGATTTTCGCGCAATTCGATTGGCAAGTATTGTGGCTGTCAAATAGAAAATATTTGCAGTCTTGAACAGAGATGCCAAAGTTCTGTTTTTTAGCAGAACTTGAGAACAGAACGGCAATAGAACAAACGAACGCAAAAACACCGTTCTTGGGCATTTTTCTATCACGAGACAGAACATAATTCGACTATTTTTTTAATTTGAGAACAAAAAAACGAACGAACGAACGTTCTCTAAAATAGAACGTTTTTGCCTGCAAAAAATCCTATCATATGAACTGAACGTTCTATTTTCATCACAAGAAAATTGGAGAACCATCACAAAATAGAACGAGCGTTCTGTTCTCGGGAATTTAGAACAGAACTTTGCCATCTCGGGTCTTGAATATCTTCATAAGTTGTTCTGCCATATCCTTATCAAATTCATGCTGAATTGGACTCATAATCCTTACAGCATTTGAACTGTTAGTGTCTGGCATCGACAAAATTTTTGATTTGTTTGCCAAAATATCCCGCAATGAACTTCTGGCTATATGACGGCCAATTGCGGCGGACACTTCATTTACTAATTTCCGCCCAGACATTCTCGGCAATTGTTCGCATATTTTTATTATCTCTTTTTTCTTTTTAATAGTTAAATGCTTATTAAATGTTTTTGCTTTCTTGCGGGGCATAATCAAAATAAAATGAAATATAAGTTGAAAGACAGATAAAGTTTTCAATAGTCGTTTCAAATTTATTTAACAGTCGGAGAAGATAGTCATGTGTTACAAGAGATCGAATTTTGATACAATCTAGAACGAAAAAAAATCAGGAAAATCGCTATTTTTGCTTAACCGTCCACCCTATTTTTGCTTAACCGTCCACTTGGTCTTTTTTTCAAATTTCCCCAAAAAATCAACCTACGCCCTACCGGCTTAACCGTCCGGAACCGGCTTAACCGTCCAGTTTAAAAAAAAAGTTAGTGGACGGTTAAGTACTTAACCTGTGTATAGGTTTTAATAAAAGTGAGATCAAATAATGTTTCAAATGAGGGAATTATACAAAAACAGGCTTTCTGAAAAGCCAGCTTTATGTGCAGGTACTGAAGTACAGTCCTTACTCATTTATGGGACGTTTTCGGTTCACGAAAATAGTGTCCGAAAAAAGAGCATCGTCACAAAAAAGGNTTTGATCGGAATTTTCAAACGTCCAAATTTCTAGAATTTGATGGTCAAATAAACTTGACCTTACTTGATAACAATAGCTAACACCTTAAATTATAATAAAAACATCAAATGTGTGACAAAAATGGACTTTACTGGTTTGCGGTTTTAGTTTGTACACAACATGACTGACACCTCCTTAAAACGTCACAACAAATTCTTTTAAACAATAGTTCATAAATTCGATTGACGCAAATACTACTAACTTACCATTCAACTTTATCGAACGTAATTATTCGCCTATTTCCTTCATAAAGTTCTAGGCAGGACCAAATGGATTCAGGCACTTCTCCATTATCCGTCATTGGCTGACAAAAAAACTTCACACGCCAATTTGAGGTTCAGCTAAAAGTGTTATAGATAGTTTTTCATGAAATTTCATAAAATTTCATCAAATAAGTTCTGACTAAAATAATATAAAGGATCTGGAAAAATTTTCGCTCACTTGTTTATTCCGCCACTTTTTTCCATATTTTCCATCCAGTCGGCCTACGCCCTAGGAGTTTATTCGATCGGTTTTGGAAAACGAAAGTGGCGGGATAAACCCGTATGTGTGTATAAGGTTAATTTAAACTAGTCCATAAATCTTTTTTTTAATTGTTATTTTTGCTTTCTTATGGGAATACATATCTTGTCCGACTGCCTAATTGTGCCCGACTTTCTAATTGTGCACAACTGCCTAATTGTGCACAACTGCCTAATTGTGCACGACTGCCCAATTGTGCACGTTTTTCGGACACTCAAATTGCACAATAGGAAGGTCAGGGCTGTAATACTATTCTCGTAGTTGATATCTAGCATGTTTTCGGCAAGTTACTGATTCCATAAAAAACACTTAATTTTCAAAATTTCCAAAATACATTTTACTAATAATTTTGACAGGAATTAGCACTATTTCAGATTTTTTCAAAAATAATGGTTAATTTCTGGTACAAGTATTCTACCTCGCCTTAAAACGAAGCTGTCAAAATCGGTTGATTTATTTCCTTACTCAAATATAAAATCATATTCCATGTACGGGATATTTATTATATTACTTACCAATAATATATTCTCGTCGAAGGCTCGGAATTCGTAGAAATTTAAGTTTCACTATCTCTAGTTATTAAGGCGTGTCGTTAAGATTTTGTTACAAAAACGGGTATCGCGGCAGCCAATCACAAACGCCGCACGTGTTAGATACACAAATGTTTTTTGCCTTCTCCCATTTTCTTCGATTGTCTCGACAACGTTGGCTTTCTGATTCGAAAATGCGTAAGTTTTTTTTTGTTTACATGCGAGTTTTATTCTCTAGATGAAATTTTGTATGGGTAATACTCATGTATTATTATTACTACTCAATTATTAGTATTTGACTTTTTTCATAAAATTCTAATATAATATTGCAATATATTGGCCAAATTATTTGGATTGTTCCCTGAATATTTTCTTCTTCCGTTTTCAATTGAACACAATTTGTTCTAGCTAGTGCAAAAGGCCTTTATAAGCCGCCTCGAAATATCTTGGGAAAAAGGGCCTTTATGGGACAATCACTTTTTATAAGACAAAGGGCCTTTATGGGATAAACGGCCGTTATGGAAGCGCACTTTATGGGGGTAAGGACCCATTTATGATTTTTATAAGACATTTGTACAGTGGTCCCAAAGTAAGGGCCCTTAAAGGCTACTTACCGCATTAAAAAAGGCCAAAAATAAACAACCCACAACGAACATAAAATGGACATAATGGTGGATTTCGTAATCAACATGCACTTTTTTTCGACCACCTCAAATCAAAAAACTAATTTGGCCAAAAGATAGAGCGTTAAAAATTAGCCATTGACTTTTTTATTAATTTCTGAAAAAAAAAACATTTCCGGCCCTTATTTGGCCGTTCTAGTGTTTTTTTCTTGATAAAAACTGTACCGATTAGAGATTTTTTGTTTTTGTTATTAGAATGTTGTTTTAGCATCAAACAATAGCCCTTCAAAAGTTGTCTGCATAAATCCACCTTTTAACACCAATTGACCAGACTGTGGTCTCCACGTAGCTGGACAAATGGTCAAAAAGACTAAATTTAAAAATAAGCACTTTTTGAGCACTTTTTGAATTTTTTTTACACAAATATAAATGTTGTTCAAAAACAACATACCATGATCACCCCTCATTGGTCTATTTGACCATTTTGATCATTTTTTTTTCTATCTAAAAAATGCTATTTTTTCTATCTGAAAAATGCTATTTTTCGACCGCCTGAAATCAAAAAAACTAACTTTGCCAAAATATAGAGCGGTAAAAACCTGCCCATGGCTTCCTTATACATTTCTGAAAAAAAATTCCGACGCTTATTTCGGCCGTTTTAGTGTTTTTTTTTTCAAACACTGTTCCGCTTACAATTTTTTTGTTTTTGTTATAACAATATTGTTTTTAGCATCAAACGATAGCTTCAAAAGTTGTCATAATAAATAATAAAAGTGGTGTCCACGTAGCTGGACAAATGGTCAAAACGACTAAATTTCAATATAAGCACTTTTTGAGCACTTTTTGAACTTTTTTCACTCAAATATAAATGTAAATGTAAAGCAAATCATGGACTGATTTTTAACGCTCTATCCTTTGGCAAAGTTAATTTTTTGATTTCAGGCGGTCGAAAAATAGATTTTTTTAGATAGAAAAAATGGTCAAATCAACCACTCAGGGGTCAAGAGTGGTTATCGTATTTTTGGACAGCATTTTATTTGTTAAAAAAGTTCAAAAAGTTCAAATAGTGCTCAAAAAGTGCTTATTTTGAAATTTAGTAGTTTTGACCATTTGTCCAGCTACGTGGACACCACTGGTCAATTGGGGTCGAAAGTACGATTTATGCAGACAACTTTTGAAGGGCTATTGTTTGATGCTAAAAACAACAATCTAATAATAAAAAAATCTCTAATCGCGATTAATCGGTACAGTGTTTACCAAAAAAGCACTAAAACGGCCAAATAAGGGTCGGAAATATTTTTATTTCGTCAGAAATTAATAAAAAAGTCATGGGCTAGTTTTTAACCAAATTAGTTTTTTGATTTGAGTTGGTCGAAAAAAGTGTATTTTAATTATGAAATCCACCAATACATAAACGAACATAAACAAACAGAAACAACGAACATAAAGGAACATAAAACAACCCATAAGGTTCTTATGATAAGAATTTTTTTGAAAGTTGGAGCTGAGTAAACAGCGCAACCTAGTGTCCAAATTGACAAACATTGTATATAACTACAATTGTACAAACATTTGTTTTTGTTAATTCCTTACATCGAATTACAACTTGTTCAATATGCATATCGTAAAAACGTTTTACTCGGAGAGACGACTATCAGGAGCTCCTAGGAGTTAATTATTTTTTAACTAAAAACTAAACCGGTACTTTTTGGTCTAATGATGCAATTATGTATAATAGAGTACATAAGTTTAAGTGAGTTTAATTTAACCAAACATAATATAATTTTAGACGAAACATTTTATTACCCATTAAACTAGTATAGTCTATCTTATTTTTAAGGGTGTCATAGATAATGATAGTGGCAACATTTTGTAAGCTTGGCCAGTGACCCGAGTTTTTCACCCGAATGTTACCTTAGGTCAGGTCAAAACTGGGCCACTAGACCCATGGTGATTTCAATGGCACAAGCTGATTCGGGTGAATGTACAAAAGGGCGAACTCTTAAAGGGCCGAAGCCTAAAAAGTTGTATTTTCGGTTAACAAAATATTTTTTTTGCTTTTTTCAACATTTGCTAAAAAAGGACCAAAAATAAATTTTTAACCTAAAATTAAACGCCTTTTAGGTTGTTTTGACATAAAATTAAATGTTTTTTTAGGTTTCGCTCTTTTATTTTGCGCTTTTTCGATGTTGCCTTTTCTGTATTCGCCTAAATTCACCTTGTGCCATTTTGAACTACAGTTTCCGAGATTAAAAAGTCATGTTAACTTTCAGGGAGAAGGAGTTTTTGGGAACCCGTAGGGGAAGAATGTGTGTAAATAAACACGCACTTCAAAAATTCACAATAATTCGCAATAATTCAAAAAAACTGGTGAAACCACGTTGTAAAGCTGATAATCAGAAATCGATAATCAGAAATCTGATAATCAGAAATCGATTTGGGCCACCAGGGCCCCCTAAAGAGCTGTTTGGAATCTCCAATCTACGCGAAAAACAGCGTCAATCGAATTTTCTCGAAAAGTTGAGTGGGGGTCACCAATACCCGTTATGCCCTACGGGGCCTCCATATGCCTTAAATCGACGAAAAAAACAAGTTGCGTGTCTATTTACACGCACTTCACCCTGGGAGTTAAGAGTTAAACTTTCTAGCGAAAAAGTAAGGAACCGTAGTACAGGAACCGTAGGCATTTTTTATTACCTGAAAAAGTTTGTGGGCACTGCCCACTGGGCAGCCTAAACCGTAGTCGTTTTTATTTATTATTTGTGTTTATTTTCATTGTCTAGAATATTCTTAAGTGTAAAAATTCTTTTGCCCAGTAGTTGACACTCTTAATTGTTTACTATGTTCCAGTGAGCTAACTATCTTCTATAATATTTGTTTTATATATTATTTTATATCGTCCAATTGAATGCGTAATGATGTAACTGCATCCAGCGCCAAACACTTTGTGCGTGAATGTATTCCGTCATAGGAAAAAAATAATTTGTACTCAAATCGAGTACTCATGTAATTGTTTTTCAATTCTGTTTTTCATCCATTAAAAATCTATTTTTTAAAGTAAGAAACACAGTGAAAAGCTTGGAAAATCAAGGACGGGTCTGCAAAAAGTTCAATGAAGAGACGAAGTAAAATAATTCTGGGCAGCATTGGTGGAGGCAGGGTTCGAAATAGAATTTTCAAAAGTCTTATTGCAGACAAATAATCTACAATAACTCTTGAAGTTAGGATTTTTCTAATTTGAAAGTTCCCCGTGTGAACTTTTAGTTGTAAACTTTAAGGGGGTTACCCACGGTCAAACTCTCGAAAACAAAGTTTTGCCAAAAATACATAATAAAAATTCACCGTTTAATCGATTATTTTTTCGTATTAGAAAGTTTTAAAGTTTTCGAAAAAGTGACAAATGGTAAAATAACACGTACCACGTTAGTATAAATTTTCTAAAACGCGTCAGATACAGCTGGTGGCGTAACGAGTTGACATGTAACACAGTTTTTGGGAGTTTTTTAGGCAAAAAAGGGGCAAAAGTTGACAGTTTGTCACAAGTTGACAGTTTTTTGACAAAAAATCGGAAACGAAAGTGTCAACTCGTTATGTCACCAACTGTACTATGCAAATAACACGTTTTAGTCGAATGATCAGATATACAGTTTAGTACTTCACTTACAAAAGTCGTAAGTTCAAAAGTATTCGTAATGATAACATTTTTGGTCGGGTTTTTTCTTGCCAATTTTATGCCTATAAAAGTAGACATTATGCGAATTGTACTTTTTACCAATTGGGTGGAATTTTGAACCCTGTATGCAGCTACTTTACTATTTTGCGTTTTATTCTTCCCACTATATTTTACCATTGGCCAAGCCAGCAACGGAGAAGGGTGCCGTTTGAAAACAGACACAAATTCATTCATATGTATTATTATATAGAAATTCCGAAGATAGAAGCTCCACATTATTGCGATGTATGATCTAACCTACGCGTTTGGATTCCCACGTATCACATCCCACCTTTTTCACAACCTTACGCACCTCCTTTTCAGGCTTTTTAACCAAAAAATTGAGTCAAACTTGTAATGCTTTTTGGAAATCGTCTTACAATTTCGCGACAAAAGTTGTGGTGCTTTAGATTCTTAAATAATAATATCTTTTTAAAATTTTAGATCTCAATAATCATACATTAACAAACGTTTTTTGTTTTAAACGGTACTAGAAATAGACGGTACTGTTTGGTTCACAGATAGGATCGACTGTGCTCCTGACTTTAGGGAGCCGGATTATATTACGTCTGAAGAATGCAAAGCAAGGGGATGTGATTTTCAATCTGTGAACGACGAGAATATTCGTTGTTCTTTTACTGATGATTTCGGCTATAATGGTACGTAGTATCTAAATGAATAAAGGCGACAACGAACATTATTTTATAAAATTGGTAACGAATAAGTCCTTGAAAACAAATGAAGCAAAATGATGTGTTAAAAAACATTTTGAAGAATATCGCCGTGAAACCAGTTCGTGAAAATTTAAAGGTAAACATTATACCACGAAAATTTTAAATATGAAGATATTTTTACAAGTATGGGTCCGTTTCATAATCTGTAACCTAAAAACTCACGAAAAATTCCCTGTAGGTACCATTTTTGTATTGCCGAATACTAGGTAATTTGTCTACTTACTACGCGGTTATCTCAACAAAGGCGATTGTCTTCCATTTTTGTTGAAGCTTTTTTTAAAGATTAGTAAGGACGATGAAGCACTTTCTTCTTGCCTATATTTTTCAATCTATTTTTATTAGTTGTTAGTCAGAGCAAAAGTAATGGTGTGCAGCTGGAATCGCGAAAAAATGGGTCAATTTATGACAATTCAAAATTATATGAAAAACTGGAGGCCACGAGCTTTATTCTTAGTTCAAAATCCGCTCGATTTCTTATCAAACCACCAGATTCGGAAAATAGATGGCAGGTCCCCTTCGACCATCCCATCCCTCAGTTAAGCTGTTAACACAGATTTCATTAATGTACGCACTTTACAATTCGGACTTTTAAATTCGAATTTTAGGAACAGCACTATAAGTGATATAGCCAAACCGAGGGCGTAAGTGCCAATTTATTGCCACTAAATCGCGTAAATCCCTTGGACCATAGGCTATGGAGCCTATGGTTCATAGGGTTAAAGGGACGTTAACATCAAACATAATATTATTTTATTTTTTTAATTTTAACAGCTTGCCACAGGAAAATGTGGAAAACTCAGAAATTTCCGTAAAGTATTCAAGCGAGCCGTTTGGCATTACTGTAACCGATGAAGTTGGAGGACATAAAATATTTGACTCAAGTATTGGCCCCTTGATATACGAAGAACTGTATATGCAAATAAACACTGGAGTACCTAGCGATTTTAGTATTTACGGACTCGGAGAAAAGGACGCCTACCCAGAGTACTTTAATGACAATGACGACTTCGGATGGAAAAGCCACCTCGGAATCAATATTTCTATTTTTTTTGTTAACCTTGAAAAAAATTAGATAGTCCGTCGGGCATATAGAACACGTTTTTCTGGTGTTTGATTTTATTATATGTAACCGCCGTGAAAATCAACATACATACATGTAGAATAACCAATTTTCAATCATAAAACTGAAAAAATGATGAAAAAGTTGCCCTTATTATGCAAAAATCAACCCTTATTATGGCCAATAATTTATTGGGGTAAAAGTAAAATTGTTAGACGATAATGCGGTGAAGGGTACCATTTGTGGTGGCGATAAAAACCGTGTATGAGTACTTTCTCGCCCACACATTTGGTCGCAAATCGTTGTTCAAAATTTGGTTTGGAGACCATTTTTTCCACCTAAAATAGTGATCGCTAAACCTCACTCAAAAGGTCATTTCATCGAAACCAAATTTTGAACAACAATTCGCGACCAAACCCTCTGGTCGCGAAAGTACCCCACTCCGATAATGCGAAAGACTTCATTTTGATCCCTTATGTTAGCGATCGAGACAGCGATCGAAACCGCATTACAATTTGGTCGGCTGGACAGCCAGTTAAAGCCGATGCAAATTTATACGGCCATCAGACGTTCCTATTAGGAGTCAGTGGTTCCCGCAGCTATGGAATTTGGTTATTGAATTCAAATGCGATGGAAGTTGAAATAAATAGACCAAACTCTGACACCGTTTTAAGCTATCGGCCTATTGGTGGCGTGTTTGATTTTTATTTTTTTGTGGATGATACACCAAGTGGTGTGATAAAGCAGTATCATTCGCTGGTTGGAAAACCCTTCTTGCCTCCATATTGGGCATATGGATTTCAATTATCAAGATGGGGCTACGCTGATCTTGATGAAGTCAAAGACGTTGTACAACGTAATATGGGTATGTGTTATAGATGTTTATGAATCATAAGGGTGGTTAAGAATGAATTCGATGAGTTTGAGAGAAAAAAAACTGCCGAATAGCTGACTTGCTGTGTAGGTAAAAATCGAGTCACAACGCTGATTGGCTAACAAGTTGATTCGGTCTCTTATTGGGTAGTTCAATCGCAGTATGAAATAGTAGCAATTTATTTTTTTTCACAAACTCAAATACGGCATTTATAAAGAGGGGAGAAAGGAGGAGTACCCCAGTTCCAAATAAAAAAAAGGAGAAAATTGGTCTTTACATCATCTTAAAATATGCCGACACGGTATGCTAAAAAAACTCGGCGGAATTTCATGAAACTCAACCGGTGAATGAATTTGATGAGTTTGTGAAAAAACCGACACAAATTGTAATCCACAATGTTCGGAATTACTAGATACGGATGTTAATCGGACAAGCAAAGCTATCCGGGATGATGGACAAATTATAAGGGGAGAGCCCCTTATAATTGCTCCAGCAGTATTGAAATTAACCTTTTTTTAAGATCATGACATCCCCTTCGAAACACAATATGTTGATATCGATTACATGGAACGTGCACTAGATTTTACTTTGGCGGAAAACTTTTCCGATTTGCCCAACTTTACCCAAGATACGTTGCACGCTAATAATATGAAATTGTTACTCATTTTCGATCCGGCAATTTGCAGAGATGCATTCGAAGATGCGCCTTATCGTGCCTATACCGAGGGTGTCGCTCAAAATGTTTTTATCAAAAATCATGACGGAAAAATTTTGCACGGTCGTGTTTGGCCCACAAAAGCTGGATTGGACTCGAATGGCGAACCATACCCGCCAAAATCATGTGATGTTGCATATCCAGGCAAGGCGTGTAAATCAAAGTGGTGTACGTGTGAAAGGTGATTTTACGAACTTTTGCTCGTGCGGGCCGCCGCACGGTGCGGCCCAGTCCTCATTTAAAACGCCATAAATTTTACCCAACGTATTTATTTCAATATTTTTTTATTATATGTCATCAATTTGCATAGAAGCATATCTGAAAGTGAAATGCACCTTTTGTCACAAACATCAGTACACTTTTACACGCCTGATCAAGACTATTACCATCCGAATACAACATCCTGGTGGATTACTGAGATGGTCGACTATCATAGAAACGTCGTTCCTTATGATGGAATCTGGATTGACATGAACGAACCGTCAAACTTCATGGATGGCGCAACAGAGGAAATGATTTTTCAATTACTTATTTCTAACAAAAATTGTATTTAATTGTTTAATTTTGGCGTTGTGATCTTTTTTATGGACAGGTAACCACCGAACCAGCGTATACATTCGACAATGTCACCAAGCTAAACCACTAAGCATTTTTATGTTTTTTTAGCGTGTGGATTCCCAAAAAACGCCCAGTGGTAAAGTAAGACAAATCATGTTTTATTAGACTTTTAATTTAATGATTTAATCATTAATTTAATCATTGATTTAATAAATGAGCTTGGCCGGCTGCGTATAAAGCTCAGTTGATTATGAATCATAATTTATGATGCGCAAATTTTGCGAAATTTAGGAAAAAAGCCTAAAAATTAAGGCGTGCCAGATTCACGATGTACCATGTACACTGTACGGTACAGTCTGTACCTCGTTAATGTTAGTTTATGATTATCGAGCCTAGATGTAGTGACCTTCGAAAAATCAAACCGTAAGGGCTGTAAAGAATCTGTCCTGGAAAATCCACCATTTGTTCCGAAAATGAGTTGCGAATGCGGTGATATGGTCAATAAAACTATTTGCATGACATCAACGCAAACGATTGGCTCAGAGCAAGTCCTTCATTATGATGCACACAGCTAGGCTATCCAACACACTATCCACACTTGCTTCTGCTATCTAGATCTTAAGGTGGCTCAATTATGATGAATTGCAATTTTTCATTTCAGTTTTTTTTTGTACACCGCCTGTCTACGGAAGTTAACGCCCTAAATTTAACAAAATGCCTAGAACTTAACAAAATTCATGAAACTTAATTGTATCTTCGCGTCATCTTTTTCACTTTTAATTGGCGCACTGTCTAAAGTTAACAAAATTCTTAGAAGTTGACACAATTCATGAAAATTCAAATATTTTTTCACATCGTTTTGTTAAATTCCGTAGACAGGTGGTACAAAAATACTCTTTTCGGGGGTTAAATAAGCTTTCTCACGCTCACTCGCCAGGTGGCCTCACCTAAACCGCTTCATATTTTTAGTTTCGTCAACTAAAATCATATAATATTATTTCTATTTGTATATTTAAAAAACTCAGTGACTCAAAGGCACAATTTTGAAAAAAAATGAGTTTTAGGAAAATTTTCCCGATATTTAGTTTGTGAATTTCGCACATTCAGGCAACATCATCTTGTATGGGTCGAACAGGCATTTTTAGACGTGATTAACAGAACATAAAGAAAGGACACAGTATGTGCTGGACTAGCAAGCAAGAGTTAAAATTCGCTGTCAAAAAGCCTTCGTTTGAGCAACTCAGTTTGGACAGCCTATCGCCAGTCTGTACGGACATTCAATGTCGATCGCCACCGCTGAGGCCGAGCGTGCTGTCTACGGGGATAAACGATCATGGGTGGTTACGCGGTCAAACTTTGCGGGTACCGGTAAATATGCCGGTCATTGGCTGGGTGACAATTACTCCAGCTGGCGTGATCTCAAAAATTCGATTGTCGGCATGTTGGATATGAACTTATTTGGCATACCTTATACCGGGGCTGATATTTGTGGATTTTTTGATTTGGCGGATGAGCAACTTTGCACTCGATGGATGCAACTGGGCGCATTTTATCCCTTTTCCCGAAATCATAACGCGAAATATGAAACGGAGCAAGATCCCGGTAGAAAGGGTGTCAAACTTGAAATTGTTATACAGAAATGCATCCTCACCAGGACAATTAGCGATGCTTTAAAATAGGGGCCCTAAAATTTTTCCCGAAAAAATCTTTTCTCGAACAGCCATTGTTAACTGAAAATTCAACGACAAAAGTTATCTGAAAAACTCCAAAACCATATAATATAATTTTTCGGAGAAAACCTTTTTTAGGGAATTTGACAAATAACGTTTTGCGTGAAATTTTAAGTGAATATTTTTCGAACAAATCCTGATTCGGATAAAATGCCTTTCAAAGAAACTAGAAGAAAATGGCTGTTCGAGAAAAGTTTTTTTGGTGAAAATATTAGGGCTATATTTATTATTATTAATATACCGGTTGAGTTTCATGAAAATCGGCCGAGCGTTTTTAGATTGGTCTTTGTATCATCTTAAAATATACCGACACGGTATACTAGAAACGCTCGGCCGATTTTCATGAAACTCAACCGGTAATATAAAGGGTTGCTCAACCTTTCAACAACGGCATAGTAGTTTTTCGAACAAAACGAATTTTCCAAATAATATGAGTCATATTTTTTTCAAAATTCAGTTTGAACACTTTCATATTAGTCCACGATTTTCAAATAGCCATCGAGAAGCGGCGGCAATTGCGATGAAAATGCGATACTCGTTTTTGCCAGAATTGAATAATTTATTCTATGATGCAGCAGTAAATGGTGGAACTGTCATTCGATCACTTATGGAAGTGTAAGTGAAAAACATATTAACATTTATTTTTTTGTTTTTGCCTAACGGGGTTTTCCCCATCCCTTTGATTACGAGGATTTTGTTTCGTTATGTTTGGCTTCGATCCGCTGTAGCAAGCTCAGTATCTTGAAGGGGATCAGTAACGCTAACCCGCCGAGTACGTACGTGAACCGGGAGCCAAATATCCAATAGGAAATCGCACAAACGCAAGGCCCTAAACGAAATTTATGAACTTCACATCTATCTATGATTAATGGAAGAGTTTGTCTGTTTTACGTTCTGATTTACAGTCCCCCACCCAAATATTTATGTCTTTTTGCAAAAGTTTCTTTCATTTGAGTTTTTTTCTCTTAGTTATTTCGACACTTTGTCTCTTTTTTGGGCGGGGGTCTGTACACAATATTTTATAAATGTTTCGATGCTTCAACTAGTTTTAACGTACCAGTTGCTCGGGCAAGGGCACCTAGAGATCGTAAAGTCCCCATCATGCGTCCTTTTTGCGATGGGCCGCCATAATTTGAAGCCGCGGCAGATAGACATGGAATGACGGACGCTGCCGCAAATGCTGTTTTTTGGATATAAATTTACAAAAAAAAAACGTTTCGGAAGATAACGGCGACGGCCGTTACGACGACGGTTACGGCCTAAATGATGTTCAGCACCTAACCAGTTATCTTAACAACTGTTTTTATAATAAAAAGTGTTAATATAATTGAATTTTGTTAATACAATTGGGTAGGGCAATTGATAATTGCAAATGGCGACAAATTTTTGGTCCAAAAAGTCTTAACTGGTATAAGATAACTGGGTAGTGGTTGTACCCCATTTGTCCAGGAAAAAGCGTTTTTCTGTCCCGAAATCGAAAAAGTAGTTTTACTTTTTTGGGCTAAAAATTACCGTGGAAAACGGAGATTTTATGACGAATTATCAAATAAATGTGCTTTGAAACCGCTATTGATAATTAATATCCAAAACGAATGGAAGTAGCCCGAGATAAAGCGTATATGCTGATTCTGAGAAGCCGACTATAAGAAAGCCAAAAATGAGAATTAATATTGATCTCTTGGCGATTTGAATTTCACGGTCGACCATAGCACGTCGAATATAACCACCTTGAACCAGAGTCATCACAACGCCCAAAACAGCAAACATTTTTCCCTGATCCATTCGAGAATATCCATAACGATTGTGGGTTAAAAATGTTAGCGTGAATTCAAGTCCTAATAATATCGTTAAACTTTGTGTATATCGGCACAACCTGATTTGGGCGAAGACAAAAAAAAAAAATAGGGCGAAGAAAATTTTTTTTTTTTGAAACCGGGGAAAATCGTAAACTTTATTTTTGACCAAGAATGATTTGCTATTTTCGTCCACTTTTGTCCCTTTTTGTCCACTTTTGTCCTTAATTTTAATCTTTTTGGTAAATGTGTCACTCAATTTGAATTCTGTCCCTTAATTTGGTGCCCCTGAATATGATACTCCACTGTATTAATCAAAAATGAAAGTTTATATTTTAGCCGTTTTCATTTTACAAGTTTCACGAGTTTTTCTTTATTTTTACCTGAGAAAAAGAATAAATAGCAAAAGTACGCCAGACCAATAATGCTGGCACCACAGCGTTGATGAGGGTTAAGGTCAACGGACTCAAACGTAAAAATTTTCATTGGTGAAATGAGTTGAAGAGCATCACTAGCAGATGTAACAAATGATTTGGCACGTTTTTCTTCCTTGAGTGTTTCAGGCAGACAGAAATACACGAAAATGATATCCAGAATACAGATTGAAAACGCAAAATAAGCTGGAACGTAAAAAAATGTAAAGTTGTTTTTTATGTAGGTTGACATGGCAGCTCCGATCATTGGCCCAACCGTAAAACCTGGATTTAAGGTTCACATTAGTTTGTACTCAATAACTTGACCAGATTAGGACTCTGGTAATTTTATGCACGAAAAATCGAATCTTCTGAAACTTACATATTTGATGTAGTTCGACTTTTAGATTACGATGCCGACAAAAAATGAAATAGGAAACACGTTTCGGCGCCAGAGAGCATTTTTGAGGGCCGAATTACCCTTCACTATATTCACCTGACGTCATAGGTCTAATCTGTTTCGGAGTCGTTATTTATGACATACCGGTATACTCAGACAATGTATAATTATAAAATATTTAGAATAAATATTTAGAAAATTATATTGTACTTTCGTCCAGAAAAGTCTGATATGTGACATCATATGTCTCATTAATATCTGGGGTTAATTTGAATTTATCCCTGAATATTGCCCGGTCATAGAATATGACAAGTTGAGGTAATCGTAAAAACCACGCTAATCGATTTAAATGAGATTTTTTTTTTGAAATAAAGATTCTTAATCAATTTGAAAGTAAGCCATCTGGAACTTTTGCATATTTGAGATTTAATCAACTATCTCGATTCACCCAGATAGGCAAGCATGTGAACCAAATCCTATTGAATAGGCAACGCCAACCATGGCCATTCCTTTGCTTTTAATTTTCGGATCTTTTAAGTCAGCCAGCGCCGCAAGACAAATTGAAATGTTGCCTTTGGACTAGGGTCAGCATAAATTGGTAAACAATAATTCCAACATTCTTGTTTTTTATTTGTATTTTCTACTATTTATGTCCTAAAAACAGTTGTAAAGAAACAAGGATTCGGTTTTGTGAAATTCCGCCTCTATTATCAATAGAAATAATAATTGAGAATCAAGGCGGAATTTCACACAACTAAATCAACTTAAATTCACAGTTTCACTATTTGTCGTAATAACGAAAAATCATCACTTTTGCTTGGAAAAAAAAGATATCTTCGACTGAGCTTCGAACCCGGATCTCTGGAGTGACAGTTTGAAAAACGTGTTCGATGAAAACCATTTTCGTAATTTTCCATACAAAATCTTTTGTATGCCGATCCCTACCTTCTGCTAAGCCGGCTACCGTCCGGGCAACAATAAAAATAACAAAGGTATCGGCCGCGGCCCATATCTGGCATGCAACGGCTGAGCCGAGTAAGGACCCCATTATGACCACACGTCGACCATATCGGTCGGATAAAGCGCCCAGAATTGGCGCATTCAGAAATTGAAGTAACGAAAATAATGACCCCACAAAACCACCAAACAAAACTGAGGTGACTGGTTCATCGGCCGGTATAGCAAGCCAACCACGAAAATCTTCTACGCCGTTTAAAACTGTTTTGTATAGCCCATCCTGAAATTCTAGATAATTCGAAAGTAAAATTTTATAAATTGTAATTTCGAACTTTTTGAAGTTCTTTTAATTTGTGATTTTTTCATCTAAATATAAACATATGGTATTAGTTTGAGTCTTTTGAAAGCACCGTGGTCTTCCGGCAAAAACGTTTTGTGAGAGATTGCATGGTAATGATTACATGTATAGTTTTTGTACACTTTCCGTGAAATAAGGGTGATATAAGGGCTGTTTTCTGTTCTCGGAAGCGAACGTCAAGGGACTAGCGCCCCTCATGGAGTCAAGCTGGGACCAATTGTTATTAAACTGGCTTTTTCAAAATATTTTATAAAAGTAGGTATGTGTTTCACATTTTTGACGAAAAACGGCCGCTATACGAGCGCTTCTTAAGCGATTAATTATAAACTGCAAATAGAACAAAAAGGTCAAGTCGCTAGTTTGCATTTTTATAAACAAATATGAAAAATTTAGACGGATAAGTATTATGTTTGTTATGACAACTTTCATACTAAATACAAGCTTTTGAACACAACTGTATTTATGTTTGTAAAATCAATGATATGTTCGTACGGAAACGCAGCTATAAGTTGGTGACAAAGTGACGCTATTATTTATAAGCAATGTTAACAATTAGAACTGCCAAATCAGCAAAAAATCATTGCTTCAATAATAGAACCGGCGTTATTGAAATAAATATGAAACTTGGGGAAACTGGGTTACGCAAATTCCGATAATATTTACTTCATACTGATATTTGTGAGTATTTTTATTGAAAAATAATCTCATGAAACCAGTCAGAATTAGTTCTGATTTTCTGATTTTTTTTATTTGACTAATTTGGGACCCTATTTTTTCGAAAATTATTGGGAAAATTAGAGCGCAGGACGTGGTCGAGGCAACATTAGGGTTTATGTGAGGATATCTTCAAAGTTTCTATAAATTTTTAGCAAGTTTTTTTTTAGATTTTTTTTTTGTTCTGTAATTTTTTGAGAGTTTTTCTAAGATTTTTTTCTGCGAATTTCCTATCATTTTAAACAATCTAGAAAATCTATATAAATTATTCGAGGTTTTTCATTGAAGTACAGAGCGTAAATGAAGAGGCCGACATTGTACAACATTAAAGCACGAGGAGTAAAATTATAGTTTTGGCCCTAAGGCTTAGGGCGGGAAACATTACAGCGCATCCGGTGTATAGTTGGGTATCAATATTGAAATGTCTGTAAATATTGGGGATTATTGAAGATCACTCAAGTTATTTGAAAGTTATAAAACGCTTACCCCATCGTTCTTTTGGTAAAACTCCAACAGCGACGGAAAGAGGGGCAGAATAACCGTAAATCCCAGAAGATCAATCAAAACCGATCCAAATATAGCCAAAACGATTTTATTTTCCGACGTCATTTTAAATAATTATATTCTAGATTTCCCACCGATCGAAACGTGCGGCGAATTGGCGATCAATTTCTCTGGGGTGACTTCTTGCTAATTGCACCGGTAGTTTCCGATTTTAACAGACGGTATATAAGATTCCCAGCAGGCAGTGTTTGGTACGATATTGAGTCAGGTAAATGAGTACTACGCGTAGGCTGTCAAAACTGAATCTCAAATGGTCATACCGTATGACTCATTTTTACTACTGTTCGCCATGAAAATTGCTTATCAGTAATCGAAATCAGTAACGTGAAATTTGACCAAGATACTGTATTTTTCATGGTGACCTGAAATTTGAAAATAGAAAAATACTGAAACGCACTAATTGTTAACGCGAAACATGTACCGCCCAAAAATGTCGAATTAACGTATTGACTAGTTAACGTATTTAAATCCAGATGTTGTGTTTTATGGAGAAAGGGTAATTTGCCGACAATTTATATACAGTACCTAGTATACTATTATTAATAGACTATCATCAATTGTCTATTATATACAGTATGCAATATTTATATAACTTTCGGCGGATTACCCATTCTCCATTAAAAACAATATCCGGATTCAGACGGTGCTCTCTCGATAACAACTGTAATTTTAAAGATAAAAATTTTAGCTGAGTATTTCTTCTTTTTTAGAAAAAAATTTCATTTCAACCAAATGTACCAACCAGAATCGCAGCTTTCCATGAAATTTTTTTCTCACGGCGACTTTTTTGAAACTCAGTTTGGACAGCCTAACTACGTCACTTTTTCTTTTTTGAATCGCATACTCTAAATTCTGATACTATTATGATTTTTTTGGCAGTGAATTTTGTACAATGAGCGTTTTCTCTATTATACTGTTTTTATAGAGCCGCCCGAGGCAAGAACAGTGTTTTGTGATTATAAACGCCATCATACAATAAGATAGTTGTTTGTATATACAATATTATTGAATTGAACAAGAATGAGCAATCTATTGTGTCATTTCCTCACGTTTCGTATTGACTTAGGATTAATTATCATATTAAAATAGTAATAAGAATTTTATCGAAAAAAATTACTTTCGAAATTCAGTTAGAAAATACTATTTTAGTAAGTTTATCGAAAACGCACAAATCTCTATTCTGATAGGAAACTCTTAAAAGTCAAATAATAAAGTAAGGAATGTTTAAACTATTCGGGAAAAATCTACGATACATTTAAGACGTAAATCAAATATAACAAAATATTTTAAAACTTGTTTCGTGCAGTAATTTCAAAAATTACTTTTAAACGAATTCAAAAAAAGTTTCTTTCCAAAAATATCATTTTTTTGAAAAAAGTATAAATTAAAAAAAAACTGAGTTTAAAAATCTCATCATCAAACATGGATATTTAACGTAATCAAGTTCTAAAATACAATTCGGTTGGCGTGAAAAAAGACATTGTTGACAAGTGAAAACAGAACTATTTGAGCTTTTACTAGAAATTAGCCGAAATCGTTTTTTTTTCACTTGTCAACAATGTCGTTTTTCACGCCAACCGAATTGTATTGTATGACGAAGGTCAAAAGTTGCCCTTTTTTATTCTAGAAAATTTAAAGAATAGGAAAAACGACACGTATTTCTCTTTTATTATATTGATTTCTTTTTGTTTATCTTCAGTTGTTGAAATTATTGAATCTCTTAAAAAACTTTTTGATTAAATTTTATCTAATTAATTATCTAGAACAAAAATATACCGGATATAACTTTTATCGGACATATTTTTTTATAAATACCTTCGGATTCTTTTCATGACAAAAACGTTATATTTTAGTTAAATTAAGATTTTAATTTTAGAAAGTGAAGGCGGTCTCAAAGTTCACTTTCTCAAGTGTCGCAGTTGCCCTTTTATTTGTAAAATGGATTCCGTTATTAAATGTCATATTCGTCGCACCACTGACTTTTTGAGATGCCACCAAATTAACTATGAACGGGCTCAATTTAGATCAATCTTACGTTAAATACCCGCACAGTATATAATAACGTTTAGTTGACCCAACTGGCCTTGACAAAAACATAACCACTTTCTCATTTGACAAAAATCGGCAAAAAATATAACTCTCATGATAATAAATCGTTTTGTTAAAACAACTGCGTGGATACAAATTATACGTTTCCGGGTCAGCATTCGCCAGAGGCACCGTGACATTTCGCAGAAAGAGTTTTGCGCCGAATTAAAGTGATGTTTGACTGCTTTGCGTTTCATATAAAATTTTAACACCTTTTGAAAATTTTAAAAATAAGTATGGAGAAAAATTCTACTTGCATTGAAAATGACATCAAAAATCAAAATTTTTTGACAGTTTTCACAGATTATTTCGATTGTATTTGCCTACGCACATTCACGCACACACTTTCAATTGACGTGTGTACGTTAATGTGCTAGGTGTGTATTTCATATACCGGGGCTTGAAGTTGAAAGAAAAACGATATTCATCCTAATTCATGCAAATTCTAGAAGGTATGAGACTTTTATTGTTTTTTAACCAGAAGGACTTTTTCAGCCAGTAGGGTATGGCGCATCCTTAAAATACTAACAAGATTACTATTACAATTCCGGTCATGGCAGTAACCAATATTGAGGGGATCTTGCTTTCAACTTAAACCCACGATATCTAGGTACTAAATCATCTTCCAGCGACTCACAAGAATACGACATTCCTATGGAAAAAATTCCCGTTTTTCTCCGTGCCGGCATTCCAGTCTTGCGGCAAAGTGCGCGCAAAACGATTACTGAAACGCGTTCGACAGCGTTTCGACTTGAGTATGGCGTTGATGACATAACCGCCGATAATTTCCTGCCTGTTTTTCGGACTATTTTTTGGGATGATGGCGATTCGCGCGACTTTGAAAAAAATAGTTGGAAATTAGCGGTCGCGATGACCAAGGTAGTTTTTAGATGCCCAGCAAGATGGTAAACTTTCCGGTCACTTTTAGGATTGTAAACATTTAATTAAAACCCGTCGTAAAATTGTGAAAGTCTGATTTTAATTGCAAATGATAGATTTCCACTTTCAGGGTTCAAAACAGGGTTGAAAAAGACAGAAAACGTACATATGTACACGTACATGTATGTAAATATTTGCAGTAATTTCGAAAATGTTCGTAATTTTAACACTCAGGGGAAGAAGTTTTTGGGAACCCGTAGGGAGAAAATGTGTGTATATAAACATGCACTTAAAAAATTCACATTAATTCGCAATAATTCAAAAAATCTGGTAAAGCCAAGTTTTAGAGCTCGTCAAACTACGTCGATCTGGCTATAATTTGATCGATTGTGACCAAGAAACCGGTATTCATCGGACAATGATTGGTTGGTTTGTGAAAGTAAGTTCAGATGCCGAATCTATGGCCCCGATTTAGTCTAGAACCAGTCAAAACCGGTGATTTATACCAAAACCGGTTATTTAAGGACCGGTCAGTCCCTTTGTTTACAAAAGGGTCGTTTGGTTTGTGAAAGTAAGTTCAGATTCGGAATCTTTTGCATTTAGACTCAGTTTTTGCTCAGGAACAACATGCAATACCTAACTTTGCATGACCGGACCCCAATATGGGGTGTTATGGGTTTTGACGGTTATCAGGGACTCCAAATACAAAATTGTATATAATCTTACTTTAAGACTCAGATTCAGCTCAGGAACAACATGAAATGCTCAACTTTTCATGATTAGACCCCCATATCGGGTTTTACGTTCATCAGAGATCCCAAATACAAAATTTTATAAAAATTCTGCTTCAAGACTCAGTTTTAGCTCAAAAATAACATTCGCGGGGCTGCTCTGTCATGGGACTAGTTACACGCGCACACTCAATCCGCTTTGCGGGGCTGCTCTGTCATGGGACTAGTTACACGCGCATACTTAGACCCGGTTCGCGTGGCTGCTCTATCATAGGACTTGTTACAGGCGCACACTCAGGAAATTGATTTGGGCCACCAGGGCCCCGTAGAGAGCTGTTTGAAATCTCCAAGCAAAAAATACCGTCAATGTATTTTTTCGAAAAGTTGAGGGGGTCAACAATATCCGTTTTGCCCTACGGAGCCTCCATATGCCTTAAATCGACAACAAAACAAGTTGTGTGTCTATATACACGCACTTCCCACTGAGAGTTAATTGAATCTTGCCATTTGTCTTTTACACGGGTCTTGGATTCAAAAAATGATCAACAATGGCATGACAAGGTTTAAAAAAGGTGAACAAAATAACAAAACAGTTTTCTGTTCGCTCTTTGCGAATCGAACTATTTTGTTTATAGCGTATAACAAGTAATAATAACAAAAAAATACTAGTAGACGGAAAATTAAAATTTGGAAAATAACTGTTATGGCCAATTTTTAGAGCTTGTCAAACAGTAACAAAATCAGCATGTAAAGTTAACCTTCTACTGTAGAATTTTTACTAGATACTGCCAGAGTTAATTAAACAACTTACGTAAAATAACGATGTTTTACGACACCATTTTTACCACCTACGCGCACATTTAAATTGGTGCCAACTAGTTTGCCAAAAGTTTTTGAAAATGCAGCAGGGTTTAGGGTATTTAGAGGATTTTCAACTCGTATGGAGAAGTGTGTGCATATATGCACACGACTTGGTTTTTCGTCGATTTAAGGCATAAGGAGGCCCCGTAGGGCAGAATTGCTATTGCTGACCCCCTCAACTTTTCGAGAAAATTCCATTGGCGGTATTTTTTGCGTAGGTTGGATATTTCAAAGAGCTCTCTAGGAGGCCTTGGTGGCCCGAATCAATTTCTTAATAGTCAGATCGACGTAGTTTGACGCGCTCTACAACTTGGCTTTATCAGTTTTACCAGAATTATTGTGAATTATTGTGAATTTTTAAGTGTGTGCATACGTGCACACAATTTCACCCTACTGGTTATCAAAAATGCCTTCCCCCTGAGAGTTAAATAAGTTACCGTTTTGTGTCATCGAAAAATCGTCTTAAGCCATTCGAACTTCACTTTGGTGTCGACCAAGCCTGTGACTCCTTTGAATTAAATCATCTAGAAGAAATAATTTTTTATACAACTGAAGAGATACCGACAAAGTTCGACCTATATCAGGAAGATAACTCATTGACCATGATGCTGTCCGCCACTTCCGAAGAATTTGGTCAAAGCACGAAAGTGAGGGTATATTATCCGAATATAAGATTGCGTAAAATCACATTTATCGCATAACCTTGAGACATTGGTCGGAATTTTCTCCAATCGAATATGAAAAACGCATTTTTTTGGTGTTTTAATCTATTAAATGTAACGGCAGTGAATGCCAACATAGAATAATCAATTACAAAGTCGGAAAGCAAATAAAAATTAAAACTTTTATTTCCGGTATGAATATAAATTAGTCGTTTATTGGAGCTAGGAAACCTAAAAAGGTTTTTTTCCAAAACTGTTTAGTAGTCAACGCCGCACTAGCCTGCAAAAATGAACCCCGTACGTCACCGGGTTAACCGTTTGTGAATTTGTGTTTTTGTGGTCAAATCGACCAAAAAGTGTCCAAGCGTGGTCGGAGAGCTTTCGAGAGTATGTTGGACAAAATTCCGACCGATGTGTTCACGGAACTGTTGTAAATCTGTGTTAAAAGGTTTGAATAACGACAATTTGTTTTGAGAAAAGTACATAAACCCCTTTCACGTTGTATATACCCCATCAAAGTTAAAATCACAATACCGAAAGATGTAAACGTCTTTCTGACTGGTGCCATAATTCGACCTATTTCGGAAGATAAACTCAAACGAATCGACTGCTCCAATCAAAACGATGATTGCCCTTCAAACTGTATTAGGAATTAGTTTAATAATTAGCATTTTATTTAGCATTATAACTGAAAGTATGTACTTTTCAAAGCAATGTTATTTATCTGCTACGTTAACAAACAAGATTTTGTTAATGGTCACAAAATATACAAGGCTCGTATCGCACAATTTATTTCATATAAAACAAAGAAAACGATGTAAATGCATCATTGAAAAACTTGTCTTTGAATTAATTTGACAGCATTAATTGAGCACCAATAATTGGAAGCTAATAATTTCATACCGATAATTCATCACTTGGAATTGCACATCCATAATTAGGGACCGTTTGGTGAAACCCCCATTTTGAGTTTTTTGCAGTTATACAGTATAAGTTCTACCTTGAAACTTTTTTATCACACCACAATGTCCGATTTCGGTTTTCTTGGGCGTCAGAGCTGGAAATGAACGTGAAAACCACAAAATTTTAGCAAACTGGTGTGGGTCGTCAGTTTGTCATCGTGCTCGACGCGAGGCTTACAATAGATCAGACCGAGTAAATAAACATACAAGCGAAATTTGCTCGGTGACACTTTTTTCCTCACACCAGTAGGGACTTCATAGGAGGGACTCCCTACCCATAAGTCAAAACCAAAAATCTACTATCATCAATTTATGCAGTAGTAACTTGACATCCGGCTCCAGCAAAACAAATCCCGAAAAAGTTCATAGCAACAAAAAATGTTTTACTGGCAATTTTCCACAAAATATTTTAGAACAGGGTTTTTCGCTAAAAAACGTCTTTGAAATAACAGGGCGCTTTCAAAAATATCCAGAAAACGCATCCATTTGGAACTTTAGGCGTTAGGAGGTTCCTAACTTAGGACTGCCCCTTCTACCAAATATTTGGATAAAATCCAAAAAAGATTTCACTTGTTTGTGTATATTGTAAATAATTTTTCGGAAACTAAGCAAAGTGAACCCAGAACGAGCACTGTTGTACCAATGTGCTACCATACAGATGAGCGGTATTATTCGACAGATAGCACTTCGGAGAGTTCTTGGAATATGAACTTAAAACCAAATTATGCCCCGTATTATTACTCGCCTATTGAAAAAGTGTCTGTTACAGTTTCGATATTGAATAATGATGTTGTGAGAATACAATATAAAGATCGGGCTTTTAAACTGTTGTTCACAGTTCAAATCGTTAAGAAATGACGTCATGACTCAAAATCGTTACGAATTTTCGAACCACAATTTGTAACGATTTTGAGGAAGGGACTTTGTTATTGTCCGAAACAAAACTTAGAAATAATTTCAATTTAAAGACTATAGTATTATGTAACTATGTAATTACATGAGTATAGAGTAATAGTGATATATTAACGCGTAGGGGGAAGTGTGTGCATATATGCACACGACTTGGTTTTTCATCGATTTAAGGCATAAGGAGGCCCCGTATGGCATAATTGGTATTACTGACCCCCCTCAACTTTTCGACAAAAATACATTGGCGGTATTTTTTTTGCTTAGGTTGGATATTTCAAACAGCTCTCTAGGGGGCCGTGGTTGCCAAAATCAATTTCTACAACTTGGGTTTACCAGTTTTACCAGAAATATTGCAAAATATTGTGAATTTTTAAATGTGTGCATACGTGCACACAATTTTCCCCTACGGGTTATCAAAAAGTCCTTCCCTTGAGAGTTAACAACGCATTCTGATTTTAAAACTGTGAAACGTCCTTTACGGAAGTAATATGTGGGATATCCCTCATGGAAGTACAGTCCTCTCATTAGGGTCGTTTTCGGTTCTCAAAGGTAATTGAACTTTCAAATACGTCCGTATAAAAGTGGTCGTTATGGTATAAACGGCCTTAATATGAGTAAGGAATATAGTGTTTTTGAACCCGAGTAAAGACGCCGAACACGAACGTTATGAAGTTCCGGTAATTATTAACACTGATATTGGAGATTTAGAGGTATCGAATTCGAAGCCGCCGATTATTGAGCAGCGTGATGGAAATGTGGTTATAAGGCGCTGGAATCATGAGGGCTCCGTATTATTTGATACATCCGTGGGTCCACTTATATTTGAAGATAATTTCTTGCAAATTTCGTCCGTATTAACCTCCGAGTATATTTATGGTATTGGCGAGACGGAACATACTAACTTCAAACTGAATAACAATTGGTATCAACAAGGCAATTATGAAATTATGATAACGAAATATATATTCATTGATTAATTACATGTAGATTAAATAATAAGCTAACCAGAAAAAACTCCGAACATAACAAATAAAAAGGGAGTGAGGTATTTTGGCGACCATTCGGGGAATTTGTATTTTAGGTGATTTTGTCCTCGCCAAGTCCTGTATAAAAAACATTCGGTTGTTCAAACTATGATTTGGCGACCAAATGGTGTTACAGACCCAACTTGGCGTGGACCCAATTGTGTGGTCGCCAAAATCACCTAAAATACAAGTTTTTTTATGACCCTAAATGGTCGCTAAAATACCCTTCACCATGAAAAGGTGCTAGGTTTATTAATATTTTGAATCATTCATTGGCTTTGAATGAGATGGTCGTTCTCGCTAATTAGTAAAAGGTATATTTTGTGTTAAAACTTCAAAATTGTGTGGCGAAACTTATAAATTTATAAACTTATAAATTTAAGCCTAACTTTTTTGGGCAGTAAAATTGATTAGGGTATTAAAGCGACAGAAATTTTAAGATAGCATTTAAAGATACGCATCGAAGTTTGACTGTATTTTCCGAACTTCTGGAACTATCTGTTCAGGAGTTAAAGTTAGTGCTATAATTTCAACATTATAAGGCTTATTTGCGCGTGACAATGCTCAAGAAATTGGAGCAAATTTATGGGGTGTCCACCCTTATTTGGTCAATGCGGACGGGCTACCTGTGCGAACAGATTATCACGGAATTTTACTTTTTAACTCGAACCCAATGGACATCACAATTTCACCAAACTCAATTACATGGCGAACAACAGGCGGCATATTGGATTTTTTTGTTTTTATTGGGCAGCAGCCAGAAAACGTAGCCCAACAGTACACCTCGGTTATGGGACGGCCAGCTATGGTACCTTATTGGTCACTTGGATTTCAAGTAAGTAAATATGGGTATCCGGATTTAAATGAAATGAAAAAAGTAGTTAATGGCAAGGCTCGAAATTACACCAAAAGTGCCAAAAATTTTGGCCCAAAACAATATCCTTAAGAAAGGAAAAATAAGCGTCAATCACAAAAAGTTTTTCGAAAAAAAGTAACTCGGCCATTCGATGTAAAATTAAAAACTGGATTGTAGTTAACTAATCCAGTTTTGGTTCAAGTTCTATCAGTCACGTTTAAATTTCATGTCAAGCGTCAAATTCTTGTGCCGGGTAAACAATTTTGTGGTCATCGCTCATTTTTCCCTCCCTTAGTCAAAAGTCAATACAATGTCTAAAAGTAGTTTATAAGGGCCAGTTGATTTTTAGCCTTAATTTGAGGTATCCGAAATTATAAAATACCTTACGACGTGCAATATGGGGATATTGATTATATGGATCGTCAATTGGATTTTACAGTCGACCCAATTAATTACGTCGGGCTAGATGCATTCGTCGACCAAATGCGAAATGACTGGAATATGCGTTTTGTTATTATACTCGATCCAGCCATCTCGATTGAGGCAGAGATTCAAATCGTGACATCATTTGCAAAAAAAAAACTGCTTGAATGAGCGCAATATCGGACAGGGGTGAAGTCAAATTCCTTATAAAAAAAACTAGATCATGCCCGTGTCCGGCTATTTNTTTTTTAATTTTTTTTTTGTATTTAAAAAAAATGCCCCAAAATACTATTTGGTACCATTATGAACCCGAAACGCATATAAATCAATGGTCTTTTAAAATTTCGGTCTCGATTTCAATCTTGGTATCAAGGAGCCAAATTATCGCCCAAAAAATCGTGGCGATGATTTGGATATTTGGATTCGAAAAGCAAATGGGGACCTTGAAGTCGGAAAAGTGTGGCCATTTTTACCAAACTCGGAAGAGCATGCTTTAGTTGCATTTCCCGATTTTTTCAAAAACTCAACCCATACGTGGTGGAGGGAACAAATCGCCGAATTTTACAGGGTTGGTAGTTATAAGGCCCGGTATTCTGATCGCTTGAAGGCCACACCTTTTTTACGTTAGCTCTTAAAGCTTCTTTAACTCCTGTGCCGTTATGTTTCAACTTTCGAATTAAAAAAAAACTTGGAAAATTACGGAGTCATCAGATAAAACTGCAAGATAACTGCTCAGTGCGTGAAAAAACAAAAAAAACATGTTTTTAGGTTGTTTTAATCATATTGTTAAGTAAACTTTTTACCTTGACCTTATAACCATCATCTACTCTACAGGGACCAATTGAAGTTTGACGGGCTCTGGATTGATATGAATGAACCGGCGAGTTTCACATGGCTCTACGACAATACGTGCGATCTAGACAACAATTTCAACCGACCAAAGTTTGTTCCAAACATCAAAGACCGCACCGCCATGACCGAGAAAACCATTTGTCTCGACAGCAAACAAACATACAAAGACGGCCTCACCGACCGCTTCAATACGCACAACTTATATGGCTATTCGGAAGCCGAGCCAACCATTAATGCATGTCAAAACGTGACAGGCAAGACTACCACTTAACTGAACATGTTTAGATAACAGGGATAGCCTTAATTCAAGGGTTGCTAAACAAAGCGTTTTTCGAAAAGGCACATTTGCCAGCTCATAGAGGTAAATACGGTAGAAATCGCGTTTTTTCCTAAAAATGGCACAGATTAGTTATAGAAATCGTAAAAGAACGTGGAGTTGATTAATCAAAAGCCACCTTTATTGCAATATATTGGAGTATAGGATGGGCCCGCGAAACGGGGCTACAAGGGATGCGATTACCCTATTGGGGTACAAGATTAGCTCGCGAAGCGGGGCTACATAATATGCGATTACCTTATTAGCGTACAGAATGGATCCGCGAAGCGGACTACATGGGATGCGATTACCTTATTGGAGAGCAGAATAGGCCCACCAAGCGGGGCTACATAGGATGCGATTACCCTACTGGAGTACAGAATAGGCCCGCGTAGCGGAGCTGTAGAAAGCGATAACTGGCCGGGTTTCCGAATGGGCACGTTTAGCGGGTTTACAATGATGGTTGATTAATTAACCTCGCGATTTCTACCAAATCTATCACTATATTATTACTGGTATACCGGAAATTTACTTTTTAACAAAAATGATTTTTGTTCAAATAGTGAAAAGTCATCTACAGGGAAAAGATGTATGGTTATAAGTCGCTCTACCTTTCCGGGCACATCAAAATACGTCCAACACTGGCTCGGTGATAATATTTCGATATGGCGCCATTTGAAGCAATCTGTCATTGGCATGATGGAATTTTCGCTTTTTGGTTTCAGTTTTACCGGCGCCGATATTTGTGGCCATTTGGGAAATGCTACTTATGATATGTGTTTGAGGTGGCACATGGTTGGAGCATTTTATCCAATGAGCCGCAACCATAATGCCATTAATACAATTGTAAGTAGCAGCTATAATTTAGCTACATTCTGAATTAGTAAAAATTTTAAGTTAACTCCTGCGCCCCCTACAGTGCTTTATGGCACTATTTTCATCAATTTATCTAATAGTTCGAAATCGATAACAGCTATCCGAGTTCAGTTTTTTGTATTCGCTTGGTTGGCGGATAACATTTATTTTTTGTCAAGACTAAGTTACGGTTAACCGGAAATTTACATCATGTTACCGGTTTTAACACTTTGGTACATCCTATTCAAGGACAAATTATGACAATTACCGATTCGAGACTGGCCAATTCGAACTTTGTCCGTATATTTTATTAAATTTCTGGTTAACCGGAAGTATACATCTGGTTACCGGTTTTAGTACGTGATTAGAACTCCCAGTTATCGGCTAAATGGTGACAAAGACTAACTCTACTGTTGCGAACTCAATTTTTTTTTGTTTTTTGTAATTTTCAATGGTTGTGTTTTTGACAATAAAACCGATTTGGCTTGAAGAACTAAAAATTCAAAACCAAGTTATTAGACTTAACTCTCATAAATTTAGCGCCAAGATCCGGCCGCCTGGGGCGATGAGTTTGCAAATGCGGTTCGTGAAATTTACCAAGAACGCTATCGACTTTTGCCGTATCTATACACGTTAATGTACGAGGCAAACCAAGAAGGCTCGACTGTTGTCCGCCCCTTATTCCATGAGTTTCCAGACGATAGAGTTACCCTGGACGTTGATGAACAATTTCTTTGGGGCAAAAGGCTGATATCCTAACCACCGATTATTCAACTCTCATGGGTTAAATAAAGTAAACTTGCACCAAATTGGAATAAAGCAATAAGGGTTGCTCAGAATCTATAAAATTGCCAAAAACTTTAATGAAACTAACAGAACATGGAGGCCATTTAATACTATTTCACGTGGAGATTTATTAAAAATTTGTTCCGGCGGGACCATGCTGCGACATCAAATGGACAGTTCGGAGTTAAATTGCAAATCAAAAATTGTAAAACAAAACTCTATACAAAATATCGAAATAAAAAACGAACTCATTTTCGAGAACAAGTCAAATTTCAGAAATTTACCTCTTGCGGGCTGTTCAAAACAAAAATTTGACAACTTTACATGTATGACATTTGTCGGGAGAAAAATTGGTAAAATAATTTGAAAAGTTTGGAAATCTCTGGCAGTCTGTTGATATCACCGGCACTAACAGAAAATAACGACATTGAAATTTATCTTCCTACTAACGATGTTTATGATTTATGGTATGATTATTTTACCGGACAGCCGGTAGATCGTTGGCAGACGGTAAATGGTTGGCAGACGGTCCACCTGGAATTGGATCAAATTTCGCTGCATATTAGAGGAGGCAGTGTAATTCCAATGCAAGTTCCAGGAACAACAACCGCAGAATCTAGATGCAACCCGTACAAATTGGTTGTCGCATTTTCCGATGGTAGAGCAGGCGCTAGAAGTGCTAGAGGTCAGCTTTATGTCGACGATGGTGAAAGTCAGTCTTAGAAATAAAATCTGAAAAAAAATGTCATTTTTGTGTAAATCTTTTTTCGCCGTACGTTTTATTTATTAATTAATTGCGCAATCGAATCATTAAGGAATTTAAAAGGACCAACACTTCTTCAGTTTTTAAACTATCTTGAGGGTGTCCGATTGTGGTCTATATTTGTAGTGCGGCACTGTAATCGGAATTTGGCCAAATAAAAAAGTTTTTCGCCGATACTGGATAAAATAGGTTATAATTGGTTCAAGGTTTAATCGTGGATCTGAATCTGAAGTTTTTAAATTGACCGAGACATGTCCGATAATTCTCCTTTTTTTAGATTAAATAATAATAAAAAATACGCAAAATTATCGGTTTCATCGCGTCATGAAGTAATTTCAGGTAAACGATTTAGAATCCGGCATAAGTTTTTTGAACCGACCAATAATTTACCGGTAAAAATAGGTTTGAACAGCATAACTGGGCCTGTGACATTTCCTGATCATCGTTTATTTCGAGTTATAGTATTGTGGGAGAGGCGTTGAAACTGGAGTTTGTACATTCCGGCGACCAACTGTTAATTTCATCAACTGCGACTGGCGACCTTACCGGAATACAACAGTCTTTAGGATGTTCACACGAAAATTTCTTGATCTTGGATGAAATTTTACTTCTTCAAGATAATAACAACACCCTCTACCTGCCAACTTTGGAAATTAAAAATGACGGATTTACCGAAACTAGAGATGTGGAATTTGTACAAAATGACAATCAAATCGTTTTTCAAAATTTGAATGTCAAACTCAATGCGGAATTGTTAACTTTCCGGTGGCGACGGGATGATCAACTAGTAGATTGCGCGTTTGACGATAAGGATTGTTTTTCAGAACTATATAAAAATCATTTTAGAGCGAAAGGTACACAGCCTAACCGGTTATTTTAACAACGCTTGGCTCAAAAAGCGTTTGGTAAGATAGAGTATTTATGTGGGTAATTATGTGGGTAACATAATTGGAAATCTCGATACACAAAGTGATAACATAACCCAACTACAGTCAAGGGTATCTCAATGTGCGATCTGTCATATCATTGTACAGGAGGTGCGCCTTACAAAGGACGCCTTCACAAGGGACGGAATGCACGTGAAATAGTACAAATGATCACCAACTAAACTTTTTATGAAATTTTTTTTTTAATTAAACATTATTTTTTCTTAATAAAATATATTTTTATACTAAAAATGTGATTAAAAAATTCCGTTAATTTCATTGGACGATAAGTCCCACACTACCAGACGAACACGATTATGCCCTATAAGGGACGGAGTGCTCTACAAGGGACAAAAGTGGACTTTGGTCGAAAATCGCAAACCGTCCCTTGTAGGGCGCACCCCCTGTATAAATTTCTCGATGTGCATATGTCTCTCGAGATGCAAGTTTTTCCGAATTCAAAAATGCACATTGAGAAAAACCTGACTATACCTGGTATGTTAACTGGTTAGGTGCCCAAGAAAATACTTTTAAACCGGACAAAACACGGTTTACTTATGAAAAACATTTTTAAAGGGTCAATATGATTGGTGGGAGGAGTGCGAAAAACGAGTCTGTACAAGACACAGTAATTCTCATCAACCAAGATGCAGCTTTTCTCATAACTACCCTAGTTATAATTTGGTTTCTTCGTTTAATTACGAGGATGGGTCTGGTGTAGAATTCACGTTGGTCCTGGATGAGCGTCAGCCATTATTCTCCGGGTTGTCCAATGGAAATAATGACGATAGAGTGAAACATCTAACATGCCAACTTTTATTCCTTGATGACACCAGTTAGGGTGAAAAATATTATTGGAGTCCTCTTCGGTATTTAACTCCTGAGATCCCGATAGTGCCATATAGCCAATATGATATAGCCCTGTTTGCATTTATTTCCCTCATAGCTCGAGATCAATAAGACATATCGCCGATCGGGTTTTTGTGCTCGCTTGGTATTTGTTTGTGAAGGCTTATGTCCGGTTAACCGGTAATTGACATCCAGTTACTTTGAATACTATAGTACCCCCTCATGATCAGCAAAATTGTCCTAGACGACTACGTCGAATTGGAATCTGGCATTTATTATTTCATAAAATTTCCGGTTTAACCGGAAACGGATATCCAGTTACCGGTTTAATTATTTTAAAACGCACTAATACTGCTTCCAATAACCTTTCTCACCCAAATTTGAGTCTTCGTGTTAAGATGTTTGATAGGGATGAAAAAAGATTTGAAGTTCCTATTCCGATATCAGAAGGCAGCCAATCAACGTCTTCGTCACGTTTGTACCAATGGCAGTTTGATGACACCCCAAACGGATTTGGCCTTCGAGTAGTACGAAAGTCCGACAACGCCAGAATTTTCCAAATTTCACCGGCTGATGCAATGCTGTTTTATAATCAACTTATCCAAGTGTCAGTGTTGCGCAGTTCGGATTTTACTTATGGCTTCGGCGAAACCGAACATTTAAGTTTTAAACAGCGAAGTCACACAAGCGAAGGAATGTGGGCTCGGGACAATGGTGTGGGATAGGATTTAAAATCACGTCTACACACACGTATAAAAATATCGCCACCGCGGTCTTTCGGAGAAAGTGCAAGAAAACGTTTTCCGGTGAAAATATCTAAAATTTTCTTACTTAACTGGGTCTGGTTGTCTGATATTAGCTTTTCCGAGACTTATTTTTTCGGAGAAAACGTTTTTTCAAGAACTACAGTAGTTTACCAAGCAAACGTTTATATGGTCCAAAATCAATCATTTGAGATTTCCTGGACAAATCTCCTACGCCGTGTGCTGTTAATGGTCAACTTTTCAACACAAAATGGACAGTTAATTGACCACCCTGTGTAGTATCTAAAATATTATTTTTACGTGGTCTAAGTACAGAGATTTTGAATTCTCTAAAACAGGGCCAAATGCAAACTTATATGGTGTACAACCGTATCATCTCACAATGGAAGAATCGGGGAATGCTAATGGACTTTTATTCCTAAACGCCAATGCAATGGAAGTCGAAAAAAGTGTCAAGAAAATGACGTATCGTACAATTGGGGGCATAATCGATTTTCTCATATTTACAGGGCCGACACCAAATGACGTCACTCGACAGTACACACATTATGTTGGTAGATCATATTTATATCCTTATTGGTCACTTGGCTTTCAATTGTGCCGATATGGATACAATTCGTTAGAACAGATGACTAAGGCGGGTTTTTTACAATAGAATTCATTTCTAGAAGAATTTGGAATTAGCAAATGATAAAATGACTGATTAACTTGTTTTGCCTTTTCTTAACTCCTGCGGCCCGACAGCGCTGTATGGCACGGTTTTGATTCATTTCGCTAATAACTCTAAATCGATAAAAGTAATATCCAATTGGTTTTTTGAATTCGTTTTGTGTGCCGATGACGGTTATTTTTGTGTCAAAATTAATATCCGGTAAACCGGAAATAGACTATCGATTACCGGTTTTTTATCCTTTGGTACCACCAATTATTGACAAAATTGGCACTAAAATAACTCGACGGGCCGAAGAGGGGGTCAATTTGGTTTCAAAATGACAAACTTTGAATCTAGTGTTTTTTCGTACCCTCACCTTTTTCAAAGCCCAATTCAAAAACGTAATAAATTTTCTAAACAAAACAGAAAATCGAAACATAATCATACTACTCATAACCAGTGTTCCGTTAATGTCTTCTTACCTAATCATTAGAAAGACTGAAATGTTATAACAGTCGCCGAATTATGAAAGAATTATTAGAAATTTTTTTTGTAATTTTCCGACCCGGCTTGGAAATTATTTGACGACTGTCTTTATAGGTCACTCTTTTGTTGTACCAAATAGTACTGTACAGCCCCGTATATTAAACCCGTCAAAGGTCGTCGAAGAAAATCGAGCAATTGGCATCCCATATGATGTACAGTATGGGGACATTGATTATATGGAACGGCAGCTTGATTTTACAATCGATACTCGGTCATACGTCGGCCTTATGGACAAAGTAGATCAGTGGCGCAACGAATATAACATGCGATTTATCTCAATTTTTGACCCTGCCATTTCTGCCGACGAAAATACAAACGAAACAGCGGCCTGGGAAGACCATAATGGGGAAGTTTATCCCATATTCACAAGAGGGGTGGATAAAGATGTATACATTAAGATTTGGTGTGAAAGTGTGCAATTTGTATCATAAATACTTGTAATGGGGAGTTGTTGGATTCGCCTTATCCAAATTTTCTCAAGATTTTCACCTATGAGTAGGATGGATTCCGGGAAATTGAAAATATTTCGTTATTTTGGCCTAATTTAAGGGTTAATAATTAACCGTTAATTCGACAAATTCTTATTTTTTTAACTAGACTATCAGATCCGATGAGTACTTTGGTTTTTAAAGTTGGCTGGTTAAATTTCCGTCAATTGTTCCAAAAATCAAATTCTCCAAAGTACAGGTTAACCAATTACCGGGACAATTCATGACTGAGACAGCAAATTGTTTATTTTAATCAAATAACATGAGATGAAATACTCAGTGTCACTTATCTATGAAATGAAATTCATAGAGCCCAAACAAATATTACGGTGACTCATAAAGTTAGTAGTATTAACTATGATTAGTGAAATATGTATGTTTTCCAGTCTGTAGAATCAAACTAAATCAACAAATTTAACATCTTTACTGTGATGCGCAACGTTTTCTGCATGAACCCGAAAATTCAGACTGTGCCAAAATTACCGAAGTAAATACCCCACGGTTCAACACTGAATCAGCCAGGAAAAATTTGTGCGCGCAATTTTATATTATTTCAGCATAAAAAGTGCGCGCTCAAATATGTTCTGACTGATGCATTGTTGAACACAGTAGTAATATGTTTAATCTGAAAATCAAAATTATGAGATTAAAATACTAATGAAATAATATTATTAAGAATTGTAATTATTTTACAGAGTGCGCCGTTATGTTTCACTTTTCCCTCCCGTGCTGTTATGTTTCACTCTTTTGAGAAAGTATTTTCCGCTAATATTTATCTTTATATGTTCAGCCCTACGCCATTATATTTCAATTTTTTTTGAATTTTTTTGTGAAACATAACGACGAACCCTGTGTATTTGACGCTATTTGTCAGCGAAATAAATGTGGGCTTCACACCCTGACAGGGCGAAGACGGTAACTACGAGTTTGGAAAAGTATGGCCATATTTACCCGGCATATATGCCGATGATTTAGTACAAGACGATGGCGGTGATGAATGGAACACAAATATTGGACTGTATCACTCTCGTGTCGTTTTTCCCGATTATTTTAAACCCGAAACGTACGACTGGTGGCACACAGAAATCAAAACATTTTATGATAATTACGATGGCAACGGCAAGGGGCTAAAATTTGACGGCATTTGGATTGATATGAATGAGCCAGCTAGTTTTACGGCGGGTCGACCAGGCATGGATGGTTTCAATCAAGGTATTAATGGTTGTCAACGAGATATTAATGGGTATAATTTCCCGCCTTATATACCGCGTGTGCTCATGGAGGGCCGCTCTGAGGGTCTATCGTTATTTGAGAAGACGATTTGTATGGATTCGAAACAAATAAATCCGATAACTGGAGAGGATGAATATCATTATAATCTACATAGGTCCTGTTCACGAACAATTTGCCACTATTTATCTACGTCCATAAAATAGGTTAACGTTAACCGACCGGACGCTTCCGCTTTTACGAATTTGTTTTGTCGACGGGTAATAACGCACCCTCCAGATATGACTATATAAAGTTAACTACACCACTTGTTTACGAAAGTTAACAAAACGATGGAATTTTGTTAACTTTTGGGAATTTTGTTAACCTTAGTAGACAGTTCGTCATCTGAAACTGGAAAAGATGACACGAATAAACTGTTAACTTCCATGAATTTTGATAACTTTAAGGGCTTAACTTCCGTATGTAGAGGTTAATTTAGACCAATTGCGAAACCATAATTTTAAACGAGCCAAAATGCCTGAATTATACAGCATGATTCATATGAGTTATATGTTATGACCGAATTCTTTTGAATCAAAATTGACCCATTACTGGTAGGAATTATAAGGCATAGATTACCTGTAATGGCTTTTTTTAAGGACTCATTTTTAGAGCTGTTTGAAATTTTCGTGACCATCATAAAGTCTGTATGGGTATTCGGAGGGGAAACCGACATTGGATTCATGCGAGGAAGTTACCGGAAAACGGTGCATTGTGGTGTCCAGAAGTACATACCCGGGTGTACAAAAGTACATTGGCCATTGGCTTGGAGACAACTCGTCAATTTGGCGTCATTTAAAACAGGGCATTATTGGTACACTTGAATTTGGCTTATTCGGTTTTTCTTATATTGGTCCCGACACATGTGGTTTCTTTGGTGAGGCAGACGAGGAAATGTGCCTCCGATGGATGCAATTAGGCGCTTTCTTTGTGTACTCACGAAACCACAATGGGTTAAGTAACCGTCGACAGGATCCGGCGGCATGGAGTTCGTTTGCGCAAGTCAGTATGAAGAAAGTTCTGGATGATCGATATCGTCTTCTGCCTTATTTGTACACACTCATGTACAGGACGATTCGAAATAATTTGTTTTTTTTTCACGTTATGATGGATATCACAATAGTTTTTATTTATGTTAAACAGTTATATGAATAATAAGAAATTGACATATGTGTAACGATTTAAGATTTATCGGTGTAAATGCGCCTTATGATCATATAATTAGAATTAACCGTCAATATTCTTCGGTCTGTACACATGCGCAACCCAAACCTGCAATGTAATTATTTATAATAACCTAAATGATGACAACCTATTGCAACTTCACCTCCCCTTAAAATTTAACTGTGTCACAGAATTTTAAAGATACAGAACAATTTTTATTTATTTTATATTAACTTTTTTCTTTTCGTTTTCAATTTTTATTGACCAAAATTGTTTTGAACCACTGGATCGTGTGGTACAACCGAGCTGCAATTGTCGCTATTGTCTGCAATTGTCGCAATTGTCGCTATTGTCTGCAATTGTCTATCACATTTTCGCACCACATTAAGCATAGTCGGTCCAAAGACAAAATCTGGTTTTATTATGTCCGATATTTTCTTTATTGCTCCCAATGTTGCACTTTTTCTGTCCAAAAGGCCAAAAAAGGATCATCTGCATCTATGAGTGACAATTTGAAAATTTTTAATTTTGGGCTACCTAATGAGACAACCCTCAACAATGTTTTCCTGATTGGGTTCAGTAGACATACTCGATATATGCTGTTTCTCAAATTCCCAAGTTCTTTCATATTGTTAGATAAAAACCAGATTGCGTTGCGCACTTACTTATATGTTCACAGACACCTATCTATACACATAGAGAACGCAACCCAACCCGTATATATTAATTAATAATTGCCTAAATTATTACCTATTACAACTTTTTCCCCTTAAAATAGTAAGATAAAGCTCCAAAAAAAAACGATAGAATATTTGACACTTATTCATTATGAACATTATGCGTAGAAAAAAAAAATTACAAAAATTAGCTCAGACGCTTTTAGGATGAAATTCACCATTTTTTTCTTCTTCTTATTTAAGTCTTCCAATGTAACGTTTCGTAGTTGAATGAATAAAAAACTTTAAGACTCACCATTTTGACGTTGAGATATCACAATAGTTTATTAGATAGTGAACAGAATTATATATAGTAGGGAAAAGGCACATTTGTGCCTTTAATAAGCATTTATCGGGCCGGCACACATGTATTGTTCATATAATACAATTATTAGGGTAAACCGTCAATCTTCCCGGCCAAAGCAATTAAAAATAATTATAAGTAGAAGTTTTAATAATACGATAAGCAGTTAAGTTTCTCAGTGTTTGCGACCTATAAAAATGATCGACAATCGACGTTTTTCTATCTCTAAGAGAACGATTATTTATAAATGTATCGGAAAATTTTATTTCCGATTATCCGGTTCGGGGTTCTTCCCCTCCCTTGAATTTTCGATTTCATTTTTGAAGATTTCCCTTTTACCAAAAATTTTAAGTCTCGGCCTAAATACAATATAATCTTTCCGGTCGTAGTTTACGTTCGTAACTAAATACGAATCTTTATCCAATACTTTTTTTAATTTGGTAAGTTCTTTTCCAAATTTGAAATAGTTTGGAACTTCCTATAGGTCTTTCAAATTTAATTAGTACTTTTTTACCAACTGTAAGGTCATTAGGGACTGGTACTACAAAAAAATGGATTAATACGTACTAACCTTACTCAATACCAGCCAAGTACCTAATTCCAAAAAAATAATTGCTCAATATTATCATTTGATTTTTTTTCTCAATTATCTTACGTTTCTTTTTCTTCATGGGTTCGGTTGTAGTTATAGAGAACCATGTTTGTTCTCGCGTGGGAACTTCTCCTTCTGCTCACGTTTTCATTGCTCGCTAATAAGTTATTAGTAATAATCCTATTTCAAACACATTAAATCAATAAATACCCAGAAACAAAATAACTTTGAGATGTTCCTAATTTCCACGCAAACATTGCATGCCCAAAAATAGCAAAAAACACACTTAACCAAACACTGATACACGTAACACTGCTCAGTAGCGTCCTTAGGTTGAAAAAGTAATAACTGATTTGATCAAACTAAATAACTACCTCATAATAAGTAACTTATTTTAGCTAAAAATTTTTCATTATGCTTAAATGTACCGTAAATATGTGGTAAATTTGTCATCCGGGCCCGGATTTCGGGAAAGGTTATTTTTCCGGGCCAACTCGGCAAATATATAAAGTTAGAACATCTTATCTATAAAAAACCTTTAATCTTTTAAAAATTCGAGATTGAAAACCAAAAATAAAGAAATATGACACGTAACTGGAATCACATGTTTCTGAGGATCAGTTGAAATAGAAAGTGATATTTGTAAACATGTTTCGAATCCTTGTGTAGATCTCATCATTTTGGCGATATGGTGGTTAGGCCTCTCCTGGCGAATTATCCAAAAAATAGAAACACTTGGGAAATTGACGAACAGATGATGTGGGGTGACGGTTTACTCATTTCTCCGGTCTTAGAGGAAGGCGCACGAACTGTTAATGCTTATTTTCCTAAATCACGATGGTTTGATTTTTACGACGGGAGTGAGAGGGCTGGTAATGACGAATGGACACAATTGGCCGCCCCACTGGATCATATTAATCTGCATCTCTGTGGGGGACATATCCTGCCGATTCAAACTCCAGCGCAAACGACGATGGATTCTAGGACGAATCCGATGGGTCTGATCAGGGTTCGAAATGTGGTACGACTTAATGGTCCAATCTTTGTATTTTTCACAAACATTGAACTTCGGACAGAATCTGAGTTACCTTGTTTTTGAATTAAAAAAAAATTACCCTAGCTACGACAATTACCCCAGCAATGGTAAATACCCGCGGATAAATGACAAAATTGCGAGTAACCGAGTGAAAAAAGATTGTTCCCTTCCATAGGCTATGGACCATAGCCTACCATTGAAAGTTACCCTTGTTTATCCTTGTCCGCGGACAAGGGTACAAATTCTGCCGACCACTGTATACAGGTATAAGTATATAGTATTCCTGTATACCGTATACAGGGGGTCTCATATTAAGGGACACCATATTACGGGACAGACAGAAAAACTTTATAATAGTTAGTACGTTTTACAATAATTAGTAGTACGCTTTTTTTCGAACCCGCAGTCTGATTATATCACTGGACGATACATATTCGGCTCGTGGCGAGTTATATTGGGATGAAGGCGATTCAATTAACCCTCTAGAGAGTGGACTATACACACTTATCGAGTTTGAATTCACGTCAAACACACTACGCTCAAAAATTATTGTTGGCGAAATTACGCAAGAATATCATAAAAATAAGAATGAACTTTTCGACCTCTATTTCGAACATTTAACAATAAATGGTTTCAGTGGATATGTTGATCGTGTGGTAGTTAATGGACAAGATTTGACTGCGACCGGATGGGACCAGACGGTAACAAAACAAATAAATATTCAGGGCTTAACAACACCACTTACTGAAGCCTTGGAAGTCATTTTCATACCTGAATAAATTACTGCCCAGAATTTATTTCTCTGCATATTTCCCCTAACTTTAGTGTAAATTGCTGATGATTAAACTGAAATATTGGTGCCACTGTAAAGTTAAACTATGACGTACGCATTTGGCGGCCCGCCGAGTTCGAGAATAAGAAATGTTAGCAAGAATAAGGAGAATTTGTCATGAAAATGTGACTTTTGAAGAATCTGAAAAAAAAGTGATGACGCTGAACAAAAAAATGGTGATCAAACTAGTTCTCATTGTGAGAATGAGCGCAAGCGTTCGTGATCAGTTGAAACCAGGGCTCGGCAACAGCCAGCTGACCTTCCCAGCTCGACAGCTGGCTGGGCAGTTCGAGAGGACAGCTCATGTTTTTTCTTGGCCTCGAGAAGCCAGCACAGGACAGCTCGTTTTTATTTTTGAGCCCGACAGGCCAGCACAGGACAGCTGGTTTTTAATTTTGAGCTCGAGAGGACAGTTCAGCACAGCTCGTTTTTATTTTGAATTATGCCGACCCCTGGTTGAAACTGCATTATTAAAAATTTCTCGTCACTTTTTTTTCAAATTCTCCTTATTTTTTTTTAATTCTTCAAAAGCCAAATTTTCATGAAAAATTATCCTTATTAAGAATCGATTACACTTTAATTATTTTTCCTGTCAATGTTCATTAGAAATTATTATGAAAAAAAACTTGTACATGAATTGTGAATAAATGCGTTTGCTGCAATCATTCTCTCTCGCGACGTGAGTCTCGCCACTTTATCAGCTTTTAGAATATTCTCTTTACAGTAATTCGCCAATTAATTAAAGGTTTCCGTGTCTCAAAATTTGACATAAAAGTTTTCATTATACAAAAACAGTTTCCAAAAATACATCTCTATAAAAGTATACAACTGTCAAAATGAATCCTTGAATAAAAAAGTGTTATTGAATAGTACTAAAACATAAATGCTGTATTAACCACGTAAATAAATGCTCTGTTAAGTAAATAAGGTATCAAAAACGTAATATAATAATGTGGTCGCATTGTTTACCCAGGTTGCTGTTTGCAAAAAAAAACAATCTTGAAGTTTTGCCCGTTCGTTGCGTAATCTTATAAATTTTCCCATTCGCTCCGTTAACTTGCGGATGTTTTTTTCGCGAAAGTTGCAAAATAACAGCGAAGGGACAGTGTAATACACAGGGTGCGCCGTTATGTTTCACAAAAACATTCGAAAAATAGTGAAACATAATGGCCCGATCGGGAAAAAGTAAAACATAACGGCCTAGGGCTTAACATATAAAGATATGTATTAGGGGAAAATATTTTCTCAAAAAAGTGAAACATAACAGCACGCTCGGGAAAAAGTGA
>SCLG01000114.1:361424-405565 GCA_004367875.1 Oikopleura albicans
TCACATTTTTGTACTTAATAAGTTTTAATTTTATAAAAAACAAGAGTTTTTTGAGAAAAATTTTAGACAAGTTGACAAAAAAACCTTCGAAAGTGTCACGTTGTCACAAAATTTCCGAAAAAGGTGCGTATTTCGTCCACTTTTTTTCAAAAATCTGTCACGTTCTCGTAAAAGACTACCGTTTGTCAAAAAGTGTCACGTTCTCGTGATTTTGTCACGTTCTCGTGTCCACAACTGTATATGTTATAATTATATGATATATAATATTAGAAATATTATTAATATATTAAATATATTATATTTAATAACAGAATTTCGAAAAAATGAAATTTTGAACCTGTGAGTGGATCCTCGACAGCGAGCAATTCTGACCAAGAAAATAATGACGCGGATGAAGAGGCCGAAGCTGCCGAGCTTGACGAAATGGATGATCAGAATTAATTGCTTCTATTGAGACTAGGGATTGTAAAAAAAATCATTAGTTCCCTTCCTACAAGAAAATATGTACAAGAAAATATTTTGTTCAAAAAGGTTTTCCCTGAAAGACCGCGGTGATATTTATATCATATAAATTATATGGCACTATTTATACGACACTGTCTTTAATCCGAATATTGTGTTTTACGGAGAAAGGGTAATCCGCCGACAGCTTATATGTAAGTTAATATTATTGACTACCAACATAGTATACAACATAGTATATCCTCTTTCCGAATACGTCTTCCGATTCTAAATTATAAAACTTGAAAAGCTAGAAAAAAAAATAGGAAAAATAAAACTCTCAAAATGTCTGTAGTGAGCTCAAGAATTTTTTGAAAGGTCGAAAAAAATTGGCCTTCAAAAAATTCTAGAGCTCGTCACAAAGATTTTGAGAATTTTTTTTTTCCTCATTTTTTCACTAACTTTTAAAGTGCTATAATTTGGCAAAATTTGTTTTAATTTTCAGTAACGATCTGTAAATTGGCCCACTAAAATTAAAGAACCGTTTTGATGAAAAAAAGCTTCAAAAAATCGGAAGACGTATTCGGAAAGAGGATATAGTATATTTGTTTATAAACTGTCGACAGAGTACCCCTTTTCCTTAAATATTTCCCACCTCAATGGGAAGAAAAAAGGCTATACATTTAGATAGTATGTAACAAACAATAGAACCTTTTTAAATAAAAGGTACTTAATTTATTTAATTCAAAAAATTAATTATGTACAATGACATCCCCTAAAATGAACCCGTTTAGAATTTAGGTCTAAATAATCAAATTAATAGTTCATCTCAAACAATCTTGGCCACGGCCATATTCAATCAAATAATATTTTTTTAATAAACATGTCAACTTTAAAATTTAAGCACTGAATGAAGTACTTACATAACTTAATTTATAAGTGCCAAAAGCGGCCTGTTTGTAGGAACTAGGGGTAAAAAGCGGTTTTAAATAAATAATACATATCATTGACGTTAATCGCATATTTCCGTTGTTTAACATCAACTTTTTTGTCAGAATTAATAATTTAATCGGTATTATTGTAAGTCCTTGGTTAGCTAGAGATTTTTAAAATGGACCAAACCACATGCTCAGTTATGCTTCAGACCATTATAAACCAAAAAACTAATACACCGGGTGCGCAGTTATCGGGCGGGTTTGTGCTGTTATCGGGCACCCTTTGCTGTTATTGGGCGGTTTTTTGGATATATATGATCAAATTTCCCGCTCGTGCTGTTATCGGGCGGTTTTTTGCATATTTTTACCTTATTCCGGTTCCGCCCTGAGCAGTTATCGGGCGCCCGCTTAAGTTTTTTGTCGCGAAACCCGCCCGATAACTGCGCACCTGGTTATTTGGTCATTTTCTGTAATATTTCATCATTTTTGTTTGCATACGGACTTATCTGGCAACCAATTATCGTGCATAAACGAAATGTTTCGTTATTTTCCCCCTCCGCACTACGCCACTATTGATTTTCTAAAAAATGGTTTTGAAAGATAACCGCGCAGGTGGCGTTAATCAGTGTTGGAAAAATGGCCAAGGTTCTAATGTTCCCCAACGGCCAACGAAAATTGGGCCTTATTACGTTTTTTTATAAATTATACATTATAAAATAGCCTATAATATCCAAATATAAACCTTTTCGACAGTAAACCCATAAATACAACCACTACTGTACCATAACTGTAAACAAAAATAAAGTTTTTTTTTAATTTCGTTTATTATATAAAAATAGCTATACATGAAGCTTCAGCGGTAACAATGGTGAGACGCTGGTCTGAATGACAAAAAATTTACAGTAAGAATAATGTACATTTTGGGTTCAATGAAATTCTAGAAAAATTCTTATAAATTGCCTTCGAGTTCGCTGACGCCCGTATTCCACTTGTCGGGATCCTTGTTTCCATTGCCCTTTCCTTTACCGCCGTTTGCGCCGCCATCCGAGCTCGCCGTGCCGTTATTACCCNGTTCGGGACAGAAATATGGGGATGCCGCCACATCAAAGGTGACCCTTGGGAGTTAAATATAAGAATTCCGAAAAAAATGAAATTTTGAACCTGTGAGTGGATCGTCGACAGCGAGCAATTCTGACCAAGAAAATAATGACGCGGATGAAGAGGCCGAAGCTGCCGAGCTTGACGAAATGGATGACCAGAATTAATTGCCTCTATTGAGACTAGGGACTGTAAAAAATTCATTAGTTCCTTGCCTACATAAAAATATTTTTTTTTCCAAAAAGGCTTTCCCTGAAAGACCGCGGTGATGTTTATATGGCACTGTTTATACGGCACTGTTTTAATCCGAATATTGTGTTTTACGGAGAAACAGCATAGTATATAAGTTTTATAGCTTATATGTAAGTTAATATTATCAACTATACAGCATAGTATATCCTCTTTCCGAATACGTCTTCCGATTAGAAATTATAAAACTTGAAAAGCTAGTAAAATAGGAAAAATAAAACTCTCAAAATTGACCTTCAAAAAATTCTAGAGCTCGTCACAAAGAATGTGAGAATTTTATTCTTCCTCATTTTTTCACAAACTTTTAAAGTGCTATAATTTGGCAAAATTTCGTACGTATTCGGAAAGAGGATATAGTATATTTGTTTATAAACTGTCGACAGGTTACCCCTTCTCCTTAAATCTTCCCCACCTCAATGGGAAGAAAAAAGGTTATAAATTTAGATAGTATGTAACAAACAATAGAACCCTTTTGAATAAAAGGTACTTAATTTATTTAATTCAAAAAAATTAATTATGTACAATAACATCCCCTGAAATGAACCCGTTTAGAATTTAGGTCTAAATAATCAAATTAATAGTTCATCTCAAACAATCTTGGCCACGGCCATATTCAATCAAATAATATTTTTTTAATAAACATGTCAACTTTAAAATTTAAGCACTTGAATGAAGTACTTACATAATTTAATTTATAGTCTAAGTGCCAAAAATGGCCTGTTTGTAGGAACTAGGAGTAAAAAGCGGTTTTAAATAAATAATATAGATCATTGACGTTAATCGCATATTTCCGTTGTTTAACATCAACTTTTATGTCAAAATTAATAATTTAATCGATATTATTGTAAGTCGTTGGTTAGCTAGAGATTTTTTAAATGGACCAAACTACATGCTTAGTCATGTTTCAGACCGTTATAAACCCAAAAACTAATACACCCGGTGCGCTGTGTTGCCAACCGTGCGCGGTTATCGGACGGGTTTGTGCTGTTATCGGGCGGTTTTTCCCCATATTTTTGGATATATATGATGAAATTTCCCGCTCGTGCTGTTATCGGGCACCCTCGTGCTGTTATCGGGCGGTTTTTTTTGCATACTTTTACCTTAGTCCGCTTCCGCCTTGAGCAGTTATCGGGCGCCCGATTAAGGTTTTTTGTCGCGAAACCCGCCCGATAACTGCGCACCCGTTCTATTTGGTCATTTTCTGTAATATTTCATCATTTTTGTTTGTATACGGACTTATCTGGTAACCAATTATCGTGCATAAACGAAATATTTCATTATTTTCCGCCTACGCAATGCGCCACTATTGATTACCTTAAAAATGGTTTTGAAAGATAACCGCGCAGGTGGTGTTAATCAGTGTTGGAAAAAAATGGCCAAGGTTCTAATGTTCCCCAACGCCCAACGCAAATTGGGCCTTATTACGTTTTTTTTTGTAAATTATACGTTATAAAATGTATAGCCTATAATATCCAAATATAAACCTTTTCGACGGTGAACCAATAAATACAACCACTACTGTACAATAACTGTAAACAAAAATAAAACTTTCTTTTAATTTCGTTTATTATATAAAAATAGCTATACATGAAGCTTCAGCGGTAACAATGGTGAGACGCTGGTCTGAATGACAAAAAATTTACAGTAAGAATAATGTACATTTTGGGTTCAATGAAATTCTAGAAAAATTCTTATAAATTGCCTTCGAGTTCGCTGACGCCCGTATTCCACTTGTCGGGATCCTTGTTTCCATTGCCCTTTCCTTTACCGCCGTTTGCGCCGCCATCCGAGCTCGCCGTGCCGTTATTACCCTTGCCGCCGGCACTACCCACATGAATATACTCGGGTCGGATAATTTCAATTTTTGCCTCGTAGGGTGTGCCCATATCCTTCATGCACTCGCCCACTGACTGCAATTTTCCGTCCTCACAGCAGTTTTTACTTCCATGATAATACTTGAAAAAACCTTCGATTGTCAAACAGCAAGATGGTGTATCAGTTTGGATACCACGCCCCTTCGTTAAGCAATTTTTCACGTTGTAGCCTTGGTATTTTGAATTTGGCTCTTCAATAGGCGCAAGAGTATTAGCAAGTTGACTGTCGCATTCGCAAATTGTGCGTTTTATGGTTCCAACCGGGTCAACTTAATAACAAATGATATTTGAAAGATGTGTAATACACATAAAATACATAAAGTTGAAAAACTGAAAAATTCGGGCCCCTAAGGGTTAGTTTTTCAAATCGAGAAAATCGCGGCCCGTAAGGGTCACTTTTTAAATCGAAAAAATTGAGAAAATTGCGGCCCATAAGGGTCACTTTTTAAATCGAAAAAAATGAGAAAATTGCGGCCCATAAGGGACCAGTGGCCCATAAGGGACTGGGGACTGTACTTGAACGTCCCATTGTTGCACAAACTTACCCGAATATCACGAACTTTAAACAAGCAAAGTGAGAGAGAAACATATTTTGGCGCTAGCGAGCATGTTTCGTGAATGGAAAAAGCTCTGTAGCGCTCTCATTTCTCACTCGTCTGATTGGCCAGTTTTAAAAACAAAATAAATGTTGAATAATAAAAAGTGAGAGCAAAAAATTTTCCTAGTTGCACCAACAGACACTGTGCCGCTAATAATACGTACGGCAAATGCGTTCATCCTCATCATATTCGTATTTTGGCAAAATATCTTCGGTAGCGTCCGTTAACACATCCATGGCACATCGAATGCAATACTTCCATTGGTTTATGGCTTTGTCGACATCGTCAACGGGTGGGCCAGCATTGGCCAAAAATGGGTCAAGTGAGCCGCGCCCAACACAGCCATAGTCGTTAGTGGCGCGATACGCAAATTTTGGCGCGATTAAATCGAGCAGACTGAATTAGGGTGAACGCACGGAAATCGTGGTTAAAAAACATGCCCAAATAAAATAAACAGACGTACTAAGAATCTTAGTCTAAGATGTATAACTTGATTAGAGAAATAAAAATAATATTCATTATTATTGTATTAATATAATATTATTATTAATAATTATTTATTATTTTGGGCTAATCCAGTTCTGAAAAAACTTTCTGATTTTTATTTCTCGAATATAAACCTTAAAACTTATATAAACCATATAAAATTTTTTTCCATTTTAACCCCTAGGCACCGAAAAACTCAATTTTCAATAAAAAATTGTCATTTTCTAGAATATGAGGAAAAAAGTTTTCTATNAGTCGTTAGTGGCGCGATACGCAAATTTTGGCGCGATTAAATCGAGCAGACTGAATTAGGGTGAACGCACGGAAATCGTGGTTAAAAAACGTGCCCAAATATAATAAACAGACGTACTAAGAATCTTAGTCTAAGATGTATAACTTGATTAGAGAAATAAAAATAATATTTCTTATTATTATATTATAATTAATAATTATTTATTATAATATTTATTATTATGGGCTAATCCAGTTCTGAAAAAACTTTCTGATTTTTATTTGTCGTATATAAACCTTAAAACTTAGAAGAAAAAAAATGAGAAATGGACAGGTCAAATTTTCGAAAAAAAACTGTATTTCTTATTTTTTTTCCATTTTAACCCCTAGGCACCGGAAAACTCAATTTTCAATAAAAAAATCGTCATTTTCTAGAATATGAGGAAAAAAGTATATTCTATTTTTCGTCGAATTTTTGAAAAAAAATCAACCCCCACAAAAATTTCGAAATTTCTTTTTCGATAAACGCAGCGTTTAAAACGCTATACAATTTACTTTTCAAATTATTGATATTCTTTTCAGTATTCTTAAACTCGTAGCTTGCGTTCACCTAACTGTGAATGTCGTCACGTACATTTACAATTTTAAGCGTAATGCATCGACGCTCAGTATCCCGCCCGTACTTGTCAATGGCCAAAAAACAAAAATCGTGAAGAATTTGCTTTTTTTTCTCGAGGGTTGGTAGCCAGGTGCATGAAACGCGTCCCGTTTCGATGTCCAAGTCCGTACATTCCATGCCCTGCGGGGAGTTATACTGGAAACGCTTCAAATCATAATGCACAGTCAGGTTTTCGTAGTACATGGCACGCAAATCAATTGTGATCTCACCAGTAACAATAATTTCCTCACCGGCTTGTGGTAAGGTTTACCATTTTGAAAAAAATAACCAAAACATTTTTTTCTGGAATAATACTAAATTACGTTGATTGATGTTTTTGCACTAGAAAGCATTTTTAGAAGCCTAAAGGACCTTTTGAATATGTCTTTAAAATGCTCTCTACCGCCCAAACTTGTCTCGACTTTCAATTTTTTTTATTTCATCCACATGATGCACGCATCAAATTGCATCATATAATATGAATCATATTATATGATCGGTAAGTTTCAGAAATTTTTTTAGTTGTGCAGAAAACTCTATCCGAAAAAAAGTATCCTTTATAGAATACTTTATAAAAACGCCCATTGGACACTCATTTTTTAACGTTATGGAATAAACGTTCGTTATATTAGCTCTTATCCAGCTCTTATCCAACTCTTTTTTGAAATAAGTAATTTTTTGTAGTCATTTTTGAGGCTTTGTTAATCGGCACAACCTGATTTGTTATAAACTTTTAAATAAAAAATGTCTCTTCAAATTTATTTGGTGAACCCAAGCTTCGGGCGATGGGGGAATGAGCTGTGGCGGTTCATCGCAATAGTATGGAAATCCGGTAGTCGGATTGATTTGCGGTTTTCCGCGCTCGGTCAATTCCGAATGTTCGTCGCGCCGCCTACGCACGTTGCCATGATGATCATGATCCGAAAAAATGTCGCCCCAAAAGAACGCCTCCGATTGATCGAGACGGTCGTGTCGCGACACGATAATATTTTTGCCGCTCTCTTTTGGCTGCCAAACCGTGGCCAGAAATTGCACCGGAATCGACGATTTTACATTACCGTCCGCATCGAAATCCTCAATATGGATCGCGATGGGCTTAACTCCCCCGCGCACATTATCCAGCTCGCCATTATAGGTAACGATGCAGCTCTCACCGTCGAGTGAAAGTGAGGCAAAATTTCCGTTCTGGTGGTTACCGTCTTTGGCTTCGTCTTTGGTCGACCACCGACATCGAATCTCATCACCGTCTTTATCGGAGGGGTTAAGATGAAGTCGCTGGTCGGGACAGCCCGTCATAATGCGCCAGACGGGTGGCACTTTTACTTGCGGGGAGTTATTATTTACCTAAATATAAACTCAACAAAAACAAAAAACGTCAAGAGTCTCTAAATGTCTGCTTTTTAGATGCTCATCTTTCTCTAGATGTGCAGTTTTTCACGATAATTTATAAATACCTCTAGACGTGCAAGATTTTCAAACCGACGAAGATTTAAAAATTAGTACCTTTAAGAGGCACGGATGTATCGCTCAAATCTCGACACTTTTACATGAGTCATACAGCGTGCAATTTGTCGAGATATGTGGTCATTGTCAAAATGTAGGCACACTGACTATTCGGTGAAAATGTATTCGGTAATTTTGTAAAAAAAATGTTTAATAAAATTTATTAAAATCAAAAAATATCTGATTGTGAGTCATAAATGTTGATAAAATTGTCAAGATATGGCGAGAGCCACTAAGATATAGGCTGGAAAGTTATAGGCGATAATGTTGTACACCGGGTGCGCCGTTATCTTTCGAAAACAAATTCAATAACAAGAGAAAGATAATAGAAAATTGAAAGATATTGGCGCAGTGCTTTATACACGTAATACATATGTACGCAAAGATATGTAACAAAACATAACGTCGCACCTGGTGTATTCAAAAGTTCGCGGTCCTCAATTCGTCGAATAGATTTAATGAAATAGTCGAATTTTTACCTGATTGAATTTTGCATGAAGTTTGAAGTAGCCGTCAACAATCACGGTGCCGTCATCATCCGTCAAATCAACCCAGCAGCAATTTTGAAAGTAGTACTCAAACGCTTCTTCCGGTTTCGACATTTTATCGTCAACATAACCATAACACCACTGGGAGTTGATAAAGCCCTGATTAACGTTCGAAATATTTGGTGCAAACATTCAAAAAATGAATGACTCATTGACACTTGGTAAAGAATTAATTTTTTTGTAACTCCTGAGGAAACTATTAAGGCCGTTATTTAAAAGACAAATGGNACCACCGACATCGAATCTCATCACCGTCTTTATCGGAGGGGTTTAGATGAAGCCGCTGGTCGGGACAGCCCGTCATAATGCGCCAGACGGGTGGCACTTTTACTTGCGGGGAGTTATTATTTACCTAAATATAAACTCAACAAAAACAAAAAAAAAACCGCCAGGAGTCTCTAGAGGTCTGTTTTTTAGATGTGCACTTTTTCACGATACTTTATAAATACCTCTAGACGTGCAAAATTTTCAACTGATGAAGATTTAAAAATCAGTACCTTTAAGACGTACGGCTGTATCGCTCAAATCTCGACACTTTTGCATGAGTCATACAGCCTGCAATTTGTCGAGATAAATGGTCATTGTCAAAATGTAGGCACACCGACTATTCGGCAATTTTGTAAACAAATGTTTAATAAAATTTATTAAAAATCAAAAATATCAAAAATATTTGATTGTGACTCATAAATGTTGATAAAATTGTCAAGATATGGCGAAAGCCACCGAGATATAGGCTGGAAAGTTATCGGCGATATTGTTGTACACCAGGTGCGCCGTTATCTTTCGAAAACAAATTCAATAACAAGTGAAAGATAATGGAAAATTGAAAGATAGTGGCGCAGTGCTTCATACGTAAAGATATGTAACAAAACATAATTCAAAAGTAAATTAATTCGTGGTCCTCAATTTTTCGAATAGATTCAATGGAATAGTCGAATTTTTACCTGATTGAATTTTGCATGAAGTTTGAAGTACCCGTCAACAATCACGGTGCCGTCATCATCCGTCAAATCAACCCAGCAGCAATTTTGAAAGTAGTACTCAAACGCCTCTTCCGGTTTTGACATTTTATCGTCAACATAGCCATAACACCACTGGGAGTTGATAAAGCCCTGATTCACGTTCGAAATATTTGGTGCAAACATTGAAAAAATAAATCACTCATTGACACTTGGTTAAGAATTAATTTTTGTGCAAATCCTGAGAAAACTATTTAGGCCGTTATTGAAAAGACAAATGGGTGCGCCGTTAACCAGCCAGAATAATTTCTCGAATGTGGCTGGTTAAAGGCGCACGCTGTACATTGTATAATATACATAATTAAGTAACTTCGTTGAAATCTACCTGAAAAAAATAATTTGGATATCTACCATGGTATAAGACAAAACATAACCACCTGCGTCGTTATGTTACCACCCATTATTTCACCAAAAATCTGTTATGTGACCAGTTTTTGTGAGTTTATGAACTTCGGTTTCCGCCTACGTCCTACCCAGTTATAATAAAAGTTTTAGTTAGCATGTGTAGGTGGTAGATCTGAGATCTAGAAAACGCCTAAATTCTATTATCTAACCAAACGCCCGGAAATACCATTATGGCATAGCAGCAATAGAATCAACGTTGTTTGAAAATGACTTTATTAATTTATTGCAGTTTGCGTAGATTGCAAGGAAATTGATACTATGACATAATCAACTTATGGCTCCCGAATTTATCATTATGTTATCAGAAATTTTAACAAAATGCCGTTATGTTACCAGTTTTTTCGATTTAATGGTGGTGAAAAAATAAACTGATTTCGAACCCCGACCCTGATTCTCAATATCATTAACAATGTAAGTTGCCGGATAAACCCCACAAGTATTATTATTGCTTTGTAGTAAGCAATGTTCGTACTCCATCGTGTCGCTCCGCTTTGCCTTCCGCACGTGCGGTTTTGTGCACGCCGGACTATAGCCCGAAAACCCGCGGCGATAGTTTAGCGTGCGGGTCAAAATCAACTCGTCCTCATTATCCACATCCTGTGAGAACTGAAAGGACCCGGACCGAAAATGGGACGCTCCGGCAATCAAGAATAAACTGCTAATTAAAAGCATTTTATTCCAAAAAAAAAACTAAAAAAAAAAATCTCTGAAAATGAAACAAAAAAGAAGCTGAAGGATGACGGAGATTATTCGGCGAGAATATTTATTGAATTCGGCTGGGTGCCGCTGGCGGTTTTGCTTTCTAATTTTCGACTTGGACTTGCCATTTCAAACAGCGCCTTCCAAAGTTTTGTGATTGTGAGTCATCGCTGGGGCTAATCACACATTTGGCATCCTACTCACAGTTATGCAAACCGTTTTTTGGTCAGCAAGTTGCAAGCGAGATGTTTGAACTTTTTAAACTAAAACAATGCGCAGAAATAAAATTTAAATACCGTTGTATCGCCCATATTTTTAATTAGCGGATTAAAACAGCTCATATCTTATCACAAATCCCATATCTTGACAAAAATCTCACATAATAACAAAAATCTTATATCTTGACACAAATTCTTGACACATTTTACAAAGGTAGGTTCTATGGATACAGGCGTAGCGCGTAATAAGGGACAGCTTAATAACTTATCAGTGATAAGCGACGGTTGTTCTTATTAAGGTACTTTTTCCTGAGGAAACTATTGATCCAAATAAGGGACAAGGTACGTTTTCTGACTTTTTTTCGAGTATTTCCCGAAATATAACTGCCAAAAACCTGCGTAATAAAGTTTCAATTTTTTTAATCAAAAAGAATTTTATTGGGTTTCCCGTACAAGACTATAATTAAGGCAAAATACCTAGGGTGCTTAGATAAGAGACCTGTGCTCAATTAGGGATGGTTTTTCAAATCAGAAAACCCTCTGTTCTTAAGCCTTCCCCTATAATACGAAAGTGTCATTTTATCTGCAAATAAATGTGAAATACAGTTGGAGTGATATCGAAGTGACAGTAACGGAACGAAGTGACACTTTTCTCAGTTTTTTGGGGAAAAGTGACGGAACGAAGTGACAGTTTTTGACAAAGACATCGGAAACGAAAGTGTCACTTTGTTACCATACCAACTATAACAGGTTTGAACTGATAAAAAAAATTTTGCAGAAAAAAACTCAAATCGATTCGTTGAATTACCCAATTGTTAACTTCATAGACTGCACGTAGAAAACTTGAGACTCTTCCGTCATCGACGGCACAACCTGATAATTAAGTTGATCCAGCTGACCATATACTCAAGTAAATCGTTGCTATAATTACACCCTTACAGTTGCGGCCGTACCCGGTTAACACCTGTTATCGTAACATAGTTGCGTTATCTTCGAGATATCTGTTATTAACTTCTTTGCCCGAAATTTATGTGGATTTCCGACAACTTAACCGAACATACTGCGGTTAGGGCCCTTGCGGTAAGGGCCTTACCCAATTATCGTAAAACGTTTGTATCGTAAAAACCTTTGAAATTGATTTGTTTTTATAAAACTACTAAACAAAAAATATTTCTAAAGTGTTTTAAATCATATAATTGTATCATAGGATCTGATTTTTAAATATAATAGTTTTTTACCGGTATTTTTGTTTAAAAGTCAAAATTCTTACCGGTATTATCGGCAAGTAACTGTTTTTTTTTGAATGGTGCAAGTTGGGAGTAACAACACAAATCTGACCCTAATTTTTCAAATTAACGGGTTGTTGACCAGTAATTACGGTTTTTTGTTGCTCAGAATCACATAAAAATTAAAAATACCGGTCATATTGACCACGGGGACCTTTTAGTTGTTTTAACTTGACACCCTCAAGGTGTCATGAATACTCATATAGGCTATATCAGAATTTTAAACAGCATATTTTTGGTGGCTATATGAATCATATAATATGATATAGCGACCAAAATATGATGTTTAAAGTTTTGAGAAACCCCAAATAATAACCAATAAACCAAACACTTTTATTTAATGTTTTTGAAAAACATAAACAAATTGGGTCAATTAACTCTTGTAAAACGGTCGAGCCAAATTCTTTAAATCCAAATCAGTAGAATCTACTCAGTAGAATATAATTATAAAAGGTTTAAAAAAGGTTAAGTTACATAACGATTCTACATTTTTTGTTCTTTTATTAAAAACAACTTGAACTTCAAATTCGTGTCGCCAGCTCAGTAGAGAGTAAATTAATCTGGATGGATTAAAGGTCAACTTCACCAACACCGAGAAACTAACTAAAATAAATGTAAAACCACTATAAAATAATATTTCAACATTAATGTAAAATTAATTAACTTAGATAAGATTTTTCGTCCGAAAAATATTTTTTTTTTGTCAAATCTCAGTCTCGGAATTTTGTCGTCGAAATATAATAGCTCACTCTAATTTTTCTAAAATGACTAGTTTTGTAAACACTGAAAATATGTCTTATTCCTCACGATTATCCATGACCAAAGCTTCTAGAATAAAAACAAAAACTTAATTTCCAGCATATTTTTGGTCCATCGACATATTTTTTTCATATTGAATTTATGTTCTACGTGTTCCACGTGTTCCACTGCATCATACATGTGAGTTTTAGAAAAATTGATTTTTCAGCATTTTAATTAAAATTCTAGAATTTAGTTTTAGCAAAAAATAAGACAAAAGAACTTCTGCCAGATAAAAATTAAGATAATGTTATCGGTAGGGTGTTTCCCATTCTTCAAACAAAAAATGTACGTTATATTCGATTACAGACAATCACTAGACTCTAGGGTCTAGAGAATAGTTGAACCATTTTTTAGGTTTTTTCAAGATATTTTTTGTTCTAGATCAATCACGCAAATACTGTTTAGTCATTTGTTCCGCCTTATTATTTTAAACATTTCAGTCATAAAAGGAATTCCATAGCATCAACAGTGCTGGTGGTATTCAAGCGTCAAATTTGCGTTTTTGTCAAGTTCAAGACCCAATACGCGATCGATGATGTGAACTTTATCATCAAAAATATTTCTATAATATGCCGGAAGCGTTGTTATATTAAAACAAATAGAAAATAATTCATTAGTTTCAATATAACGTGCTAAAAAGCGTTTTTAAACGTCAAATTTGTAAACAACACGACGGACCCCTCCTTAATAATCTAACAATAAGCTAAGATATTGTTCCCAAACTAATAAAAGTGCAAACAAATGCTTTTTCCGAATTAGTTTTTTGTGTATAATTAAAATAAATCAAACTAGTCCCTAATGACAATTTGTGAATAAACATTCGAAATAATTTTAGTTTGAAGATATTTAACAAATATGTTCACCGAGAATTAGACTTAGCTATTTTAACTTTGTAGATTTTTTGTAGTTTTGAAGTTTAAAACATTTGGTGCTAAAACGTGATTTCAATTAAGGCTAAATTAAATTAATCAGATTATCAACTACAGTCCTCGTCCCCGAAACGTCCGTCCCCGAAACGTCCAATTGTACCCGAAACGTCCAGGTTTTTTTGAATTGAGTCAATGTACCCGAAACGTCCGTCCCTGAAACATCCATTTGTTGGACCTTTTGGACGAAACATGCATTTTTTGTGAAAATAAATAAATGTGTAATGCTTGTTTTACTTGGGACGAGAACTACTGATATCGAAAACCATTTAAAACACTAAAATAGCAAAAATATGTCACAATGAAGGTTTTTGACGTTAAAATAGGCCCGATGTACCCGAAACGTCTAGTTGTACCCGAAACGTCCGGGTTTTTTTGAAAAAAGTTTTGGACGTTTCGGGGATGAGGACTGTACTTGCTTGGACCGCCAGCTAGCCATGTGCCCACTTTTTAACACAGAATTTGTGAATATTAGAAATAAAAACGTGTGAAAAAGTTGAATGTTAAAAATGGCATAATTTTTAACATTCAGCTTTTTAACACGTTTTTTTATTTTTAAGTAGGATTATCTGGGCAAATGGGCCACGATTATGTTTACGAAAGTGATGAATCGAGCAGATGAAGAATTTAAACCGCAAGAAAATCAATCAATACTGACAGTATTTTATTTGAGCTAATGTATTCCCGCGTGTTAGATTCCTGACTCAATTCCACGTTGTATTACTGTTTACTTCGGACGCAGTAATTTTCGATGAGCTTGTTGAGTTCATTTTTTGGGTCAATTTACCTCGCAGGGGGAAGTGTGTGCATATATGCACACGACTTGGTTTTTCGTCGATTTAAGGCATATTATATTTTGAATATAATCCTTAAAGGATCCTTAAGGAGGACCCGTAGGGCAGAATTGGTATTGATAACCCCCCCAACTTTTCAAAAAAATTCCATTGGCGGTATTTTTTTGCGTAGCTTGGATATTTTAAAAAGCTCTCTAGGCGGCCCTTGTGGTCCAAATCAAATTCTTATGGAGCTCAAAAAGTTGCCCAATAAGTCTTAACGAGCTTTACCAGTTTTACCAGAATTATTGTGAATTTTTAAGTGTGTGCATACGTGCACACACTTTCCCCCTACGGGTTATCAAAAAGTCCCCTGAGAGTTAAAAAAAATTCGTATTTCAGTCATCAAAGCCGATTTAGAATAGTATTTCTGTTTGTTAGCGTTATAACTAGCCTATTATTTTGTTGGTCTTATAATCACATGAAATTGACCATGACGCTTAGAGAAAACATGAAATGACATTTTTTGCATCTACAGGAGTAATAATACGACATTACTTTATACCGCTGTGCTCGCGAACAAAATTGAACATTATTCTAAAGGAACGAAAGAAACTGCTGTCAAAATGTCCACTTGGGTAGATTTAATGTTTCAACCAAATTTAACATTTAAATGCATTTATTTGGCGAAATTTTTGTTTCCTGATTTTTTTGGCATCAAAACTAAACTACTTTTCGTCTAATTTGTTTAACTCCTACGGCCCCGTTTATAATATCGTTTTGCGGCCCGACAGTGCCATATGGCACCGTTTTCATTTATTCCGATAATAGCTCGAAACAAACACGAGTTATTCCAAATCCGGTTTTTGTTTTAGCTTGGTTTGTTGATGAAGGCTATTTTTTCGTCAGATTAATTTCCGGTTAACCGTAAATTGGCATCCGATAATAAGACGTCCCGAAGGAATAAAACGGTAACCGAATCTCAATTTCTGGTTAAAAGAGACGGCAAATTCGAATTCGCCTTAGTCGAGTTAGTCTAATTAACAATTGTGCCTATAATTGGTGGTACTAAAGTATAAAAACCGGTAATCGGATGTCCATTTCCGGTTAACCGAAAATTATCTTTGACACAAAAACCCGTCATCGGCACACAAAACGATTACAAAAAACCGATTGGAGATTACTCGTATTTCCAGTTTTCAGCTAAATTAACGAAAACAGTGCCACATGGCACTGTCCGGGCCGCAAGAGTTAAAATGGGCCGCGTTTTGTCCAGCGACCGTTTAACTACAGGGGGTCTGGTTGAAAGGTCAAGCCCCAAAAAATGACTTGACCTTAATCCACTCTAAAAATGGCTAATTTCTATAAAAAAATATTACCCGTGTTTTACCCGTGTCGTTCTAAACGTGTATGTCGAGTTCTAAATTTCCAAAATTTTCAAAAAAAGTGAGAAAAGACATGATTTATCTTGAAAAAAACGACTTGCCCTTAGTGCAAAAAAGATGACTTGACCTTATAACCAGACTCCCTGTAAGCTAATAGCATTTTTGAAATTTTCAAATGAATTTTTTTCAGCATTTTTTATTTTATTTTCGAAATAGTTGCAGGGTGACGGCCAGTCTAATTTATTTTGGTATATACTAGAGTTGTCGTAGTAGTAGTATTCCCTTTGTTTAAATTCTAAATTACTTTAAAACGAAAAATCTTTCGATCAAATGTTCCTTCAACAACTCACGTTTGCGAAATGTTATTTTCGTCTAATAAAAAATAGACGAAAAGAGCCAAATACGAAAAGTAATAAAGACAAAAAATTATGGCACTGGGCAGATGAACTTTAACTCAAAACCACGGGACTAATAATGTAATTGCACCAGTCAATTTTTTATCGTAAGCAAAACACATAAGCGTTCACTTCTTAACGACACAACGTCATTTTTTACATTATATACTTTATATATTGCCAGTCTCGGCGGGTTTCTTGGTGACACAGTGTCACGAGCAAGTGGACCCCTTTTTCTAACTAAATCTGGTATAAAAAAATTCAAACTGAATCACCAACTGCTAAACTTTGATCATGATGTCAAATTTGATAAACAAACAATATAAATGTATGAAACAGGTTATGACATCCCAAATCAAGCAAACGCTGGGAAGTTTGAAATAGACAAAATGTCCATTTGGCCAATACAAGTTCAAAATGGTAGATATAGCCGAAATCGAAAAAAAAATATATTATGACCAACTGATAGAGCTTGTAAATCTGTGTCGAAATCAATATCTAAAAGTTCATTTGGCCCACCATCAGTCTTTGTCGATGGCCGTCTATGTAAATAGGCTATATAATATAGTTGTTTCAAAAAATAAACCTACGCAAAATCACGATTTTTTCTGTACTATTTTACCACCTACGCGCGTCTTCAAATGAGTCAAAATAAGCGCACGTCAAAGTTGAGATCCTAAATCGATAGTTCAAATATTGTTTTTAACACAAACAAAAATTAAGCATAAAAAAACTATTGATCGGCAAGAAACTTTAGAACTTTCTAGAGCTTTTTAGAAATTTTTAGAAACTTCTTACTTGTAGAAACTTATTAGAACTTTCGACGAAGTTTGTTAAAGTTGTAAAAAAACCAAAAATAAATACCGAATAAATCCAGTAAAAGTTTAAATACAAATTTAAAAAATTTAAATACAAATTTAAACTACAGTCAGGAACAGGGCTCGGCACGCGGTTTATATAAGCCATGACTTACATTGGCTAAGATTGGCTTATGTAAGCTAAGCTAAGCTAAGCCAATGATATTTATGGCTTACCAAACGGTCAGCTAAGCTAAAATTACGTTTTGGCTTAGCTTATTTTTAGTAAGCCAAGTAAGCTAAGCCAATTGTGTTTTATGGCTTACATAAGCCAAGCTAAGCTAAGCCAATGTACGATTCTGGCTTACATAAGCCAAGCTTAGGTGAGCTAAGCCAGTCAAATATTTGGCTTACCTAATTTTCTGATAAGCTAGCTTACATTGTTGGCTTAAACAAGCTAAGCTAAGCCAATATAAAATTATGGCTTATATAAGCTAAGTAGTATAAGTAGTATAAGCCAACTTATAATTCTGGCTTATAAAGCTAAACTAAGCTAAGCGAACCCTTCACCTTGGCTTATGTAAGCTTAGCCAAGGTAAGCCAATACGCAATTCTGGCTTAGGTGAAATAGGCTTAGCTAAGCCAATTGAAAAAATGGCTTTTATTTTATAAGCTATGCTAAGCCAAAATATCGGCCGACTTTGCCGAGCTCTGGTCAGGGGTGGTAAAAAGTAAAATGACAAAGTAACTAGAAAACGATCTTTACATATATTTCAAAGCGACGTAACGTTGGGACTCTGATCGTTTGCTTATAAATGATAAAATAATCTATTCGAAGAAATTACCCGAAGAAAACCTGTCTAAGAACTGAATTAGTGTTTTAAATCAAAACTTTTTACGATTACCAGGTCTATATTTCAACGTTCATTAGTGTTGAATATACTGGATGACATCTCAACGCAAAAAGCGTCCCACCCAATTAAATACAGTCGAAACAAAAAAAAAACTACCGTCAGGGAAACGCGTATTATACAGCAGATATTGCCGCACCTTGACATTTAAGTCAACTTGACAAATCCTAATAAAATTGAGAGACTAATTGTGCGTCCAGGGTTCTGACACCAACTGCAAAATAAAAATGGTTTGAAAGCGACGGGCGGCACGATCTGTACTTAGAATATGTTGAAGGGTATTAGCCGAATTCATGCGGTTTTACGAATGTCACTGTCATTGCCAAGCTTTTCTTACACGTCACTTTGAAACAATATTTTCACTCAATAGAAGGTGCTTGTAACTTTTTTGTACCTCTTTTACCACTACGGGCTCACCCAACTTGATCCAAGTGAGTCGCCAAAATACGTAAACTCAAATATACCCGAGTTTCTCGGAAAACTCAAAAATATTTCCACTCGGTTATATTTGAGTTTTTCGAGAAACTCACATACACAGGGTGCGCAGTTATCTTGCGAGCAGTTATCTTGGGAAAACACGCTTATCTTGCGACTTTTCGAGGACCAAGTTCGCAATATTTGACTTTTTGAAATTTTGAATGTTTTAAATTGTGACTGTTTCATACTTAAATACATTTAAATCCATTTTTTAAAGAAATGTTTCTCAAAACTTTATTTTCACCGTTTAACATATGTAATCGAACTTCCCAAATCTTGACAGATTGCCTTTTTCTTGACAAAAATATTATAAATGATAACTATTCAAGTTCATAATAAGATTTGTCGTACATTTTTTAACAAATTAACTTCATTCAAGGTTTAAAATAACTCATCTGTTTTATTAATTCTCTGAATTCGTGTTAATAGATTCAGAATTCTGTTACACAAATATGTTGTTTATAAATAGATGATAATAACTTTGGTATTTCAAACGTATTACTAAGTTATATTATGTCACATATACTATTTAACTCATAGTAATTTTAAATACTTACGGTATGTTTTTTGCATCATGTTTGGAAGGTGAGTATTGACTTATGAATTTTATTAGGGCACTGTGACGACCACCGCTGGGCACGCGGCTCACACAAATATTTAAGTACGTTGGCTTAGCTTCATGTTAGCTAAAGCAAGCATAGTCAAAGGACAATTCTGGGTTACATACGCTAAAATAAGCCAAAGTATATTTTGGCAGACATAAGCTAAACCGATTTTTGCCCGTATTATGGAACAATCTGGGTTATATACGCTAAGCTAAGATAAGAAGAAAATATGTTTCAGTCACACAAAGTAAGCTCAACCAAACAATTTTTTCGGGTAGGTAAAACCAGCTAAGCCAAGCCAAACGATTTTCATAATGGCTAACGTAGGCTAAGTCTGCATTAAATGTTGGCTGATATTAGCCCAGCTATTAGCTAGGCTTAAAGCTAGGCCAGAAAAAAATCCGTTTTTCTCATTTCCATAATTGGCTTAAATTGCATCATTTCACTTTCGTGAACACTATCAAAGTATCACTTTAAGTGTTTTGATATTTTTTAGATTCAGCAGGATATCGGACAAGAAAAAAACATACATTTAAGATTACGGAGGCGTCTTTTGGTTAACTCGGAGCGCTAATCACTATAATCAAATTTTACTCAAAAACGTGTATCACTTGAATTTCAAATCGTAAATCCACCCAAATGATAAAAAGTTTCAACTTTACCATACTTCTAAAATTAATTTTTACAAGGTTAACCCAATTCGTACAAGGCGACAAATACAATCCGTCATGATTCATGATTGTTTCGTTTCTGAGGAATTTTTCGCGGTATTTTCGCGAGTATTTTCGGTATTCAGAAAATAGTAGCATAATTTCGGTAGAATTTTAATTTAGTATGAGCTTGAGTCATGTTCATGTTCATATATGTAACATATGATATGTTTACCTAATTTTTGGGTACCCCCGTTATCACAATTTTTGAGCATCTAGTAAAAGCATCTAGTAAACAAATAAATTTGAATATGAAATTGTTTATTGAAAATTGTATACCCTTTAATACACGATCAATGAATACAAATAGATTTTTTACACTCCTTACTCTCAATACGGACGATTTCGTCCGATACGGACGATTTCTTCCAATACGGACTTTTTTGTGAAAAAAGCAACCGAAAATGAACACTTTATGACAAGTTTCTCAATACGGACGCTACTTTCGAGAATCAAAAACGTCCGTATTGAAAATAAGGACTGTATATTTGATTGTATGAGATTTTTATGACAAAAGACCAATTTTGTGAACTTTTTGTTCGTTCCGTTGGCCGTGTGCAATTATCTTAAAGTTATTTATTTGTATTTTACTCTCCGCCCACCCACTGCGCAGTTGTTTAGAAAATATTTTTGCAAGATAAGTGCGTGGGTGGTGTAGTTAATCTAGAGCAAAGACAATATATTAGGGTTAAATCAGTCTGTAAAAATTATTACTTATTATAAGTATGGCGTGAGAGTTCATCAACACAATCGTCAAATTCTTGAAGTAACTTGGTCAAATACGTTCAAAAAACTAAGAAAACTAAGTTTTTTTGAAAGCAAGTCTAGTTTTAATTCTAAATTGTTCATTGTTTTAGTCAAGTGGATTAGAGCAAACCGTTTAAAGCGCGTTAAAATATACATGTTAGATCAATTTAGGGGGGTTGAATCACGTAAATGTGATTTTGCTCGATCTGAATCAGGAAATAGACTTGGACGTCTGTTTTCTTAGCGGGATGTTCTTTAACACGTATTCTTCGTACAAAGTCGAAAATCAGATTGAATATAGGTATAAGCGAGTCTTACCGAAGAAAAAAAGTGAAAAAAGAGTCTGTTCATTTGACCAATGTTATGAAACTAGTACAGTGGATCAATTTTGTTTCTCGCAAAAAAATTTTTCCTGAGAAGTTGCTTTTAGTTTGGGTCGGTAATTGGAGATTGACTAAATTCGTGACCACTGCAGCGCTGTCTGGCTTAGAGTCTAAGCCTTAGACAAGAAAAAATAAGAATTGGACAGGTCAATTTTCGAAAAAAAAACTGTTAGTACAGTTTTGTTCATCTTGAAAAAATAAATTTTAAAATTTTTGCCCATTTTTGCCCAAGGTCACTGTGTCACGTGATAATTGGAGCTAAAGACATGGTTTTGGGCCAAACCAAAAAAAAAAGTTTCAATTTTTTCTTCGATTATGGGGGTTATCATAAGAAAATCTCGGTTCCTTTTTTCTTACTTTCGCCGTCCGGTCTCCAGAACTCTTATGGCAGAATCGTATGGAAATCTCCTGATTTTCCTCAAATACGTTTAAAGTACCGTTTGTTTTACTGCAAAACGTCAAATATGGTACTTAAATGACCATCTAAGACAATATTGAGCATTAAAATTATATCATGATTTTCCAGAACTCACATATACGAATCCTCTGGACTAATCCTATACGAAAAATTGACCTGTCCAATTCTTATTTTTTTTTCTTCTCTTAGTAAACCAACCGTTCGAACGCGCGAGGGCGTTTATTGCTAATTTTCACGTTTGTTTCCCTACAGATATATTATGAAATTGGGGAACCTTAGGAGTAAACTTAAACCGACACTTTAATGTGTCTTACACGTTCTGAATCGAGAAACACATTCTTCGTATAAAGTCAAAAATCGACACCGCATATAATTTTGAGCGAGTCTTACCAGAGAACTAAAAAATGTGTCCATCTGTCCAAGTTCATGATGGGCAGCCGAGTAGATATATGTTTGATTATGTCGCCGAAAGTTGTACTTATTTTATCATTACGGTCATCACACAATTCACGTCGCCTTTCATACTAATGGCTAAAATGCTTTTAGCACCTTGGCAAACAGCATAACGTAGCAAAATTTTAGACAAATGTGGCAGAATTTTAAGATGCAGTTTCGAGTCAACTCCGAGGGGACCTGTTAGTCGACAGGTCGCATTTTTTCATACTTAAGCAAAAAAAAATCCCATGGTTTAACAACATAAGATGTACATCAAGTGACGCGTTTAGTGCCTTACTGATGTCGTGTTATAAATTATAACTTATAATGGTAGTTCTTGAAATCGCCACAGTTTTAGTTTCCCTTTTAATGTGTTTCAGGAAATGGGAAATTCTCAGTTAAAACGATTTGTGGCGATTTGTGGTTTTCTTTGGGTTTGTGCGGGGAAAAGAAACAACAAAAAAAAAACGAAGAAAATCGAAAAAGTTCTGATTAGCACTAAATGGCGCGCCTCTTAGAGAGACGATCGCGCGCTCGTATTTTTAAGTGGGCTCGAAAAAAGTGTGGCGATTTCAAATAGACCTGCTATAATTTGAGATTATTGCGCAATACCCAAGTTTTGGATATGGTTTAAGTATAGAAAACCACTTAACAAAGTTATTTATTAATTCAATGGCTGGATTTATCGAAGATCAAGACCGGGTGGAAATAATCATGGCCAGCAATTTTACCGTCTGGGTTTTCTCAGATGCTTAAGCGTCGGAAACACTCACCTTGAATTATCGTGTGAAAATAAATAGAGTTTGAAATTCTAGCATCATTCGTTAGAACATATACATGAGCGTAGTCATTCTACAACTTAGGTTTTTGGCGAGAAAAAGAACTGGGATACAGTTGGGCAATGGAGTAAGAGTCAGTGTCTCAAGTAAGGGCCATTTGATTCCCAAGTAAAAGCCGTTTTTTTAAGAAAAAATTTTGTCGCCAAGTAACGGACGTTTTTCATAACATGAAACCGTGCCTAACTTGGCGGCCCATATGTACCATTTTTTGTGTGTGGCAGCTAACAGATAAGAGAGATTAACACACGGTAAAAATGACCAAATTAGTAATATGGGTCTTGAGAAGTTAAATGTTTAACTAATGATTTGTTTAGTTAGTTGATTTGTTTAACTACTGTAATCATATTTTGACGCCGCAGATTACAGTATATTCCATAGAAAATTAGATAATTATGTTTAGGGCAAAAACTAAGATTCGTCAAACTTAATTAAAAACCGATTTGTGCTATAAATTGATTGTATTTCTCGTAACGTTTGCTAAATTAACGATGCTTCCAGATCACCAGTAGCCGTCCCAAAGTCAGGGTGTGATTTATGCAAGAAACCCATCACCCTAATCATTCGAGTGGTACGTTATCTCAGTAAGCATTGAATAATTCATCGAAGTTTTTTCTCTAATAAAAATTATCTAATATGAAAACGGCCCGCGTTGCTAACCTCTTAGCAAATTGTTATTTGAAGTTGGTAGTGCGTAGGCTTGACAAGTGTGGACTTGCAAATGTCCACATAGACTTTTTAAATAACAACTTTCGTCTACACGAGCCGATTTTACTCAAAATTGGCGAGCTGGTCTATTCCCGTAGGGGAATTGTGTGCACGTAGAAAGCTGATTGAAATATCCAACCTACGCAAAAAATACCGCCAATGGAATTTTCTGGAAAAGTTGAGGGGGGCAGCAATATCAATTCTGCCCTACGGAGCATCCTTATGCCTTAACCCCCAACCAAAAAACAGGGACGTTTGTCCCTAGACCAGAAATAGGCGTATTTTTTTTGTTCGGGTTTATAAAATTAATTGACAGTAAAATCCAACATAGAAAAAGCAATTGTGAATCCGTAGAACACAAAAAAAATAAATGATAATTTTTTTAATCACGAGTAATGAATGATTTATTGAACTTGGTTAACGGTCAAAAACAGGTTTTTTGCAATAAATGCATTAAAAACTCTTTTTTTCAAACTCCTTTTTTGTAATTGTGGTAAGTAGTAAAATTCTGATAAAATAAAAAAAAATTAACCATTTTCGCCAAAAAGTGTCCAAGGGTGGCCGGAGACCTTTCGAAAGTGTTTCCATTCGATTTAGGACCATCAATTTGCTTATAGAGCAAATTATGAACGATCAGACAAGACTCTCAGAAGAGAAAATACAAAACAGGGACAAACGTCCCTGTTTTTGGTTGGGGAACCGCTAACTATTTTTGGTTGGGGGTTAAATTGACGAAAAACCAAGTCGTGTGCATATATGCACACACTTCCCCTTGCGAGTTAAAATCCGAATATGGGTTCGATTTTGACCTTGTCGGACTGTGAATTGGGAGTTTCAAAGGGTTTTCAACCAGTGCGTAGGCGTAAACCCTACAAAAAAATCGCCTGAAAAGTGTTATCACAAATGCAAACTGTTATTTCAAATGGTTAGGCGGTGTATGTTAATAGTCTTTAATAATTTGGAGAATATTTTAGAAAATTTATGTAAAATATATTGTGCAATTCTCTAAAAAGTTATCTAACACATGTATTTTGAGATATGTCTCCGAGCTTAAAAATTTTCTAGAACTTTATCATAATGAGTGGTTTCATGCGCAAACGGTGTGTCATAAATAGTGTTTTCAGCCACAAAAATTAGTAATGCTGCATTACGAGTGAAAAATGTCTCAACATGATGAAAGAATTCGCGAACTCGGTTACACGAAGATAAATAAAGGAGCTCGATTGGATATCAGATCTAAGCAGACCAGGTCTACAGGTCTACATCAGTTGAGCAGTTATCTTTCCGAAATGTACAATCATCTAACAGCCCGTTATTTTGCAGAAATTTAATATTTTTAAATTTTTCCGCTTAGACCTTGCGCAATTATTTTGTCATTTTTTTTTTGAAAATACGTTCGCAAGATAACGGCGCAAGTGGTGAAGATTACACCTATTCAGTTCAGGATTTTTGTCGTAGAATATTTTAGAAAACTTTTTTGTGAAATTTCTGTGTTGAACTGGTATCGATTACAAAATGTTCAAAAAACATGGTGCCGAACGAAAACTAAGAGCTGTGTCATTTTATTATAATGAGCCCATTTAAATCGGAGTTAATGAAATTTGTCCGATTTTAAATTCGCAAATAAATTGACGATTGTATGTTCATATTGAGCAGTTTTTTGTTATAAACAACTGTTATAACATTGACGTGTTAACGTTCTCTTTCCGGTAACAAAAGTCATTTATTTTTTAATATTGTCAGTTAACGCTGCCATATAGAATTTTTGAACTTGGAAATGTTAAAGCTAATTCGATTCTTGCGTCGATGAATCAACTCTATTACAAACAATCTAGTCTAGATGGGTCTAAACAAGATTTACACCTCGCAGTCTGTTTTTTTTTTGCCACAAATGACATCACTGATATATACGGTAATTTTTCTGGCATCTTTAACTTTGGGACACATTTCTGAGTCACTGATGTCCTGCTGCGTCAAGCGTCTTGTGAAGCATATACTAGGCTGTCTACGAAAAGACTGAAATGTGATGATAAACCAAAAGTTCTCTACAAAAGGGTAGGTGTTAATACAAAGTCAGTAAAAGCCCTTAATCATGGGATCGCCTGTTTTGGTATGCGCGATCTTTCCGTACCAAAACTTCAATTGGTGCAAAACTTCGTTTGGTACTAAAACTTACCAACTAAAACTTGGTATTTTGGTACCAATGCTTCTTTTGGTACTGGCTCAATACCAATGGAAATGTTCGGACCAAAATATATTTTAGTACCTAAAGAAGCTTCCGGTACCAATTGAAGCTTTGGTAGTACCAAGTTGGTACGAAAATATATTTCGCGTGCCAAAAGAAACACACCCCTTAATCATGAATTTCCAAATCCTTTAAAGATTTAAACAGCGTTTCGTTTGCTTGTTTTTCAGTTGTTTATCAGTTCGCTACACTGTTTTTGCGCGAGAACCGTAGGTTTATGCCGCCAATAGGCGGCCGCGTTTCAAATCAGCGTCCAAAAGGCGCGCCAATTTGAAGGTAAGTTTAACGGAGCAAAATTTCAGCCAGATAATAAAATAACTAGGGGGCGCATCGTGGGCTGTTGAAAAAATGGCCCGAATGAAAGAAAAGCTTTGAGACTTTGATAATCCGGGGTTGGGGTAAATCGAACCTTGCGAGTTTTTTGGAACTATCAAAAAACTTGTAGATGGTCAAGTACGGGCGCTAGAGAGCAAATTTTAATTTGCGATGTCTAAACCATTAGGCTTGAATATTTCGAGTAAGAGTTGAGATAATCATTTAATTTTTTTGAGGAACTCAAGAAAAATGTTGTATCTAAAATTTCGAATGCGCCCCCTAAAATAACTCATTGATTAAAATAATGTCTAAAATACTTTAAAATAACCATGCGTTAAAAGACCGGTTTTAAAACTTTTAGATAGAAAGTTCAATCAACACCGAAAACCCTCCAATTATGTTTTGTTTTGAACGTGAAAAATGAGTTTATTTGGTTTCAAACTTTCAATAGAATCAAAATTGCAATTTAGTTAACGGTTTAGATTTAAATTAACATTTTTGAATCAGACTTCGAGATTTTAAACGGTAGAATACATACCTAACATGTTAAAGTTTGTTTGGCTCTTTTTCTTGACGCGTTAATTTAATTGCGCAGCTGCTTAAATCGGGAACGACTCTAGGAAGGCTTAATTTTTTAAATATTTTTTTGCTAATTTTACATTTTTGACGTTTTAAAAATTTGAAACTATATCAATAAACCACTTAACTCCTGGGGGTCACATCGTGATAATCGTCACGAATCGACCTATAAACCGATGTGACCCCCACGGGGTATGAGAACACCTGTGACCCCCAGGAGTTAACCATTTGAATTAAAAGCTTTAAGGATGGGTAGGTCGCATTGTTTACCAAGTTGACGTTAGGAGAGACTTTCTTTAAACATATACTTTATGGTAATATGTGGTAATAAGTGCGTGTGTGATTTCTGTCGTGTATACTTCAGACTTTAAAAATTTATCTAACACTCAAGCACGACCCCGGACGTTTGTACTGCCCCTGATGCAAAAACGCATTTTTAGTTGTTCGACTTTATTAAATGACGTAACAGTGAAAACCAACATAATGTAAGAAATTACGTACGATTAGGATAGAATAAATGAGGAGCCGTGCTCATAGATGTGCTAGATAATCGTGCTTGGAGGTTTAAAAAGACTTTTAAATTTATGAGTTCGACAATTCTTAGGTCGCATTTTGTTCAACTTTTTTTTGTATTTTCGAACAAATTTAGTCGAATCATCTAACTCAACTTTGAACGCAACTAATCGACTTTTTGTTAATATCAATATGCATGCCGTTCGAAAAACCCTGTTAAATGTCTCGTTTACTAGAGTTTTTATCATTAAGTTTATGTTTTTTTAGAATAAATTAAAGATTTTTACATAAACAATTGTAATCTGTCAACGTGTTGCGAAACCTGACCTTGATTGTGAATCTTTTGTCAGTGGTTTTAAATTTATAGAGCAATAAAAATAGATGACGGCGGGTTATCCAATTTTTGAATTTGTTTTTTACTCTTAAATTATCCTTGACCATAATTTCTTTAAAATTCTGACGCGCTCCCAAAAAGTGCTCCATTATGGTGATGAGATTTAAAATGGTCATTTTTACATCATTAAGCTAAGCTATTTTAGTTATAAAATGAACTTTTTATGTATTTTAACTCTATACCATAAGCCAGGTCCTATCTAGGGTTGTACCTGGAGTGCCAAGCTACACTTACATAACTGAGTAGTTAGCTCCCCAAAAACACTACCTTATGGTAAGCTCAAATTAAGAGCGTTTGCATAAGTGGTATGCGGAAAATTAAATTTCAAAAAAGAACCACGTTGAAATAACTTAAAAATGGGTTCAACAATAAACAATGTTTATATCTTATTTACACTTTTATAGAAAGACCCAAACTTTTTAAAAGTGTCTAAGTTGCATTATATAGACAGTAGGCCGTTTTTATGTTGTATGAGTGCGATATCGCGACATCAAACATAAAGGTATTCAACTTTAAAATCTTAGCATAGTTCTTGTAGGGCGTACTTAGCAGCTGACATTTTCTTGTCACGTTTTTATGGAAAAACACATAAGTTTACACTTTTTTTTGATTGACCAAAAATAAAAATAAAATAATTTATCAATATTGTCCCGCAATAGAAATTTTATAATAATGTACCACAATTTATGGTTAATATACTCGAAAACGAAAGTGCAAGAATAATCAGGACTAATTATCAATTTTGATGGGTTCAACTCGTCTAACGGTTTAAAAATGAATTTTAATGATGCATGATTATCGTAAAGTTTTCCCGGGTAAATTTGAATCATTCACCTTTATCTGAAGCAATTTTTTTCAAGTGACCCTAGTTTATTTGAGAACCGACTTGGCACAGGGCACACATTGTTCAAAATACTACACCTCCTAACTAGTTATATTGACACTATTTGGACCAAAACGTATCGCGATTTCCAATTATTTTACCAAACGCTCTACCCAATTATCTTAAAAAAATTTCATGATCAAATTTCATGACAATTTTTTTAGCAAAACAGTTGTTAAGATAAGTGGGTATGTGGTGTAGTTTAACCCAGTTTTTACTATTAACTTATAATAAAACCTGCGAACAAATCAAAAATAATGGTGTTTCAACAAGCCTTTTTTGTTTTAAATTGCCTTGTTTGTAAAGGCGGTGAACGGAGCTTATGTAAACATTTACATTGTACCATCAAACTGGGTTCATACACTATTATTTAGCGCTAATTGACCATAATGCACGAGACTTCACTCATTACTCAGCTAGTTTACATTTTTTTTTGACAAAACGATAATTAGTCACAAACGCCTTCAAAAAATATTGTTTCAGACTTTGCTGAAGCGTACACTTCTTTTATTTAACATTTAATATGTTTTTTTATATCTACTAGTATATTTTGTTTTCTAGCACTCTGTTAATCAACCTTATCAATTAATTTTGATTAGGTAAAGTAATCTCCAATTATTTCAAATGAAACTGATGAAAATCGTTAATAAGCGGCAGTTTTAGGTTATAAATTTAGTAAGATAAATTATGTTAAACCGAGACCTTACAGCGGTATCATTAAGTTATAGACTATACCTAATAGTCTACAACTCTGACAATTAAAAAAAAAAATTAAACTTGTTATTAAGAAGGTAACATAGACGTTGTGTACAAACAAAACGGAAAACTTAAAAATGTCTCTACGTGTTATATTCGTCGGATTTTTTCATTAGTTTAGGCATATTTATCGTAACTAAGACTACACAAAATTACAGGACCAACAAATTTTTGCTATGCTGAGAGTATTAAAAGTTTGATCTTTGCGTAAAACCACTTATAATATTATACAACTTAGATAAAAATATTTCAAGTTAAGATAAAACTAATCAAATAAAGTTTTCGTACCAATTAAAACGAAATACTTATTTTGGCACGAAAACTGCGTCTATATTGGAATTTCCGGAAATCTATTCCGTTTAAAAATGTCATAAAATTCGAATACGTCAATCAAAATATAATCAAAAGATCAACAATATGAATTTAGTTTAAGATGTGAGCTTGTTGGTTTATTAACTGTACAAAATATACAAACAAATGATAACTGCAATGTGTAAGTTAAATTAGATAATTAAATTGATTTAATTAATCTGGAAATATTTATGCATGACTATCGGCCAGTACATAGGTTTGTGTTAACAAGTGAGATAAAATCTTGCATTTGAGCATTTCCACGATAACGGTATTCTGCATTCCATCCATTATCGCTCATAAGAAGTTCGTTCTCAGTTAATCGAAGACGTTGAAGGATTTTAAATTCGATAAGATGATCAAATACCCCATCAAGACAATTAATTGCATTGTTGTGTAGTGATACGGATCGTAAGCGTGTTTGGACATTAAATGTGTCCGGATGTAAGTACCTAAAAATATTTCATTAGAAGAGATTTTAGTATTTGCGGTAATAGTGTCATTTTATCAAAAATACTGGGATATAAATAACTTTGATATGCCCCCTGGAGGTTCTTTAATATTGGTGCCCCCCGGGAGTTAAGGTTAAAATATTAAATTTCCCCAATTCAGCAAAGACTTTGTTTTAACTTTTTGTTGCCAAGTTGTTAACCACTACTGTACCGAATAATTTGTGAACAAGGATTGTACTTTCAGTAATAATTAACGCCATTTTAAACATTTTAAAATCAATAATACATAATTATTAAGATTTTTAACATCAAAATGTCTTATATACCCAAAACGGGTAGTTGTCCATGAAAAGGGTATTTTTTTTCTACTTGTACAGCCGGTTTCGGAGACGAGGACTGTAATTAACAGCACAATGCGTAACGTTTTTGTTGGAAGATTTTAGGGCCGAAACTTATCGATTTAAAGGCAAATATGCCTGTTCACCAAGCACCTTGTGTACGAAATAACTTACCAAAGATCGTCGGAATTGAGCGATAATCGTTCAAGATTAATTAAAAGTCCCATGATTTCGACAAGTTCATCAGCATTTAAGCCTTGATTTTGGTTGATAACAAGCCATGTCACATTTCCGAGTTGCAATGGGGTCATTTCTTGAAGTGCCAATAAAAGTCCAGATGTTGAGCTTCCAAGATTTTTGTCAACGCAAACAATATGGTCGGTATAGAACTCACAGGCTTCTTCCGCACATGTTGCATTTGCACATTCTTCGCCTCTACCTCTGATTTCAACTTCATCACTCACATAATCCGGAAGACCGGTATTTGCAGGTGCTGATAGACTAAATTATATTTTATGCAGATTTTATCAAACTGTCAAATTTACCGAACGTATATTCTATCCTTTGCAGTCTCATAATTTATATTTGAAACTTTTAAAGTGTTGTATTACATTTTATTTTTTGCATATCAATCTCGTATGTCAGATTTAATATAAGGAAAAAACGATGGGCATCCCATTTTAAAACTAATTGATAACGTTAGTCGTTCAAATTTAGAATTTTCGGCGAGACTTTTCGAGAATTTGAAAAAAATAAGCCCCTTTAGATGGTGAAGTCAATAAATACATATTTGTTATCCTTTTAATATACACAGGATGCGCCGTTAGCCGGTCTATTGGCCGATAACCGGCAACCGTTCAAAAATTGTTGGTGCCGTTTAACGGCGCACCCGGTGTATTTTCACTTTTCTTTAATGTTATTAAACACTGTAATAATTTTGGACTTACGAATATTGTTTAAACTATCGAAGGTTATAAGTTTAAAATATGATTTTGATTGTTTACTATACCTGAATCGAAGCGAAACAAATCCGGGGAAATCAAAATGAAGGTTATCAAAAATAGCTTGATTATTCTCATCAAAGACAACCGTGGTCTGAGAGCCTTCGCCAAATTGTTGATTTGAGTTTGAAGCTGATTCAATGGAAACAGTTGCGGTGTAAGCCGCTGTATTAACCATATCACCAGCGGCATCGAGGAGTTCAAATCTTGGTGGCGGAGAAAGAATTTCGTTACGTTTTGGACCTGTTGATGGCCACATCTTATTGACCCACTCGACAGGTGGTCTGTAGGTAGTTTCTTCTTCTGCATTTTGAAGTTGCTCAATTTCATCTTGTTGATTTTGATCATATGTTGGAAGGACCGAAGTATCAATAACTGTACCTAATTCGGATGGTTCAACACCAAGTTGTGCCGCTAAAGAGCAGCCATCACCCGGTACAAATAATGGGTCATCATACTGCTCTAATGAATCAATATGACAACTGGGTACTTCTGGTTCAACGATAACTGCTGTTGTTACAATTGGATCGACATTTACCTCTTCGGGTACCTCATCGTTTATGATCGCACTCACAATTGTTTGAGCCATATTATTGATAATTTCGGTTTTGGACTCACCTGATGCCGTAACGTATGATGATTCGTCATTATTAGATAAGTTAGGTTCTTCGGCCAAAATCTCGATGACAATGTCTGATTTTCCTGTTGATCGGCGTCCACGTCCGTATGTGAACATAGCATCTCGGCGACGACGACCGCCTTCCGCCACCACGTCAACGACCTTAATTTGACTTGGATTAATGTCAAGCAGAGCTGCAAGATAATTGATAAGCATATCTGAATTATACAATTCGTCCGGTGTGAGATCCAAGGCGTTCGATTGAAATTCAACAATCAGTGATTTGGCGACGTTGACGTTTGTCACGGTTGATCCGCTAACAACAACATACAAAAGTTGTGCTCGTCTATCGAAAAAGTTAGTTCCGACTGGTTGATTTATATCCGGAACGTGCGAAGCTTCTGCGATTGAAAAGCCGATCGATCCGTCTTGCTCGAAAAATGAGTTCGTGGCTAATACCAAGTTTCCATCAATTGAAACATCTTGTCGGTTCTGTCTACCTGTGTAAATTTTTAATAAGGTTTTACAGTTTGCATCTTCACGATTTGTGTGCAAATTGAAATTCTTATTTATTGTACCCGCTGTAGCCAATTCGTATGTTTTACCACATGCCATAATCATGGGATGCGTAGTTTGCCTGAGTTGGCAAGAGTAACCTGCGCAACATGATGTATCCAGAACACCATTAACAATATCGACGTGACTATCGGCTTCTCCCGGATTGTTAATGTATGTAATAGGTGCTGTGCGGCGAGTTTCAGTGTCAACATCCATTGATTCATACATAACTTGCATATACGGCGTTGAATCACCACATCTGTGATAATGATTTAATTCATCTTTTACACAGTCGGAATCTCGGAATACACCATGATTTGGCGCTACTTGTTCTGGAACTTTATTGGAGCCATCCAAATTGACTAACATGACAGCTGGCATACGGTAATACCCTAAACCTCGGGGACCATTTGGACCAAATTCTAATTCAGCAATACCCATATAAGTTGATCGTACATTACTACCAGAGAAAGAACCATCTGAGTCAACCAACATGGCTTTTTTGGGTCCATCACAATCCATATCAACGCATTCGGATGGGTTAATCCATGCAATGTTAGGCTCATACAAGAAGAATTTGGCGTTTTCATCCGTATTTGCCCATTGTATATTTTTGGCCAAATACTGGTGATGATGATCGTGCTGTTTATTCCAGTTAGCCATGGCTACGTGTGATTTTCCGCAAGCATCATTTTGTTTGAAATTGACAAATTTAACATTGTTTAAAACATTATAACCATATAAAGCCATGTTGGCAGTTGGCTTGTCAATTTCTTTATGTGGGAATTTATGTTTTTGACCTTGGAATATGGACCAAACAATTCCCTGGTGTCCTTCTGAGTCGTCATATGTCATTCGTTTAAACCACATATTCTGCATATGGAATTGGCCACCACCAAGTGGATTGAGAAACTCTAGGAGACCGTCATTGGCAGCCCAATCTCGGCAATTATCCAAACCTGCTGCCGACATTGCACTTGTTGCAGCATTGATAACCGAATTCTTAACTGTCATCAACTTGTCAGCTGTTTGATGACTAATAGCGAGTGGTTTGTACCCAACATATGCAATTCCCTTATTTGTATCTTGAATGTCAACATTATCAACGATAACAGTATTTGCTTCGAGCATGGACATCACTCCAATACCATAAATCCTAGCAATATTAAAACCAGCAAACTTTGTGCATTCGTTACTGATCGAAACAAACAACAAACGAATACCGTACAATGACGAATGTGCATAGTTACCGCTCGATATACTAGCTGCGGAAGCATCACTTTCGGCTTCGCTAGAGTCACAGTTTTCACCACCATATTCAAAAGCAGGTCCTTGAATACCCGACGCCGCATTGTTTTGGAACGAGGTATATGTTACTTCTTCCCATATGGCAATACCGGCTGGCATAAATTTACCGTCAACATCGAAATTATGGTAATTTAAGTAACTGTCCTTGTAAAACCAATTATCAACAACATCAGCAACCATATTATTGTTAACTGTCACGTCATTGGAATACCCAATATTGATACCGTTATCTACAGCATGTGCAACGTTGTTATTAACTATTTCCATGTTGTCGGACTCCGCAACGCCGAGTGCAACTCCATAGTTCATGTGGAATGTACAGTGTTTAATATAACTGGCACCAATTTCATAACCTGATGGTTGATAGTCATTACCTAAATCGTCAGTAGATTGATCGCGTGGCCTTTCAGTGGCATCAACTCCATAGAAAGCCAATGAGTATCGTGGATCCCATAATTGCGACATTCCATATTGACCCATTCCGTAAAATTCAACGTGTTGCATCTTAGCATGGCCCTGTCGATAAACATCAGTTCCAAAACTTGAACCAGCAATTAACATGCGTCCTCCATATTTTTCTCCATCTGATCCCGCGCTTCCATCAATTTTGATATTTTTTGACAAAAGACCTACTTCGGCCGCTTGCGCAAAAGTACTGTCAGCTTCGATTGTATCGTCATAGCCAAGATGGATGAACTGAACACTTTCAGCAATTGTAATTCGATGGTTGACAGCAGATATGGCAGCAATCGTAAAATATTCCGTCTCACGGTCGGAGATACCAGTACCTGATACAACAATTTGATCGCCAATTTTCCAGCCTACCAGGGAATTTTCTTCGAAAAACAATTTCGTGTCACCTGGTTGGGCAGTAGTCTTTAAACGTAAGTAGTTATTTTCTGGGCCACATCCTACCATCGAAACTCGACCATATGCTGCAATTGTTTTGTTACCGGCAGGAACAGAAGCTGCTGGTGCTCCGAATCCCGGTCGATCTTGAGGACCTGCATCCCCACTGAATGCAAGGGTCACAGTTTGGCCACATGGTACAGGACTGTCTTCGGTTCCAACAATAAGTCGACCAAATTGCCATTCAGGCAAATTGTCCTCATTTGAGTTCCTGGCTCTTCGTCCTTCGTTTTGGAAAACAAATTGAGCTGTTTCAAATGTATCTATTCCACCTTCATAAAAGATATAAAAAGTATTTACATAAAGACTCATTGGATATTGCGTAGTTAGCTAAAATTTACTAATATCAAATCGAAAATCATTAGAGAGGCTTACCCGTACAGGATTACCGGTTTAGTCTCATGAAAATCGGCTGCGTGTTTCTCGAATAGAGAAATTATCTTTTTTTTTTCTTGCAATAGGGTGTCCCTATTGGCCAATATCCTCCTAAAATATACCGACGCGGTACTGGAAACGTGCAGCCAATTTTCATGAGACTAAACTAGTATAAGAGAAAAAAAGCTTGCGAATCCATCACTAAATTACGGGTCCTTTAAAGTCCTAGAAATCACTAACTCGTGCCTTATTTAGCCCTCCCTTTTATACCAATAACTTATATTCGTACTAGTGTGTGTTTGTTATCATCTTTTGTCTACAAGACTTTTAAACCTTTTTCCTTCAGGAGAATTGATTAACATATTTGTAAATTCAATTCTGAAATTGTTATGAAGAGAGTGATCTACTTCGAGAGTTCCACCAATGTACAAGTTGTCCACGTAAACATTTTCGATATCTAATACAACATGTCGGTCGATAACAATTGTGACATTCTCACGGTTATCTGAATCCAAACCAGGTACTGATCCTGATGGCCAACATGATGGGTCAGACCACATACATGTGACAATTTCTGCGGGTGGTGTAGGGCTACCTGGATTTGGTACAATACAGTTAGGATACCAACATTTCCTCAAGTGGAAATTTTTTCTCTCAACTGGTCCGAATTCAGTTACGCCGTTGGATTGTAAGGTGAAATAAACGTCACCGCCGCTCGCTTCGTCAATAAACCATCCGTAATTCGAATCCGTATCAGCGTTGGCTGGAATGGCGGTTAATTCATTGTTAAATCCATTGTCACCTGAATCGACTTCATCTGGCATATTTCTCAAATCAATTTTAAATGAAGAGAAATGTCCCGGATTGTCATAATGACTACGAAGGGAGAAGGAGATATTTGGATGATTATATAATCCTTCCATCCAGATTTCTTGTTCATAATCCTGCATCGGCATGAACATCCAAGCACGGCCAGTTTCACCACGTTTTTCACGCCATGGAACTTGCGCTGTGATTGTATTAGGCGCGTCATTGTTTTCATTATTAACATTCATTGTTACGCCCATAAGATCTTCGGAAGTTCCACCAAAATCGCTCTCGGCACCTTCAAATGAGACTCTGTGGAAGTGTGCATTTTCGTCGCAAACCATTGCTGGGAATTGAACATCCCAGCCGTCAGTGATGTCAGAACAGTGTCTATTATATAAATTAGACTTCGGTGTTATTTTTGTGTTAGGTAAGTTTGTGCCCGACAAAGTACCGTCCAAATCCCAAAGTACTGTCTCAAACTCCCATTCGAATTTTCCTTTACGATCTGTGTTAAACCATTTTACGTTATTCCATCTCGAAATTCGGCCTCCATCAAATGGGTATGAACTGTACATGTAATCAATACCGTAACATCTTTCACCAACTTGTTTGCTAGAGTGAAAGTTATAAAATGAGATTCCAAAAACTTGGAATGAACCAAACTTCCACGGAGTTTCCATACCCATAGACGTACAATCCATAAGAGTTTCATGTGCTTCAGAAGCGCCAATAACGACTGCATTATTATAAGTCAATGAATCAACTTCAAAATTGTCATCTCGGTTGTTCTCTTTAGCAGACAATTCTGCCATGAAGTTATTAGCAGAGACAAAATTATTCATATGTAATCCTGATCCGAAAGAAAATTCATTTCCTCTATGGTTGCGCCAGGCTGTGAATCCAACCATTGGATGACTGGCACCAGCCAAATCATTAAATCCGCTACAAGCACCGTCAAAGTTATTTTTTCTTGGATTGTATTCTTCGAAAATCCACATACCATATACGCCACAAGAGTGTGCTACATTATCACGGAATTCAAGAACTGGAATATTACGTGGGCAGTAGTTGTCATCAACGTTTGAACCTGTAGAGCGTTTAGGAGGATTAACCCAGAAACCAAAACCAGCAGCACCGGCGGCACGATTACCGATAATGTAATTGTTTGTATTCACAATCCAAAAACTAGTGGGTGTTTGATCCACGCTCAGCATTGACGAAGAAGGTTTTGTTTTTATAGCAAGATTATACTGGATTCTATTGTGTGTCTCAACGGCGTCTTCAGTGAAAAACGCATGTCCCATGTTATTGTATGCAACGTTCCATTCGAATGTTGCGTTCTTAACAGCGTGCATTGTCATTGCTCGATTATATGTACGCCAAATACCCAAACCACGGAAATACGAGTCTGGTTGTTCATATGAGTTGTGGAAATGGACAGGATAACGTCCAAGATCAAATGCTTGACCAGCATGATGAACTTCCATATACTCGACTTTACCATGTGTGACACTATGCAATAACATATGTGCGCCCATTTTGTCCGATCCTTCTTCGTCATCGAAACGGTTTACGAAACAGTTGAACTGACCGTTCAGCCCAAGGTCAAGATCACCACCTTCACATTGTGGAATTTCTGTATACCATGGAGAAGGATTAACGCTTCCTTGGAATTTGACGTTTCGTGAGAGAAGTCCAATAGCAGCACGTTGTTGTAACATAAATGTAGTACCGTCAGGACGTTCCCATGGACCCGACTCCACTCCCAAGTGTAAGTAGTCTAAGGGTTCATCAAGTTCGAGTGTTGTGGTGCCATCTCCATTATCTGTTATAGATGTTATAATTCTTGTTTCTGATTCAACAATTGAATTCTTATCACCGGTTGGCGCAATGGCGATTCGATACCCCACTTGCCATCCTTGAAGACCACTTGGTGATTGTAACCTAAGGGAACTTGCTCCTGTTTCAGCAGTTTCTTCCAAGTCCGTCCATGTTGGAGATACTGGAGCACCATGTATATCAACGGTACCACTGCGAGCGGCGAAAACTTTTGCACCATAAATTGGTAATCGGATTGATCGATGATGTCCATATAATGTTATCTTTGCAGGCAACAACATTGGTTCGTCTTCTGTTCCAAGTTCAAATTTACCGTCAATGATTAAGATATACTCGGCGTTCAGTTCGATATCAGCGACCTCTGTGTCCCAAATAAGGCTTCCACGGATCAACAAAACTGAAAGGAATGCGGTTGATACATCTAATAAAATTTCTACGCCTGTTGGAATTTCGACAAGATCCCGAGTGTCAGTTGGAGCTGTTGCGCAGTCTGCAAATGTACCTGTAGAACATCCCCACGTTGCTGGGCTTGACCAAGCGTTAATATATCTAAATTGATAATCAGAATTGCTAAAAAGTCCAACTCCAACAACATTGACCATAACATCGTAATAACCAGTGTTGGAAATTGCACTCGTTTGACATATAATTTCTGTAGCGCTTGCACTTTGAACCACACAATCACTACCGCCAATTGTTACTACATTAACTCCGCCATCGTTGAAACCCGACCCACTGATTGTGATCAAAGTACCACCAGCAGTTCCTCCTCGTAGTTTTTTTGGATTGCCGTTTCCATCAACTGCTGCTACAGCATCAACAGAAGCTGTTAAAGAGTCATCATAAGTAAAGGCAGAAGTGAACGACTGTGAATTAACTCCATCGGAGATATCAACATCACATGTACCAGTTACACCGCCAGGAATACTACACATTATACTGTATGAAGTAGACGATGGATCTACGACACATGCGTTGCCACAAATTGTCACAACACTATTGTCTACGTCCATACCGCTACCAGTAATTGTTAGCGGTGCTCCACCAACAACTCCTGACACAGATGGGGAAATACTGTCAGCTGAAAAGCCTACATTAATAGTATGAGTTCCATCTGAGTTTCCGGAGTCTAGATTGGTTACCAAAACAGAGTAACTTCCAGCAACAAGCGATGGCATCTCGGCATCAATAAACATGGTTCGTCTAACGGAAGAACAACCAGTGACTTGGGCATTTTCACCATTGATTGCGACAACATTGCGTTGACAATCCGCGTTGACACCCTTCTCCATGTTAATTCGAAGAGAACTACCAGCAGCAGACAATGACGAAGGTTTTGGTGTAAGTGCGCCTAATAAGTCAAACGAGGCTGCATTACTTTGGGCACCGTCGTTAGCAAGACTTACAGTAAGTGTGAGCGGACCACCATTTTCACCTGAGCTGGGCATAGTGAAGTAAATTGTCCCGTCGGCCAATTCAGTCATGTCTAATTCGCAACTACCGCATAGTTCATTACCATTTAACATAACAGAAATAGCGGTACCCTTTGAAAAACCGCTACCACTTATGGTCACAAGTGTTCCACCATATAAAGAACCTTCAGTGGGCGATACGGCGTCGATTACTGGTGTAACACTAGCACTTACTGGTGCACCAAATCCTTCGCCAGTTAGTCCAAATTGAACATCAACTGAGCCTGAAACAGCTGTGGCAAACGAGCACGAGAAAGAACCAGCGCCATTTACAATTGTTACTTGTCCACATGAACCAGCTACCATTTCGTTTAACATACCGTCGGCATCAATCATATCCGTGGCAAGCATACTCATGGCATCATATGTTCCGTTTGCAACTGCAGCATTTATGGTACCACTAATATCACCGGTGGCGGTAGCAGAACTAATAGTGTATGTTGCTAGATTCTCTGAAACAGCATTATAACTTGATGCGACCGAATTATCATCAATCATGAATGTGACAGCACGTTGTTCGATATTGTTATCACTACATGTTGTTAGAATAATTGTTGTGCCATCATTGCTATCAACTGTTGCTTCACAATTGCCCATCATAACGGAACTGCCCATCAGGTTAGAACCGCTCAGTGTAACACGTACTCCTCCATATTTGCTACCCGATTCGGGTGACACGGACGAAATAACTGATACGAAGTTTGACGCGCCAACAGCAGAACTAATTGCCATACCTGAAGTAATGGAAACCATATGAGCACCACCGGCAACGTTCACATCACAAGAATATACTCCATCAACCTCTACTGGTGTGCAACTGTCCTCGGCGACAATGATGTCTACTGGACATGGCCCTCCGAAAGCATCTGACTCTACGCTAACAGTAGCGCCATTCACGGAAACAGCAGAGAAAAGGTTTGTTAAACTTGAGGCGTATAAGAAATTTCCATTAGATGGACTTGCTGATCCACAACCACCATTGCTAGCAACGGCGGATACATCGACCGTTTCATCTCCGATCATAACAGAAATTGGGACTTCTGTATCCGCAGCAGAGGTAACTGTGATTGTACCTGTTATGCTCGCTAATCCATCATACAAGCCAGTTGTAATTTGGTAGACACCAGGTGTGGCGAATACGTAAAAACCAGAACCAGTGTTAGCATCGACCGTAGGCAATGTGAATACATTATTACCATCCATTGAGGCAGCAAGTTGGATTGTTGGAACAACTGCAAGGTTGCTTGAATCAGATTCCAAGAATATATTCCAGTTAAAATTAACTTTTGTGCCAGCAGCAACGGCCAACGTGTCCGGGTTGAACGTTCCTGTTCGCACACTGCTGCCAGTTGCGGACATGGATGCAGATGAGCCGGAACTAGCNGGAGCTACACAAGTTATTGTGGATGATGATACAGATTCTAATGCACAATCTTGACCACCAACAGAAACTGAAACACCTTCCATGCTATCACCGAAGTTATTTCCGTTAATCACAAGTTGAGATCCACCAAAAAGACCTGCAGAAGCGTTGTCAATAGACGATACACTTGTGCTATATGCCAGTGTACCGGTACTTAAACCTTGGTCGGTAAGTACATGAAGTGAATAGCTGCCTGATACTTCGCCTTGTGGTTTAAATGTTACCGCGTTTGAAGCAGCTGTTGCCCCATCGACTTCCATGCCGTTAACAAAAACAGCACTAATTGACGAAACTCCATCACATGTTACGGTAACCGAAACGTCGCCTGATGGCGAAGCGTCATTGGATGCATTACAGGTAACTTCCGCCGATGCTGTAACCTCGAAGGTACCACTTGCACCACCTGCTGACACAGCATGACTACCGACGCTTGCAACAACAACACACTCAATCGCCGTGGTAGACTCGGTTTGAATAAGACAATTCATACCATCAACGGTCACTGGGGACACTAATCCTGCTCCCTGAACAGTTACCGAAGTTCCAGCTGGGCCTGATGCCGGTGAGACACTGTCGATGACCGAAGTCAATGTAATTGTAGCGAAGTTAGAGGAACCAAGGCTAGTCACAACGACAACATCGTAATCACCTGGTGCCGCCATATTGAGGTCTACCGTTATTTCCGTTGTTGTCTCGGAAGTAACAGCAACTTCAACGCCATCAATAAATACTTGGCTTGATGCAAAATTTGTTCCGGTGATTGTGATTTGATCTGTTACTCCAGCTGTAGCTGGCATGGACGCGATTGTTGGGGAAATGGTCTCGTTGAAACCAAAAGAGCAATCTCCATCACAAAGCGCTTGAACATGATTTGCCCAAAGTTGAACTTGAGGTGCATCAGCAACCTTTGACATGTATGCGGCATTCATTGATCTAAACAAGGCACCTCCATTTCTTAAAACTCTAACAAAAGCTTTATCTGCAACCAAGTTGGTAGAGTCCACTGACATTGTATCGAAATCGCCTGTTGTGTGGAAATCAACTGTAATATCATAACCTTCATTGCAATTTCCATTCAAATTAACTTCCGAACTGGCAAAATCGCCACCTAGTTGTTGTCGGAGTTGATTGCGAATCTCAGTATTTTTACCTTGTTTTAACCAAGCTGTTTGAATGGTGGCGCTCATGCCTTCGTACATAATATCAAAATCTCCACCAACACCAGCACCCAATCGGGTCACCGACTCAAATTCAACCGACGTTGCGAAGGATGTTCCGATGCGTAACATTGTGAATGATTCGCCACATGCCGTGTCAGTAGCTCCAATGATGACTTCAAGAAAATTATCGCCATTACTTGTGCCCCATTCAGCTTCGAAACCGATGGCCATTGTGCCTGGTACAGTAGCCGCTTGCGTTTGAACAACGTCAAATTGAGCATTTTTGTCTCCAATGTAGATTTCATCAACGTATAAGGTACCACGATTTTGTGAATCTTTAAGTCTAAGCTTGGTGAGTTGAACATTACGGGCGTTCGTGTCATTAGGTATATCATCATTGGCGCTTATGTAGTCTTCGACGATTGTTTGAAGGCTAACACAGCTGAATCCCCACCGGTTTGGATCCGTATCGGTCCATGAAGTGTCAATCTCGACGGTGTTGTCATTTAATATCGCAAAAACTTGAAGGGTATCAGCATATCCTCTGGTGGCAGCGCAAAAGTCTGGTGTATTCTTTACTTCAAAGTTCTCCCCATATACGCTTTGGGCGTTGATGGTCAAAGAGGAACCTGCTGAGGCCTCATATGTTTTCAGTCCACAGAATGGTGAAACATTATCAACCACACTGTTGTCAAGATCGCCGCCCGAATTATCAACGTCCCAATAAAATCCCTTACCAGTGCTCATTAGTCCCGAAACATCACACTGGGCCTCTCGAACACGATCAATAGCAGTAGCAACGTCCTCCTCAGACATGCCAGTATTAATGGGATCAGAAGCAACGCAGTTGTTTGCAGTTGCGTCATCGCTATTGCAAACATAGACGAAGAAATCGCCAGAAGCGTCAATCTTTGTTAAGTTAGCAGCTTGAGCTTCGACTTCAGGTGCAATCGTTATCTCGATTCGTTGACGCTCGTGAACGTAACGGGTGCCCTTGCTGGCATGAGATGTAAATGTAATTCCAGTATTACCATGCACGTAATTTTTGAGTTCATTATCACCATGATAAACAAATCCAAACATTGAATAATCACCTCCGCTGCCTTCGTTCATTGTCATTTTCATGTAATATTGCTTGTCAGCACTCAAATAGTGCTTTTGGGACATACTACCGTCGCGATCACCAAAGTCGCTACTGACTCCAGAACGGAATGCTTCAGTATTAAGATCTGAAGGACAACCTCGGTCCGGTTCTTGCAGAGAGATAAACCATTGACATTGATCATCACATTTAGTGATCAGAAATGAATAATAACCATCAACTGGTGGTTTAAAGAAACCGTCGGAAACGCCCCAATAACTATCATGATTATTTGCGTTGAAAGTGCGCATGGTCATATCTGCTGAAAAGTAAGAAAATTCGAAGTCTTCGGTACCAATAGGCACTGGTGTTTCGCCATTAACTTCATCTCCCATATAAAGGGACCAGTAGTTATTCATGCCTGAGTTTTGATTTTTGGTCATGAAATTCATGCTGAGTCCAGAACCGCCGGGATATTTTCGGCTGTACGATTGGCACGAAGGTCGAGGGCAATATTCCTCTCTGCCTTCAACGTCGGTACAGCGGGGTGGTTGTGTGTCCACGTTTTCGCAAGGTGTTGCACATTCTTTACCAGAGTATGTCTTTGCGTACTCTCCAGTACCAGCGTAAGTAGTTGTAGCCTTCCATGGCTGCTCGCCCAAGTCGATACAATTAACCGTCGCTTGTGCAACATCTCCACTCATGCAGCTGCCTACAGTTTCAGTTGTTGTGCATGTTGCTTCGGTCTGTGCCTCGTTAACAACAACATCAATACATGGGCTTCCCCCAACTCTGATCTCTAGATCACCCTGTAAGTATTCGCCAAAGACCGTTACTCTCGTTCCACCGTTAATTGAACCTTTAATCGGGCTGTTGAAACTGAGTTGTTCTATTTATGCGAAAACACGTACAGTCCCCACCCCAAATAGGTAACACCCGAATAGGTAACAAATGACGTAATTACCCAAATAGGTAACAACTTTTTTTTCAAATTTGAATTACCCAAATAGGTAACAATTTTTTTCACAATTCTACAGAGGAGGCTGCTTATAAGGTCACACATTTATGCCGTTATAAGGTCAAGTCACTTTTTTGCTATAAGGTCAAGTCACTTTTTTCTATAGAAATCATGTCTTTTTACACTTTTCAATAAATTTGAAAATCATTCAGCAAATACACCACCTAACCATGTGAGATAACACCA
>SCLG01000114.1:405597-438620 GCA_004367875.1 Oikopleura albicans
TGGTGTTATCTCACATGGTTAGGTGGTGTAGATGTACAGTCCCCACGCCAAATAAGTCACACCCAAATAAGTTACGAAATGAAGTAATTACCCAAATAAGTTACACTTTTAGTTCTAAACTTACTTAATTCATTTAAGGTTTTACCAAATTAAGGATAAATCTTAGTTACTAATTTCCAAAAAGTAACATCTAACAAATAGGGGCCACTGTACAAAACGGTAATGTGTTGTTTTTGTAACAATTAAACAAAAAATAGACAAATAATGTTTAACATATGATCATTAATAATGATCAGTTTGAACCGCCCACCTTCACTGGGTGAAACACTGGAAATTTTTGGATGCACTTGAATGTTGTATTCGTTTCCGTCTGCGCACATAAATACATCTTCACTACGCGAGTATCCACGATCGGTACCATATTGGAAGCTGTAACTACCAATTCGGGGCGTGGCGCTGCTCCATGCCAGTTGACATCTAAAATGGGGCGACAGCCACCATTTTGTGCGTTTGTAAGCAGTAATCGGAACCTCAATTCCATTATTTTCAAAGAAAAATCGACATTCAGCTAATTTAGCACCAGTGGCATCGTAAAGAGCCGGGTGTTGGACAAAGCTGTTCGAAACATCAATATCTTTTGAAAAATAGCTGAAGATGTTTTCAAATTTAATGTTATCATAGAATATACGGTATATTATATACCTGACGCTAATACAAAGGGTCCCCGAGTAAGGATAGACTTCCTATTAACGTCTAATTATCTTGTGGCTCTTTGAAAAGGACATAAAACTTTAATGGCGTGTACCGTATGCCTGCTTTAGCATATCGGGCCGCTTATGGAAAAAACAACCTATTGGTAATATGCTATTGCTCATTTTTTAGATAAGTTTGTTTTCTGGGCCGAGACTGTGATCTAAAAAACTATTGATACGTATCCAATATTATCATAAAATTATTAACTATCACTTTAACTGTTACTATTTTTATATACACCACTTCTCTACGGAAACGATCACGAAAAAGATGTAAATTTCCATGAATTTTGTAATCTTCTAGTCATTTTGTTAACTTTGGTAGATAGTGCGTCTACGAAAAGTGGCAATGAAAATGACGGGAACAGACTGTTAACTTCCATAAATTTTGTTCACTTCCGGGCATTTTGTTAAATTTAGAGGCGTTAACTTCCGTACACAGGTGGTGTATGTTTCAAGCAAGCCAGAAGCAGTTTTAAAATATAATTGTAAGATGAAAACAACCTGTATTCAAAAATGGTGTTTGTATGACTTCCTTGATTTTGCCAAAAATCAATAACGTTACCGTTGGAACAGTAATAACGTACTTCGTGGTCGGTGTCACAACCGGTAGCATTGTTGTCACCGTTGGTACCGTCGGGATCGCTGTAGCAGTACATACCGGTGTAAATGTTTGCATGACAGACACAGCTTCCAAAACCGGCAACCATATCAGCAGCTTCGATAACAACGCCAGTAGCGACTTCTCGAACTTCCATACCAAGTGGTGCCATACATCCTTGGGCTCTTAAGACTGCAACAACATCATCAGTAAATGATTCCGTTTCTCTGTTTCCGCCCGATGCTACATCGCTGATGATAGAGTTCGGAATTAGTTGGAAAAACGTTTACAATTTGTAAGCGTGACGCCAAATAAGGGACCTTCATATAAGGGTATGTGGCGCCAATCAAGGGTTCATTTTTTCGAGAAAAATTGTATTGGTTCAAATAAGAGTCAATGATTCAAACATGGTTTTCCGTGACAAATTTCCGTTACAGTCCCGACGCCCTAAAGTTGCTCACTCAAAACGCGTCACTGGAGTTAACTGGTTTTCGTATTCAGTTTGTACACGACATGACTGACCCCTCCTTAAAAGAGTCGCGTCACTTAAGGGAGTCACGTTACTTGAGGGTCCATTTTGTAGTTTTCGACGGGCAAAAATGCGAAAAAAAGTTTTTCTGTACTAGTCAAAATTTCTACGAAGTATGAATATCCAATAATAAAGAAATGTAAATAAAATTGAAAAATGCAAAGGCCGCAACGGATTCGGTGGAATCCATTGGTTAAAGGGATTTTTTGCAACGACAAAATCGACGTATGAGGGACCTTTATAACACTACCTATAACAAATTATATTGAATATGCACCACATGTAAAGATCAATTTTGTTACAAGTTCCGACCTCTGACTGTTAAACCATTGCGACCAGAAACCACCTGGGGTAGCTGGACTAACACCACCATTACCACCCGAAAACAGGTCAATAATTGGATAGTCTTCGAATTTAACTTTTCCTCCGACACCTTCTTCGCCTTCAACTATGGCTTTTACTTTCCAGTTACCAGACAGGCAGGGTGCGTCAAGTTCCATTCTTGGTACTTCGCATACTATTTGCGTATTCGACGCATAATGCGGAATTACTGGACACGGAACTTCTGGGCAACCTTCCATTGCTGATTGGCGGAAGATTCTGATTTGGGTTTCGCTATTAGCATCTTCCCGGTCGTAATTTTCCGGCAAAAGATCATTACCGATAATTGTGAGTCGGGTACCGCCATATGGCGAAAGATTGTTTGGAAGTTCATCCGAGATTGAGACCCGAGCGTCTTCTTCAACTCGAACCGAGGGGCCTTGTTAAGGGATGCAACAAGAAATGGGTCACCATTTAACAGCCGTGCGACCGGATTTACCACCCGGTCATGAAAATATTCACGACTTATGGCACTCCGGTTTGAATATAGAGGGCCAAGCCGTGTTTAATTGTTTAAATAAGTTTTTAAATCCAAAATGATGGGGAGAGTTCTATTTATTCATTGAAATTATTAGACACCGTCAATTTTTCGTATAATAACAGGTATCAAAGTAAAAAAAACCGGTTACTGGATGTCATTTGATCGAATAAAAAAGACCGATTTAGAATATATCAAAGTTCAGAAATGAAAGAGAAATAAACTCACAAAACGTGCAAAAAAAAGACAAAAAGGGAGGCACGGCTGTTAAGAATACCGTTTTGGGAAAAAATATTTTTTTCTGCAAATTATTGTCGCTGACTTTATCATTGTTGCCGATAGAAAATTTTTACTAGTTTTTGGGAATGGATAAAATTACAGGAGATATAAAATATAAGAATATTAAATAACAACACTAGAATCGCCTAATCCCGGGTTGGCCAAATAAAGGTCCGATCACCATATAAACATCTACACCTGGTACGCAGTTAATCACCATCCTTCACGACCTCATAGACTGGCGATTAACTGCGCAGTGCATGGCCAATTTATCTAGAATTTACCTTAGAATATACCGAAATTTAAGGAAACTTCCCAGGTATGTGAAAACACTCCAAAACTGGATATCAACTGCGCACCCTGTGGGTAGAAAAAAAATAATAGTGAAGTCAGACTGTAGGTCTTTCATTTTGGGTTATATCCCTGCCTTGTATAGAATATATCTCTGGTGTCTTGGCCTGGCTTTCCGTCGCCAATCCGGCAAACAATGCCAGAAGTAGCGATCTCATCCTCTAAACAAAACAAATGAATTAAAAAAAATCGTGAAAACAAAATCCGTTACGAACCTTCTACGGAAGCGGACAATTGCGACTGAATTTTCCAAGCCAAAAACAAACGGATTTAATATGATGGAAAAAGGTCAATGAATGATGTTTGGAGTTTCAAGTGGTTAAATAAAATCAGCATCGGAAGTTATCCGCCTGGTTTTGCAATTGAAAAATATAACTTTAATAGCACTCGCCTAGTTTGCCAACATACTTTGAAAACGAATGTTAACATAATATGTACAAATAAAAACTTTTACCGTCGAGAATGTCTATTTTGCAGGTACACCACATAACCCCTTATGTTAACGCAATCAAACCTCATAAACTGTTAACATAATGGAATTTTAGGCGTTTAGTAAAATAGTTGGAAATCGAAGTTAATCAAATCCCAAAAAGTGTTAACATAACGGAATTTTGTTAAAATAACGGGTTAGGTGGTGTACTATACAACCTAACCAATTATTTCAACAACTGTTTTGTTGAAAAAGTGTTAAGATAATTGAATTTTGTTAAGATAATTGGGTAGAACATTTGATAAGATAATTGAAAATCGCGATACGTTGTGGTCCAAAAAGGGTTAAGATAACCCAATTTTGATAACTGGTTAGGGGGTTAATTAGAAACCATAACCTATGGTCCATAAGTTAGAGAGAAAAACATGTTGTCCAGAGCCCGTTTACTGGCTAGGGGGTAGCTCGGTAATTATTCAGCAACAAAACAACCGATATGGACCGACCCTTATTTAGGAAACCCAACATAAGGCTATTCCTATGGTACTTATTTACGTAATTATGATTTTTTTAATTTTTATATACGGTTTTACTGGTTCAACCGGCTCCCTTTATCCGGTCACTTTACTTGTGTGTTTATCAGGCCGCTTTTTCCCATTTTTTTTTTTGCTAGTTTGCCCATGTAGTACGGGTTTATCTGACCACCTGAGGGTTTATTCGGCCACCTGTGCTGTTAGCATACACCTTCTGTGGGTTTATCGAGCAATTTAATGTATATTTTCAAGCTATTCCGTCGACGCCCTATCAAGCCGTTTTTATAAAGTGAGGTATTAGCCAGATCAACCGTCAGTTGGTCATTAGTAATAAACTATTATATACAATCCTTAACCTGTTTAAAGTCTTTTTCCGTGAACATGTTGCCGCAGAAAATAGAAACAGAAGTCCGATTTGCAGGTGTATACGGCTTATATGAACTATTTACCGGGTTTTTGCACAACAAACATTACAAAATGCTTATAATGCGCTATGAATAAAGACCAAAATTTTCGTTTTTAAAATGCCACCACGACAAGAGTCTGATCCATGTTTTTTGTTAAACTAACGAAATTATCTCCATCGAATTTTATTCAATAAAGTTATGCATTATTGCGAAATATTGTGGGACTCAGCGTTGCATGCCAGGCCGATTGGCACCATATATTTCTAATCTTGAGAAAAATCGAGAAAAAAGGATGCGATGGCTTATTTTTTTGTTTGAATTTTTATGAATTTGCCATTTCATAAGGACTTAAAAATGTTAAGTTTTACAATCTCCAGCATATTCTATTAATTTAATTTTAGTTGCCCCATCAAATTAAAAATAAATAAACATTGTCAGAATCGTAACCGTGAAGAAAGCGATTATAATTTATATAACAAATTCCTGCTCGATTTCTAAAGCAATTTCGATTTCAGATGATTTGGAATCCAGAAGCAAATTTTGGAGAAATATGCCATGCAAATGCCATTCCGTGTTTAATTCCGACGCGTCAGGGTTAATTTAAGCCGACCTAAACTGTATATTATCTAAAGCAGTCTATCACACCGTGTGATTCACACGGTTGTAAAATTGTATGTTACATTTTGCCGTTACTAACATAGAAGTGTAATAACGCAGTTTTAAACTGTCAGCGGTAATTTCGAATTCAGCCATTCAATCATTTAGGCACAGAAGACAATTCGAATCGAAAACAAAATTTGGTTTTCAATGCGAATTGTCTTCTGTGTTGGTTTTTTTTGCAAAAACGTGAAAAATAATATATTTCCTAAATATATTTCTTGAGCGAGTCCAGTTTGCATAGCACGTTTGGGTCGAGAATGGAACGCAAAGTTTTTTTTTTACTTTTCAGAAGGCCCGGCCCCGGTATCTCAAAGCACAATAGGAACTATTTTAAATTTATTTAGACCAAATGAATCACGACTAATCATTCACTGTGAATCATACTGTGAAATGCAGACGACATAGACAGGACATCACTTTGTCTTTCAGCTGTACACATTTCAAAACTGACTATATCGCACTTCGATCTTAACATTTGTTATCATTTATTAATGTCTTTTTCCTACCTAATTTAGTTAAAATAACTTATAAAAATAATACGAAAAAATAAGTGAGAAAACATAGAGAATTATATTCCACTGAGCTTGAGCGTATTCGAAACCAAAAGGTACAAAAAAGACGAAATAAACAATAATTGTAACGATTAACAGTCATGGGCATATTGGTAAAAAATTTACGTTTTTATATGAGAGAAAATTATTTTTTTTAGAAAATTGTTTTTACGTTTAGGTCCGTAGAGGAACAGTGTTAAGATTGAAAATCACCCCCAGTCAGAAAAGAAGAACAAGGCTTCAAAATAAAATAATAATAAAAAAAATCCGTTCATTGTTTGGCGCGCTAGAGCAAATTGGGTAGCTAGCTCCCCCAGATGCGCATGACTGTTATAGTAAACTCGATGCGCGTGACTGTTAAGGTACATCTAATTACAAGTTGTCCTATTGGTAAATTAGGTAGAAATGAGGAAATTCTATTAAAGGCAAATTTTCTTAAATAAACGGCCCAGGTAAATAGTAAAGCTCGTGAAAGTACATGGCGAATTGATTTGCGTAAGTAGCATGTTAATTTGTGCAATAATCAGGGCACACGAAAGAAAAGCCTTGAACTACACCAGCTACGCAACTCTTTTGAAAAATTATTTTCAAAAAATGACAAAAAAATGACTGCACAAGGCGTAGGCGGCAAAATGACGAAATATTACATTTCTAGAAAAATTACTGCGTGCAAGATAACTGCGTAGGCAAAGAATGATGAAATATTACAAAATCATGACGAAATTATATTTTATAAATATAAGCGACCAAGCGGTGTATTGTATCTTGGCGTAAAAATTCGTGATCTCCACATTTCTACCAAATTTACCATTATTAAAACTTTTAATTTAAAAGAAATGTTTAGCCCACTTTTTTTCTGTCACATGATGAAACCAATATTGGGTTTAAAACCCTTTAATTATCACTTAAACAAGTTCGAAAAGTGCTAGGTCGTAAACTTCATTGAGATTAATCGACTCGCACATAATGTTCTGGATTAAGCTTTTTTATCACGTCTGTTTTAATTTTAAAGCTCCTTTGAAATACAATATTCTATTAATTATTCATCGTTTAAATAAAGACTGCCGTGGTATGAACTTTAATTTAAGATATCTGCCCATGAACCCAAATAGTCTTTAACCCCCGGGCAATGCGGGTGGGACATTTGTTTATTGGTATTCTGCAGTTGTATCACGAATTTATCATGTGACGATTTATTTTTTGTTNAAAAAAAACACATTTTGTTAGAGAGATTCTTCACACAAAGAGAATATCTGATAAAGCCTACTTGTTCAACAAAATTATTCAACCAAATTCACACGGCTGTCTTCATGAGACTTGCTAAGAGGAATAGGAAAAAATGCCAGGCTAATTTAACCCCGTACTTGCGTGAACTAGTTTCAATTAGGGTGCCCGGGTGGAAATTGGGGTCATTTAAATCACTTTGAAAGGTTGCGCAACAGATTGAGCATATTCCTGTGAGAAAAATAAATGTTGAAAATCAGTGTTCGAAATGAAGCAAATAAAAAACATATTTTCAACTTCATTTTTGGCGTGGGGGTATTATTGATATATTGCCTGTAAGAATTTAGCATCGAAACTGGCCAGATACCACTGTATAAATTCAAACGGGTGATTTTTGGCCCAAAATTTTCCAAAAATCACTACTTTTAATGTTTTTGTTTCAATGGCGACCATCCCGGATGGAATTGCGGCGCTTCCAACCTAATATTGTTTTTTTTACAAAACAAAAACAATTTGTAGAATAGATTCTTATGGTATTGATTTTAGCTCAAACCACGGGCACCCTAGATTCAATCCAATATATTCCAAATTACTTTCTCTATTATATATTATATAATACATTAAATGTATTAAATAAATACGTACTTAGAAGAATATCTTTGGGAATTTGGCTCAAGACAAAACGAGTCTTTGTTTCGAAGTTATTTGTTAAAATACTACCGTTTGCCCAAAACTTCCTGATCAAGCACTTGTTCGAATAAAAAAGGTCAGTTAAGTTAAGTCGAGAAAACAAGAATCGCAATTAAAAAAAAATTATTTGAGATCAAAGAAGAATACGTATACGACTAAAAGTCCTTACCAGGGGTCGGCATAAGTCAGAAAAAATGAGCTTTTTCCACATGGCTTTTTGCGTTCCGAAATTGAAATGAGCGGCGCTCCGCTGTGCTCTCGGGCTCAAACACAAAAAATGAGCTGTGCTGGGCTCTACGCCTGAACAAAAAAAATATTGAGCTGCTCGCGGCTGGGCTATCGCAGTTTAAAATTGTAATGAGCTGTGCTCGACTGGCCTCTCGTCATCTGAAATTTTAATGACATGTGCTCGCCTCGGCTGCCCAGTTCACCGACTGCCGAGCGCAGTTAACGCGTACTAGGAAGGCCAGCTGGCTGGTGCCGGACTCCTTACAGTCTGTAGAAAAGTAACGTGATCAACTTTCCTAATGTGGATTTTTTTAAAACGGAATTTTTCTAGCACGCTTATTTTAACACGGAATTGTTTTAATACGGAAAACCTCTTACTACCAGATTTATTTTGTTACATGGATTATTTTAACACGAAAAACTTCCTACGATATTTATTTTTTAACACGGTCATTAATAAAAATGTGTTAGAAAATTGCGTTTTAAAAAATCCGCGTTAAAAAGTTGCTCCCGTTTTACTCTTCTATATTTGTGGTCTGCTTTTTTGAGCGAGAAAACGTACCATATAAGCGTCAAACTTGCTTTCTGATATTTCTTTGAAATTTTATTTTTTTAACTTGAAAACTTCCATCTCTATAAAAACCGTATGGTAAATTTTACAAATCACTTTAGGGTTATCATCTATATAAAAAAATATTTGTAATAATATATGAGCTACAATCAATATGAGAAAAACTTTCCAATATATTGGCAATATCTGTGATTCATATAATATGAGAATTTCTGCTGAATTCTGTATATCGGTATACAGATTATTAACAATTTTTAAACGAAATTACCTGTTTTGCTCATTTTAGTTTCCGTGTGTTAACTCGGCCACGTTTTCCTAAATTCGGACCCCGTCCACGTTTTTCATGGCGAAATTTTGCCACGTGTTTGACGCTTAACTGTGTGCGATACGTACAAGAAATTTTAATGATTTTTTCGGCATTTGAATTATTAATAAGAATAGAAAAAAATAAGTTTTTGATCGTCACAATGTGGTCTAAATTAACGTACCAGAGTGCGATTAAAGGGACGCACCCGTTTTAGACCGCTTTTAGGTGCTTTTCACCTGTTCAGGAGCATATGCATGATAAAAGAGTCAATTAAAAGAACAGAAATACCCTTCGTTTCCTTTTATGTTCAAAATTAACCATAGAATGTTTGTCATTCTCGCTTTTAGCTATTTTGTACATTGTTTTTTGTTCATCGNTAGATTTTTTTCATGAAATGAACTTGTAGGTACTTCATGATTGTTACTAAGAGTAAATCAACCTAAAAAACCCCTAAACATATTTCTTATATCGATTTTAGAAATTTGCTATTATTTTTGTAAACAACTCCTGTGACCGGTCCTTAATAAAAATTTGTTAGAAAAATTGCGTTTTAAAAAATCCGTGTTAAAAAAGTTTCTCCCGTTTTACTCTTCTATATTTGTGGTCTGTTTTTTTGAGCAAGAAAAAGTACCATATAGCCGTGAGACTTGCTTTCTGATATCTTTGAAATTTTAATTTTTCAAGTTGAAAACTTCCATCTCTATAAAAACCGTATGGTAAATTTTACAGTAAGGGTTATCATCTATATAAAAAGAGTATTTGTAATAATATATGAGCTACAATCAATATGAGAAAAACTTCCCAATATCTTTAATACATATTCTGTATATCAAGGGGGTAGGCCGGGAAATTTTCGTCAAAAACCACGTATCTGACTTTGACCGACAAATAGTTGGACCTACTGTATAGTAAAAAACTCTTGCGCGTCTGATGAGATGATTTATAAATTTGTCCAATGTATCATTCACCGGTAATCGCCAAAAATACGCTATTTTTCCGGTAATCGGGCAAAAAATAATTATAAAATTCTCATCTTGTTCCTTTCATTCAAACCCATTTCCCGGTCTACCCCCTATGTATATCTGTATACATGTATCTGTATACTGTATATATGTATACACTGTATACACTGTATACTATACAGTATACACTGTACACTGTACAGTAGGCTGCCCACAAACTGCGGTTTTAGGACTACCAAAACAATCTTTAAACGACATTACCTGTTTTTCTCATTTTAGTTTCTGTGTGTTAACGATAATATCGTTACGATAACAGCCACAAATGCACATTTTTCTTCGCTTCTCTTTGTCAGCAACATTTTTCAGTTATGATTTTTTGTAGTTTATTTTTATTATTATATTTCAGCCAGTCGTCACGTGATTTGTCGTTTTTTTTTGTTTATAAATGTTTATTCATACTATGAATTTCATAGTCTCATTATGAGACTCTCATACTCAGACTGATGATTTTGTTTTGCTGAAGATGAAAATAAATTATATTAAATAGAATATTTAAATAGAATATTTTTTCGAATGACTAGTCATGACTATCTTATTGAGATTTTCTATTTTTGAAAGAAAATTTGAAAGAAAAATAGTTTGTTGAAAAATGGCGTGAGGCCTCATGAGGGCCCATGAAGTTCACGTATCGACTCGTGTTTTTCCGAATTATGCATATGGAATATATGCCAGATAATATATGACCCATATTCCAAAAACATTCGCGGATATTTTATTTGAATAAACTTTTTTTTTTGGGAAATTTGGCATGATCCAGAAATACCATAATATTGGTATTTGTATTTAATCAACTACAAAATAGGGCCAAAATAAATCGAATAAATCAAATCAAGTGCCAGATTATTTAGTTGCATTTTTGACCAGAGAAAAAAAATTACAAAATATTTTTTTCAAACACGGAGCTGGGTAGTTAGTCCCAAATCAATCGAAAAACGCATTTTTCTGTCGATAGACATTAAATTGGGTGACACTGAAATCCAACATAGAAAAGTCAATTCTAAAGTCTTAAAAATGCATTTGTTTTTCGTTTTCAAATTATAGTTTTTGACAATCGTAATTAGCGAAAATGAACTAAATTGAATACTTTTTCTAGACATTTTGTTTGGACGAAATGAACGACAAGCGTGAACAAACTTTCAAGTGGCCTAAAACTAATAATGATTCAATCGCGGAAAAAAGCAAAGAAAGAAGCCAAATGACGAGAGGAAGGTTCATTGGAACTGTTATTGCAGTCTTATCTGTCTTTCTGCTGGCCCTTGCCTTCACGATAGGTTACGCTTATATGGCACCCGAAGGTAAATGGAAAGTTTAATTTTTGTTGAAAAACGATGTGATAATTCGAGATGATATAGTTTTAACATAAATAAAGTTAACATTAAATAAACTTTTTCGGGGAAGAATATACCGACTAAGAGTGGAAATTACCTAATAGCAATAATCTTGATTTTTTTTTAACTCATTGATACGGTTTTTCCAGAGAAAACAGCAAATTGTTAGAAGCAGAGATGCCAAAGTTCTGTTCTAAATTTCAGAACAGCTTGTTCTATTTTGCGATGGTTCTCCAATTTGCGCGTGATGAGTCATCACTGATGACAATAGAACGTTCAGTTCATGTGATAGGATTTTTGCACGCAATTTTTTTAGTTCTGACGTTTTTGACCGTTGGAACGCGTTCTGGAGTGTTCTTGTGATGGAAAAATGCCCAAAACGCATTTTTGAACGTTTTTTGTCAAATAGAACAAAACACGTTCTAAATGGCCGTTCTGTTCTGTCTCGTGATGGAAAAATGGCCCAGAACGGTCTTCTTGCGTTCTTTTGTTCTATTGGTGTTCTGTTCTGAATTTTTCAAGTTCTGCGAAAAAACAGAACTTTGGCATCTCTGGTTAGAAGCCCTGAAAGATGCAAAGCCGTTGATCCCTTTGTACGACTCTAAGCACGGACACAAAGCATGTTTCGGGAATTTATTAGAAAACAGAATTTTCGCGTAAAACATCAAAATCATTTTTTCCAATGATAAGAAATCTAGAAAATTCAAAACGCGATTTCCAACTTGGCTGAAGTTCAGCCGCTAAACATCTAGTTTTAAAAGTTTTTTGATTCTACGGGAAATTACTAGGTTCTATTTAAAGTAATAGATCAATGTTTTATAGACAATGAATAATGGAAATTCGAAACAAAAGTACGGTCCTTATTTCCATAACGACTGTTTTCGGTTATTGAAAAACGACCGTCAAGGTATAATTCAGCGCCCCTCATAGGAATAATTTGAGACAAATTTGTATTTAAATGGCTTTTTTACAGTCATCGTCTCCAAAACGATTAGTTTTCTTTGAAAAAAATCAACCCGTTTAGAAGTCAACCAATGCAGGGGGTGTACTTGAAGTGAATGTGTCAAGTTTTCGCATCTACGACCTTAATTTATTGGACCATGTCCATATTTTTGTGTCATTTTTGGGGGTCATAATACACAGGTTAAGTACTTAACCGTCCACTAAATTTTTTTCTAAACTGGACGGTTAAGCCGGTAGTGCGTAGGCGATTTTTTTGGGGAAATTAAAAAAAAACGAAGTGGACGGTTAAGCAAAAATAGCCATTTTATATAAAAACTTGATCTCCTATAATACGTGACTCTTTTCTATGACTGTTATTTTCNCACAATTCGCAACTTTATTTTGAGAATCTCGGAGTTAACCGTTTTATGGCAGCTATCGCGTCAAATTTAGCGGCGACAGTTAAAATCAGCATACTCGAGCATGGATTCGAGCAAGAAACGCAGACGCCCGTCAAATCATTAAAGCAGCTGTTTATTAGCGGAGAAAATACAACATATTACAATCCATTGCGGATGCAAAATGAAATAATTTATTTTGAACCGCGAAAAGCAAGTTGGTTGTTTACTGTTTACCACCCAGGAGTGTTATAATTTTTGTAATTCAAAAAAAAAATCACTTTTCGGTCGATGTTTTGTTTAACGGTTTTAAAGTTTAAAAGCGTTGCTCTGGGGCAATCGCGACAAAGGCTCAACAAAAAGTGATGAGTAATCAATTGATGTATCGTTTTAGGGGCGCGTTGATTGGCCGGATAGATTCTTGGTTTTCTCAATTAATCAAAGGCCGCTGTTTCTTTTTATTGAGCAACGCTTTTAAGCTTCAAACCCGTTATAATTTTTACATTAAATTTATAATGGGGCAATAAGGGACGCTGTTTACGCGGAAAAATATTGAGTCAAAATATTTTTCAATTTGATTTGGAAAAACGTATGCACTTTTAAGAGAATTTTTTAAGAGTGGGAACCACCTTAGGAATAACATAGTCTTAATTTTAGTTTTCAGGTACATTGATATCAAGTAATATGCGTATAAAAGCTATATACGCCGTATATTATACGGTGTTTCCAAGTTCATAAGAATAAATAAATTTGGGTGGTTCCCACTCTTGAGAAAAAACCTTATTGGCTCAGCCATACAAGACTTTTACAGTCCTTGCGCCCACAACGCAACGGTTCTTGGCCTATAGGTTGGTCACCAACCGTTGGTGTAGATGTGAAGATAAGGTGGGGCTTTAATAAGGGACGGTTCTTAGGTTTTACGCCCTTATCATGCATTCTTCTATTTTTTACGGAACTCAATGTTCTTTTTCGAAGTTCATTTTTTGGATACGGGTATTATAACATTTTAACAGAAGACCCCATGCTTGTTGAAAGTGTTAAATATTCGTTACGAAGTAAAGATACGATTTTGTTTATCAAAAGACGATTAAAAACGAAGGATACTGTTGGCAGATGGCTTTTTCAACGAGTAAACAGCACAGCAATATGAGGAAATATAATGTGAGAAAAAAAAAACGTTCCAAATCAAACAATATAGAAACACCATGTTGGACAAAAAGTGCGCCAAAATGTGAGCAATTTTCGGTACTACCCCAGTTCTTACAAATTTGTAGATCTTAAGACGTTAGTCTTTCGTAATGGAAGAATTTCTTGTCATTGAGATTAACTCCTGTGGGCTGTTTTTTTTTAAATAACTTCTTCAAACAAAACAAAAACTACTTTTATTTGCAACCTCAATCTTCTTTACTCGTTTCCTTGATTCTCATACTTATATGGGCGGCCGCAAGAGTCAAAATGACGATTTGATAATTACACTTTAATACAATTATAGTTTTCTGATTTTTACCCCGTCTGACAAAATGCGAATTATCCAAGGTTAACTCCCAGGGGGAAGTGCGTGTAAATAGATACGCAACTTGCTTTTTTCGTCGATTTAAGTCGGGTATTGGTGACCCCCCATCAACTTTTCGAGAAAATTTGACTGGCGGTGTTATTTTTTGCGTAGGTTGAAGATTTCAATCAGGGCCCTGGTGTCCCAACTCAATTTTTGAGTAATCAGATCGACGGTAGTTTGATGAGCTCTACAACTTGGCTTTACCAGTTTTTTTNGTTTTATGGCAGCTATCGCGTCAAATTTAGCGGCGACAGTTAAAATCAGTATACTCGAACATGGATTCGAGCAAGAAACGCAAACGCCCGTCAAATCATTAAAGCAGCTGTTTATTAGCGGAGAAAATACAACATATTACAATCCATTGCGGATGCAAAATGAAATAATTTATTTTGAACCGCGTAAAGCAAGTTGGTTGTTTACTGTTTATCACCCAGGAATGTTATAATTTTTGTATTTCAAAAAAAAAACACTTTCAAAAATCACTTTTTGGTCGAAGTTTTGTTTAAGGGTTAAAAGCGTTGCTCAAAAATGGGGGCGGCTTTGGTCCAATCGCGACAAAGGCTCAACAAAAAGTGATGAGTAATCGATTGATGTATCGCTTTACGGGCGCGTTGATTGGATAGATTCTTGGTTTTCTTAATTGGCCAAACGCCGCTCATTATTTTTATTGAGCAACGTCCTTGTTTTTGGTTGGGGAACTGCTGGCTATTTTTGGTTGGGGGTTAAAGCTTCAAACCCGTTATATTTTTTACATTAAATTTACAATGGGACATGACGCTTACTAAGGGACACTGTTTACGCGAAAAAATATTGACCCAAAATATTCTTCAATTTGATTTGGAAAAACGTATGCACTTTAATTTTTTTAAGAAAAAAACTTTATTGGCTCACCCGTACAAGACTTTTAGATGTGAAGATAAGGTGGGGCTTTAATAAGGGACGGTTCTTAGGTTATACACCCTTATCATGCACTTTTCTAATTTTTACGCAACTCAGTGTTCTTTTTCAAAGTTTTTTTTTTAGATACGGGTATTATAACATTTTAACAGAAGACCCCATGCTTGTTGAAAGTGTTAAATATTCGTTACGAAGTAAAGATACGATTTTGTTTATCAAAAGACGATTAAAAACGAAGGATACTGTTGGCAGATGGCTTTTTCAACGAGTAAACAGCACAGCAATATGAGGAAATATAATGTGAGAAAAAAAAAACGTTCCAAATCAAACAATATAGAAACACCATGTTGGACAAAAAGTGCGCCAAAATGTGAGCAATTTTCGGTACTACCCCAGTTCTTATAAATTTGTAGATTTTAAGACGTTAGTCTTTCGTAATGGAAGAATTTCTTGTCATTGAAATTAACTCCTGTGGGCTCTTTTTTTTAATAACTTCTTCAAAAAAAAAACTACTTTTATTTGCAACCTCAATCTTCTTTACTCGTTTCCTTGAATTTCATATTTTTATGAGCGGCCGGAAGTGTCAAAATTACGATTTGGAACTTACACTTACAATTATAGTTTGCCGATTTGTTACCCCGTTTGACAAAATGTGGATTATCCAAGGTTAAGAAAAAAAAATATTTCCAGCTTTAGTTTGAGGTTTTTTGTCTTAAAAATTGATTAGACAAGTCTATAAGCGATTTTTTGTTGGACCCCGTTTTGATGAGATATGAGGGAAAATAAGCCCTTGTGTGTCGATTGTCACACCATGGCCCCTGAGAGTTAAACAATAACACATTTGCCTTTGATGCATTAAATCGAATCGCTGCAAGGAAACAACGTAATTTCAGAGAACTGTTGAGATTTTTTATTATTATTGTGAAACATTTCATGGCAATGGAATAAACTATGTGCCGTTATCTTGAATTACTTCGTTAATACAAAACAAAACGTCTGGGCGATGAGTATAAATATCATGTCAAGGAGGCGTTTTTTGGCCAATACACATGTACTTGGCATCTTCTAGCGGGTTTTATAAATACAAAAAACGCCTCTTGAATACAGAAAACAAACGGAAAAATAGTACGTAACAATTTGGGTATAAATGTACACAAGACAAGTATTACATGTTCAATATTCATGATTTTTCATGATTTTGGTAACTCGAATTCACTGAGAAAATCAAGCTCGTTGTTTCATGTGTTGAAATACGTGTTAAAAATATGCGTGTGATAAGCTTAGGGTTGGCAAACTGAGAAATAAAATGATTTTTCGGCATGTGCACTGGCAAAACGCAATAGTTTCCTAGCCAATTAAAAGACGAAATCTACTCGGAAAATGTCTCTTATTCCAGTCTATTTAAATTTTAAACCTTATGGTTGGTGTATTTTGGAAAAAGTAGAAAAAAAAATGCAAAAAAGTGGCCTATATTTGGGTTGTTGGAGTTCGAAAAAAGGTCTTTTATTTGTATGGCAACTTTAATATTCTTTCTAATTTCACTGACACTTATAATTTTATCCTTTCGTGATCAAAATTTTTTGTTAAAAATGACCCATGATTTTGAAAAGTGTTGTAATATGACCCTATTTAGGCACTCATCTTACAAAATAACGTCAGATGGGTCATATAACACGCATCGCTATTTTTACCGTCTTTTAACCTGTTAATTCACAGTTTTCAACCCTAGCTCCAAAGCTCAATTTGTGTTTTTGGGTTCACAGTGTTTCACCGTTTTTCGTCAGTTTTAATTTAGATCAATCGGAACTACTTTTTCTCACGTCTAGGGCGTCTCTCTGGTTCTGCGTCCCGCTTTCGCTCTCTCATGATCCAAAATATAACTCCTGCAAGTAAGGCCATGCTACATAATAAGCCAACAACAGCAGCAATCCAGGCGGTACTTTTATGCATTTTAACCCGTAAACATGCGATTACGTCTTGGTTATTTATTTGTTATTAATATCAATACACCGGACTCTAGTTATACGATACATTACGGGAAATTAAATTTACCATCATGGACCATGATTCATGGTCAATTACAAAAAAAAATCAATTTGTAATTTTTAACCCTAAAATTATCTACAAAATAAGGGGTTTTATGATTAGAATTTGTATAATTTATCAATAAATACCAGTTAAACCGGTTATCTGTGAGGTTTTGACACGCCCGCAAATGGAAAGAAATTACCAGTATCGGGATCGACCCGACAACCCCGGTTCTCCAGTCAAGTGATCTGGGAGAGCTAACCGGCGAACGCGTCGGACTTGTAACTCATGTTTATTTTAGTCTACACCACCTAATCAGTTATCTTAATAACGTTGCGTTTTAGTACCAAAACATATCACGAAAATAATGCTAAGATAATTGGTTAGATGTTGTAACATCCATCTCTATATTTTCTGTCTAATGGGACACGGTACCAATTTTTTTTTTCAAACGATACTAAACTAACAAGTTAGCAATTACCTAACGGAAAACAAAGAAACATGAAAACGGAGAAAATTTGCCAAAAATGGCCTCAAAAATGCTCTCTAGCGCCAAAACGTGTCTCTTTTTTCAACTTTGTTATTTCACCAACGTAATCTACGCACCAAACTGTATCATATGAGTGACTTTTAGAAAAAAAAATATTTTTTTTCTGTAGAAAGTTTTCTCCGTTTTCCGGTTTCTCCGTTTTCCGGTAGTACCATTACCTAAGATCTCAAAGTGTCCCTGTTAAAAGTTCGAAAATACTGATTGTTGACGTGGATGACCTAGTCTCCCATAAGTTAACACACAAAAGCCATGTTCAACCTAACGTTCAAATGCGTGTCATTACGCATGTTAGGGCAATAATTAGGCTGGTTATCTTTGAGTTCATCCACTCTGTTGTTAGAAACAACAAACTTGGATGTAGTATTTCCCCCTTTCTTTCATAATTCAATTATGATAATTGTTCAACGAAACCGCTCAATTTTTTCGACATGTATTTAAAGTGTAAAATACGATCCTGTTGCTTTCGCCTTCTTCCCGCGGTGGAAGGGGCTCGAATTCTTCGGTGGCCATTTTTGGCAGAAAAACAAAATTACTGTTTGAACTGACGTCATTGGGATTTTGCTGAATCGGATAAAGGCTCACAGTCTGGCCAGCGCTGCCCTGATGCACTTGAGTATCTAGGGCACTAATTCCAGGGCTCGGCACAGTTGTAATGATGTATCTGACATCAATAAGTTACCGTGTGTTGGAGCTCAGAATATAGGGCGTTGATCTAATCAATTATCAAGATATGACTTTCAACGCTATTTTCGACAATTAAACATGCTAAATTTCAAAAAAAAAGAAATGATGTTTTAGACAAGGTTTCTCGATCATTTTGTTTCCACCTAAAAATAGTGATCACGAAACCTCACCCAAAACGTTCTTTCGCGACCATTTGGACAACAAGTCGCGACCAAAGTGTGCTCGCGAAACCACCCACAATTCAACTTTTTTCGCGACCACAAATGGTACCCAACTTCATTTTATAAGCCATTGTCTGAAACGCTTATTGGGGCACGAGAGACGCGAGGAGCATCCAGATTGAGTAGCCAATCAGTAGCACACGAATCACGTTTTCGGCAGAGTTTCAGATATTTGCCCACAGATGATTAGCTACCTAGACTGGCTTCCTCTCTCGAATCCGAATTAAACATAATAAAAACCCAGCGATTACGTTAAAAAACAAAGAGGTCAATAATGTTTTTTCAACCCAAATATGCCGAACCCCGACTTAAAGACTGATAGGGATTGTGAGGTGCACTATTCACCGGCTGGTAGGGGTTAAACGCGGGATTATTTTGAACCGGAGCGCTATTTGAAATTGAGGGATTGACAGCGGCCGGTGGATAAGCTGCATTCGCAATGGACGGCGGATAAGAGTCTACCGGCGGGCGATAAACCGTCGGAGATCCGCCATCATGCGGAATTACCATTTCGGCACCAGCTTCTTGTAATGTCTTAGAGTTGTCCTGTATCAATATGTCTAAGTTTGATTCCTCTAAATAAATTGTTTTTTGTCATCAACGCAAATTTTAGCTGGCAATAGTGAAAAGCAAAAAATGTTTTCACATAAAAAATATCCACTACAAATGTAACACTTAAATAGGAACAATTGGATATTCGTATCTTTATTAAATGTTGTTTATTTAATAATGTAGGGTGTGGGCGGCTTTTTCGTAGTAAGAAATATGAAGTATCTTATACAGCCCCTTCATCATTATGTCTCACTCAGTTATCTTTCATTTGCTACGTTCGTCCTATTTTTTTCCAGAATATTTTTTTACATGTTGAGACCTGCACCGTTATCTTTCAATTTTCCCTTATTTTTCCCAGTTTAGTTTTTTGCACGATTACGGCGCGTGGCGTAGACGTTTTTGTAACCCTTTCCAACCAATGATTTTTTTGTTTTTCATTCTCTTTGTAAATTTCGTATAAAAAGTGGGACATCTATATTTTTAATAACATTCAATTGCGTCAAGCTGGTTTTTTTAGCACATGCCTGATGTTCTTTCGAGCTTGAGGATGAAGTTTCGGCTCGACGTCGACAAGTTACTTTTGGCAAAAACGTAAATGAAAATGACGTTTGAGCGTGAAATGGCATAATGCGGATTAATGGAACCACACCACTTCGGTTGGGGGTCGTTTTCGGACAGGAACTCTTTAAATTGAATATATGAAATACATTGGGTTGAATCATTTTCACGAGACAATTTCGAATTCCGATATATCCATTCCTCGATCAGTAACGGTTAGCCAGCAACTTGAGCATGCTCGACTCGTTGGGATATTAAATGATGCAAAATTCACTCGTATTTTTGATCCCGGGTCCGTCATCACTCTAACAAATAATTTATTTAATAATAATTTACAGTCCTCTGTCCCTTACGGGCCGCGTTCAGGGTCCAAAAACGCGGCCCATAAGGGACAGATGACTGTATTTAAATAATATTTAAAATGCCTATAAAATGCGCCATTGTGGTTTTTAGGAGAAAACGCAAGAAACCGCATCTCGCGAAAAAATCTGTCTCGTTGAACAGGTCGCAATTTGGCGAGACACATGTTAGAGCCCTATACAGTACAATAGTAGTCTACCGTTCTGAAATTCTCACAAATAAAAGATTCATTAAAAAACTGGAAAATAGGACCAAAAACACAAAATTTTGTATTTCACGAGCATCAAAGTATTTTCAATAAGCAATAGGTTCTCAAATCTCATTTATTCAAGCTTATAAAATTTTGTCCAGCATTTTTTCCGAAAAATCTTTGGTAGACCTTGCAGATATTTTTGGACATGTTGGAGATTTGGAGGCACTGAGCTCAAAATCATTTTTTTTTGGAGATATTTTTTATCGCGCCGGGAGAGTTCCAAAAATGTGTATAAAATGCCGCTCTTGGTGTGGTCTGTCGATTGCGCACAAATTTGGCAAAAAAAAAAGTTCCCAACTGACCGGTATCTCGAAAACCAGTAGTCCGAAAATTCTTATACACATTTTGGAATCCTCTCGTAAGGGTTTTTACTAAAAATCATTTTGAGTTTCGAGCCCTCCGGAGATTTTTGTCAGAAAAAAGTTTAAGATTCGATAATCGGAATTTCCAAAATTTTCTAACTCGTTTCAAATAAATTTGAAAGTAAGTATTTTTGTCTGATTTGAGTTAACGAAGAACTAGGCCATTTTAAATATCGTGTTAATAGATTGATTATCGAGTCATACACGCCAAAATCGTTATTTTTGCGTTGTTTACTAACCAGTTATACCGATCCCGAATTAGAACACTTGGAAAATGAGAACTACGAGTGTAGCCAATCTGTTAACATGTAATCGTTGTAAATTTAGACCGTTTAGTCACAAAGGAAATTGTTCGTTTAATCGAAGATTAACAATTTACCAAACAATTTATCTCGTCCTTGGAAAATGTTTGATTCTAAAACGTCTTATTATAATTTTCGTTAAAAAATCATAAGTTATAAATGTTAAACACTCATTCCAGCTTTTTTCCGAAAAACAGCAAGTAGTAGAACTCGAACTAGGTGCGTTTTTGGTTTGTGATTTTTGGAGACAAACATTAGTTGGTATTGACGCTTCCATTATTAATACGTATGCTTCATTTGGTAAATAACTTCTTACGGTACCGAGGGGTCTACTTGAAATCGCCACACTTTTGTCGAGCCCGCTATAGAAAGGAGAGCGCGCGCCTTTCTCTCTCTTTGAGGCGCGCCACTTTAAGGCTATTTTAAACATATTTACGGACATAATTACGAACTCTCATTATTTTTCCTTTTCTCACACGGAAATGTACTTTCCAAATCGCCACGTTTTGACGAATAATCCGGTTTTTTTCTTTGCTTACCCGTTAAAAATAGAAATCCAAAATGTGGCGATTTCAAGAACTACCGTACCGAGGCATCAGTTAATATGAAAAGTACGAATGGAATGTTCAGAACCAAAAGCCACATTAATTTTCAAAAGAAACTTGTTGATCAAAAAGAAAAGTTATTGAAAGTTATTAAATACCTCCATTTGTAGCTTGAGGAACTTTGAAGACTTGACGGATAATTTGGTGATTTTAATTCAAAACTCTCCACATCGGTACTCAGCATGATGTCTTCTTGAAACGTATAACCAGACGGTACAGATGGATACGCTGAAAACTTTAAGGTTAAAAAAGAATACCTCCGCACTACTCTGTTATCCGGACACTTAACATTGTTAATTAAAATCTTAAATAATTCGATCACAAATATCCAAATGTTGTAAAGCACTATCCGGAAATCACAAGTAAACACTGCTAATTATAGCGCGTAAATTAATGATTTATTAACTCGCAGGGGAAAACTTGTGCAAATATGCATGTATAGCTTTCAAATGTCCAGATTATGTGAAAATGAGGGAAAATGAGCCCAGTGCAGTAGGGTTAAAACGGACGTTTTGCGCAACAACATCATTAAAAATAATTGTGTAAACTAAAATAATTACTTCTTTACGGGAGATTCTGCATGCTACTAATTTAACTACTATAAGACATTTCACTTCCACAAAGCATTTCTTTGGTATGCAAGTGATGTTCGTTAATTTGCCGCATGTCAACTGCAATTAGTTTTTTTTTCTTCAATATTTTATTTATGTTAAAAAAAATATTACCACATTGTTTAACTCGCCTCAGTCAATGCCAATTTGGTCATACAAATAACTTGCAAAATAATTGCATAGCATGTTTATGGAGGTATGTTTGCTGGATTTTTATCTCACTTGGTTATGGGATCAATTCAGAATAATAATCAATAATTTTGTGATTTATTTTATAAAGAATCTGAAAGTACATATTTAAAATGTAATTTTAAATCTTTTATTTAATCAAAATTCTGTTTAATTTCGTATCAGTATGTTCATAAATCAGCGTTACCAAATAATTAATTATCACCAACAATCATTTATCCAATAAGGGACGTTTTAGTTCCCGAAAAAATCGTACGTCAAAGGATGAGCGTCCCTCAAGGGGTGAATTTGGGACAGATGTATATCACACTGGCTATGGGAGTTGTTATGAGCAGTGTTGGAAGCGTTGACCAACGCTTGCGTTGGGCGTTGGGGAATTTAAGATTTGGCCAACAGTTGCGTTGGGCGTTTTGAACATTAAGAGCGTTATCCAACGTTTGCGTTAGGCGTTAGGCGTTGAAAAAATTTGGAGCGTTGGTCAACTTGATTGGATAACAATAATTTTCGTTTGTTAAATTTCGGTCACACGGTGTAACTTACACGACTCTAAAATATTTAAAAAAATATCACCCTTTTATAGCCCAGAAAAACTGGGGTCCAAATTTTTTCCCACGGCCATTAAAAGGTCCAATTTGTCAGTACGAGTTAAAGTCAAGTTGTAATATTTGCATACTTAGTAAATGAACCTAGACATATATTCATCCCTATGCTAAGTAGATCCTTATGTTTTCAAAACACTATTTGGCCATTTTATTATTTTCAATAATAACACATTAGTTTCCTTTATTATTTCAAATACGTCTTGCCGAAAGAAAAAAACTGATCGAAAGAAATGGCAGCAGTGGCCTACAATTGTTAATAAATATTTAATTGAAGAGACTGGCGCCAATTAATGACGTACCGAGTTCACAATTACGCCACCCCCTAAATGGAACCTAGATTGTTTTAATTTAACTCCTTATGTAATCATTATTTTAGATAACTAACCTGTACTATATTACTTTACATTTTATCTTCTGACAGCGCATGACATTTTGACGAACGATTATCATATTTATTATTTGAGCCCAAATTTCATATTATTAATGTCATTGTCCCTTATATTTCGTCATAGTGTCTATTTTTGTATTTATCTACTGTTTCTTATGCGTTTTTACCAAAAAATTGATAAAATTCTTTGTTGGCTGTTATCACATTTTATGATTATAGAAATCAACATAATGCTATCATTTAAGATCTAGTAGATCTATTTTTAAATGACAGCCAGATTTTTTTATTAAATTCTTAAAAATATTCGAAAAATATTTTAAACGGGTTTTGACCAAAAACATCATAATTTATTTTTAATTGTACGATGTAATCAAGTTTCTGATTGTAGAAATCAATATAAAGTACTCAATTATGAACGACAACCGGAAAAAAAATATTTTATTGCTTTAAAGACAATGAAATATTTTTTCCGGCTGTCGTTCATAATTGAGAGCTTTATGTTGATTTCAACAATCAGAAAAGTCTAATTTAGACTAGAAATCACAATATTACTAACTATGAGCATGCGCAGTAAAAATGCAGAATTGCATTTGTCTAATAACAAAGATGCCTTAACTAAAACTGAACATGAGACTGTCTTTTATAATATCTAGCGTTACCGAAAAATATCTAGAATTTTTTTGTCAATTTGTCAATTGTCACGAAATAGAATTTACTCAACACCATTAACCCCCTTAAACCACTTTTTCGTCGTTCGTTTAAATTAATCGTAAAAATATTAAACATTTATTTAACGGCTACATGTTTACCAAAAAGTGTCACACTAAAAACGGCAAGACTTACGTGTCATATATGCGATATATTTTCAAATGTCTATCGCATATGAAGATTATTAGGAAAAATAGAGGATAACCTAATAAAAATTCGAAAAAAAGTAATTACGAAATTCGAAGAAAATAAAAGAGTATAGACTATACCAACTGTAGACTAGACCAACTGTTGGGTAATACAGTAGAATCGCCCTTTTTCGGGTCTTTAGGACGTTTATCACATGATAGGGCGAACTTGAACAAAAACTCGATTACCTAACGACGATTCATTTTTTTATTCGGCAACCTTTTTTAGATAACTTTTGTTCAAAAATTTCTTCAATTATCGTTTTTTTCTTTCACTACCGTAATCTGTACATTTTTTCGTTTAGTTGACGTTAAAAGTTAATGGGAGCAAGGCTCGGCATAATCCAACAAAAATAATAAGCTGTCCTGACCTGTCCTCGTGGACCCAAAAATAAAAATGAGCTGTCCTGACCTAGCCTCTCGAGCACCAAAATGAAAAAAATGAGCTGCCCTGAGTTGGCCTCTCGAGTCCTAAAATTAACATGAGCTGGCCTGACGAACTGCCCAGCAAGCTGGGAAAGCCAGCCGGCTGTTGCTGAGCCCTAAATAGGAGAATACTGATATGTAGTAACGGCTATGTAGGATTAAATTACAAATTAAAATCGATGTATTGGATGGCGTATTCCCGAGTTTCTTGAACTCACTCAGTAATCGTTTTTCAAAAAATGAGTTTACCGACTAAACTCGTAATACAAATGTTACAAGATATAGAAACATCTACTTAAAATTCAAAATTGAAAAATCAAGAGTGGGAGGATTTAGAATGTCGACTCTACATGTACCCGAATGTTCATTCAAAAATAACCGATCAAAATTAATTTAAATAACGTAGTTTTGCTTGAACTCTCTTACCTCGCCTTATCTCATAGATTTTAGTGTCATCAAAGTATTATTGATCACTCTTGCAATCTGTAAATTATAGGAACAAAAAATTGGATCCGCTAGAATAAATGTCGAACTTTTTCAACAGAAAATTGTACCAATCAAAATGAAGACATTGGTAGCAGAATTGCAACAAATTTATGAATGATTTTTATGGAGTTAGTATTATTAAAATTATCTGATACTAGGGCTCGGCAACAGCCAGCTGGCTTTCATGCTCGTCAGCTGGCTGGGCAATTCTATAGATCAGCTTATTTACATTTTAGACTCGAAAGGCCAATCCAGGCCAGCTCATTTTTATTTTTCGGCTAGAGAGGCCCGCTCAATACAATTCATTTTTCAGCTCGACAGGCCAGCTCAGGACAGCTCTTTTGTTTTTTAACTTATGCCGACTGGTAGCCTTGTCTGGTAGCTTACCGAACACTTTTATCGAACAAAAACATTTTTTTTTCTAGAATTACAAACGACATGCGTTGGAGTGAGTGAAAATAATATTTTTATCATTCAAAAAAAAAAAAACTGTCAAAGCAATGCTCTGAAAGAGAAACTTACAAATGATTTACCAAACAAAAACTATTTTTTCATGATTTGTCCTGCCTAAAGCTGCAGACTACAAAGGTATATGACTCCAATGGGTTCAAAGTGAGAGTTAATGAAAATTTATCGTTTGAAATTAATGAACTAAAAACGCTTAGGTACTAATATAATACGGTATTATTAATACCGTTGCCCATTTGAGACGACTTATTCTCTTAGTGTAAACTTGAGTCGTAAATTTTGGACAAAAATATCGTCGAACCAAACAAACGATTCTTTTGAACAAACATTTTTCATTCGTATTCATGAAGGACACTATTAGACACTATTAGACATTTTTATATCTGATTATCCGATTACTTTAATATTACTTTAATGCTTTGACTTCAAGGCGTTAAAGTTTAAACGCTTTAGAAACCTATTGCAGTACTATGGCCCGAAGTATTTGTGGTAGCATAGAAAAAAATAAATAAAAGTAATAATAAAAAAATTCAAAAAAAGGGTAACGTGGCAACCTTACTAGTAATGCGCTCGCTTTCTCGTTTTTTCGTTTTTTTCGAGAAAAAGAAAAATGACAGTTAGGGCGCCCCTGAGACAACTGAGATGGCAGCGGTGAGACTAAGACCACCGGAAAAATTATCTGCGTAAATAGGCGGAATTACAAAATACTTATAATATTAATTCGATGCAGTTTTTTTTTCTGATTCCAACCATGTTATTTTTATAAATTTTGAACAATGTTTAAAAAAAATCATATGTTAAATAATTGTTTCCTTTTTTGCTCTGTAACAATAATTACGAAGAANTATATAGTATTATTAAAACTATATGATACTAGGACTCGGCAACAGCCAGCTGGCTTTCATGCTCGTCAGCTGGCTAGGCAATGCTACAGATCAGCTTATTTACATTTTAGACTACTAAGGCCAATCCAGACCAGCTCATTTTTATTTTTCGGCTAGAGAGGCCCGCTCAATACAACTTATTTTTCAGCTCGACAGGCCAGCTCAGGACAGCTCTTTTGTTTTTTAACTTATGCCGACTCGGCATTGCCGAGCCTTGTTTGGTAGCTCACCGAACACTTTTATGGAAAAAAAAACATTTTTTTTTTCTAGAATTCCGAACGACATGCGTTGGAGTGAGTGAAAATAATATTTTTATCATTCAAAAAAAAAAACTGTCAAAACAATGCTCTGAAAGAGAAACTTACAAATTATTTACCAAGCAAAATCTATTTGTTCATGATTTGTCATGCCTAAAGCTGCAGACTACAAAGGTATATAACTCCAATGGATTAAGGACCGGTCATAGAAGTTGTTTACAAAGTCAACGGTGTAGAAAAACGCTCTCGGAAGCGTCCAGAACCATACAGTTCTACAATGATTTTTTCTATTGATTAGCGGAAAGTTCACTGCATACAATGGTGGAACTTTCGGCACCATAATTGTTGTCGTTGAACTTGGAAAACGCGGTGACCTTGCCGAAACTGAAAATTTTACGTACATAAAAAGCATACTAAACATCGTGCTATGGATTTGTTTTTTTTGCGAAATGTTCCAAATTTGAATAGAATTTTTTGCACAGAGTTTTTTTTTGATTTAAAGATCTAGAACCGAAGATATGCTGAAAAAGGAAAAATCATGACATTTGATGAACTTGAATTCTAATGAAAAAATCAAGATATCCAAAAAAGGCTCTGTGGGTCAATGCGCAAGAAAATCAGCTACACCACCTGCGCAGTTATCTTTCCAGCAGTTATCTTTCCGCTCAGCCCCGTCGGTGCAGTTATCTTTCCGCTTTTTCGAGAAAAATTTTCCAGTTAATCCGCCTACACACTGCGCAGTTATCTTTCCGCCCGAAATATTTTTTGCCCATTTATTTTTTTCATTAAAAATTTTAGTTATCTTTTCATTTCTTGTACAAATGATAAAAACGCAAAAAGTTTTAATTTGGGTTACTTTATTTACTTCAGTCTTAACTCCCAGGGGGAAGTGCGTGTAAATAGACACGCAACTGGTTTTTTTCGTCACTTTAAGGCATATGGAGGCCCCGTAGGGCAAAACGCGTATTGCTGACCACCCTCAACTTTTCGAAAAAATTCGATTGACGGTGTTTTTTTTGCGTAGGTTGGAGATTTCAAACACATCTATAGGGGCCCTGGTGGCCCAAATCAATTTCTGAAAAATCAGATCGACGTAGTTTGACAAGCTCTACAACTTGGCTGTACCAGTTTTTTTGCATTATTGCGAATTATTGTGATTTTTTAAGTGCGTGTTTATTTACACGCATTTGCCCTCTACGGGTTCCCAAAAACTCCTTCCCCCTGAGAGTTAATAACATTATAGACAACCAGCAATTAATGAAATCGCAATTCTTATTCGATATTTAGCCATTTGAGAAATTTGAAAATTTCACATTATGTGAATGCGACATTTCGGGAAATTTTTGTTGTTGTTTATAATAAGCTAAAAAGCGATCAACGTCCCTTGTGAGTTATTTTTTCTTTCACGACTGATAAAAAAATGTAATAAATGTCCTTGAAAAAGTGTTACCTCAATTGCAAACTGTTATCTCAGATGGGCAGTGCGCAAGCGGAAATACTGGGAGAAAACAGACAAAAAGGCCAAAAACAAAAACAACTAAAAATTTATTTTTTCTTTGGCATTTTATCTCTTATTTCTCTCTTTAGAAGCTCATTCGCGCATTTTTGCGCTTAGAAATTTGAAGGAATCTAGGACGGCCCCGTAGGTGCAGTTATCTTTCCGCACTTACAAATTTCAGACAAACCGCCTACACATTGTGCACTTATCTTCCCGACGGTGCAGTTATCTTTCCGCTTTTGGAAAAATTTGGTGGAAAGATAACTGCGCAGGTGGTGTATATTCTCCCGAAAAAATCAAACTAATACCTTGCACACAACTAAAGAAAAGTTTACCGAACTGCAGACGCTAAGACAAAAAAATCGATTTTTTCATAAAAAACGGCCATTTTTAGTCTAAGGACCGTAGTTTTTTCGACAACACATATTTTTATTATAGGTTTGGAGCTTATCGCGTAGTTTGATGTTCAAATTAAATAATAAAAATATTTTCTATACCAGTTTATATTAATAAATTGTCGGAGTGATTGCTGTAATTTTGGGTTTGATCGATGTGGAGAAAAATCCTAATTCTCTAGATTTTTTTAGTTGAAATGAACTTGATCGTACTGTATATTAGCAATTAAGACTAAATAAACCTAGGAATCAAACACACAATGTTTAATATTGATTTTCGTGATTTTCTTATTTTTTTGTAAACAACTCCTCTCACCGGTCCTTAAAAGTGAGAGTTAACGAAAATTTATCGTTTGAAGTTAATGAACTAAAAACGCTTAGGTACTAGTATAATACGGTATTATTAATACCGTTGCCCATTTGAGACGACTTATTCTCTTAGTCCTAAACTTTAGTCGTAAATTGTAGACAAAAATATCGTCGAACCAACCAAACGATTCTTTTGAACAAAAATTTTTTCATTCGTATTCATGAAGGACACTATTAGACATTTTTATATCTGATTATCCCATTACTTTAATATAATAGCTTCAAAGTAAGCTGGTAAATATTGGTGTAAATATTTGGCTTACACAATAAAGGTCTGATTTTTATTGCAAGTGATAGATCATAAGTCATAGATGGTTGACATGTGTGGCNTTGCAATAAAAATCAGACCTTTATTGTGTAAGCTAAAGATTTACCAGCGCTTACAAGAATCACGATTTTTCCACTTTTCATGTTCCAAAAAGGGATGAAAAAGAGGAAAAAACGAAAAACCGAGGACGTTAACGTTTTTTTCAGCCCATTTTACCCCTGTGTACGAATTTTCAACGATTTCGAAAATTTTCGAGATTTCGGGTTTTAATTGAAGCTTGCCATTACTTTAATGCTTTGACTTCAAGGCGTTAATGTTTAAACGCTTTAGAAACCTATTGGCAAAAGGCTATTGCAGTACTATGGCCCAAAGTATTTGGGGTAGCATGGAAAAAATATAGAACAAAATAAATAAAAGTAATAAAAACAAATTCAAAAAAACACAGTAAATAACGACTTGCGTAGTTGAACGGCGGTTTCTGGACAAAAATCTAAGTATAGTTAGGTACCGCACAAAATCTTAAAATTAATTATAAAATAACCACCTGTTAACGGAAGTTAACAAAAAGATGAGAAAGAGTGTAAACTGCTACGAGTTTTGTTATCGTCTATGAATTTTGTTAACATTAGCGGTAGTACGTCGACATTAATGACGAAACAAATTTCGACAACTTAATATTTTTTAAAACCTTTAATACATTTAGGCTTTAAAAAAACTACTAACTTTTGTGTTAACACATTACGATTTTTTGTTAACTTATGTGAATTTTGGTAACTTTCCTAAATTTTGCTAACTTAAGTAGATAGTGCATGGGCGGGAAACTAAACGCGACACGACTGCCATGAATTTTGTTTACTTTAATTTTCTAAGCTAGATGGGGGAATTGCAGAACTTGGAAATTTTTAGTTTTACCGAATCATTTCCGTCGGATAATTTGGTCGTTTACTATGCGTCGATTCCCGTGAAATTTGACATTTCCCGAAACAAAACTGAACGTCGTACATACGTGTAAGTTTGTTATGACGTGACAAAGAACACGACCGAAATGAACGTTCCATTCAGAAACGGGTCAAAATTAAGCTTGTTAAAAATGGACAATGCAAAAAATGCGCCAAAAAAGTTTGAACAAAATCTATGCAAAGTACATTTTCGTAAATAAGCTAAAATAATCAAACAAACGTGATAGAAAAAATTCAATAAAAGTTGAACAAATTCTTAAGCTCAAATTCTTAAGGTCAGAAGACTTGTGATGTACATTTCTTTGATTTCTTTTTATAATAATTTCCCAGATGATTTTAATTTTTTTTTTTTGACATTTTTTTTTGACATTTTTTTTTGACATTTTTTTTTGACATTTTTTTTTTGATTTCTGACTAAATTTTCAATGCCGAAACGTCATTGCCGATGTCTAATTTATTCGTAAAGCTGATACATCCGTTTATTTTATCCGCAAATACGGCAATTGAAAACATAAATAATCGTAATTTTGTCTTTTGTCTAAGGTGTTTAAAAATAAAATAAAAGTCTATTTTTAGTAAACCCCTTTAAAGTCCATGTTTAGAATGTTTTTGGATCGTATGATTTGACAGAATTATTTTGAACGAAAATATGTACACACGTGAATGTGACTGGATTTATTCACTGATACAAATTCTTCACTTAAAATTGACCGTATGGACATTTGTCCATGTTCATGTTTACAAGAAACGTTTCAAGATTTGTGTTCAGAGGTTAGGTCGCCAAAAATGTCTATATATATTTCTTTAACCTTTTTTTATAAATTATCTACAGTTTAGATTCTAAACCCACTGCAAAATATATTTATTGATAGGTTTCATGTATTTTAAAAAAAAAGTAGAGCCTTCTGTCAAAAATATGCAAATTACTAGGTGATAAACGATATATTTTTCCGTTCAACGTGATTACCGAAACAAATTCGACAACACAGCCCCGTAATTTTGAATTTGTGTTACACGGTACAATATAACCGCGGAACAAATAAAATTTTGGATGAAAACCGCCCAACTTGATTATTAACCGCCCATCGCTTTGTAAGTGAACGCAAAGATTCTTAAAAAAGTATCTTTAAAAGATTTCATTCCCAAAAGCGAATAATTATTTGAAAGTTTGAATAATATTTACGAAATTTATTTAGGGTATTTATCAAATATATTATGTACAGTGCGAAGCTGTCCGGAAATAAATCGGGAGAAAAACTCAAAAAGTTATGATAAAATCTGTTTTTTTTTTTATCAAAATCCGTTTTGATAACAACTCAAAACTGTACTTCGATTTCTTGAGTCTTTTTTTTTGATTTTGACGACAAAATTTGATATAGAGAAAAAAAAAACTGGTTTTCATGATTTAACCCCTGGATATCGAGGTCCACGTTTAGGCCAAAATCCTGCCTTTCAGGCCAATTATCACGTGCTATATTGACTTTGGAAAAAAACTAACAAAAGTTTCAAAATTTATTTTTTCGAGTTGCACAAAACTGCAAAAACATTTTTTTTAGTTCGTAAAATTAAACTAACAAACTTATTTTGTTTTCTCCAAGTGTTCACCTGATATGTCCATAAAGAGGAGTAGAATCGTTTTTCTCATGTTTGCAAAAATTTGAATTTTTTTTCTCTTAATTTTTTTTTTTCGTTAATTGCGTAGCCGCGTAGTGCGTTGTCTTTCGTGCGTTGGATACGTGGAGTGATTCTAAACTTACGTAAGGTACAAGCGAAACCCCCCAGCGGCGATGCAACACGTAATGTGCTCGGAATGTTTTCGTATTGATGCTGCTACTCCTCCTATCTTACGGAATATTACATGAACACCCCCTTCGCCCCCAATCTTGTTCACCAAAGCCGAAAATCAACCAGATAATCAAAACATGTTTAAACAGTGAAATTTCACGTGATAGAAAAATCGTAAAAATTACTTTCTTTCTTCGATGGGATTGGCGAACGTATCTATATGATATCTGGTCCAGCTATTTTTCTGAGATTCGGAAAACATCCTTTTTTCTTGGAAGATTAACCTGCGCTCCCGTTTTTAATCTCATGTTGCAGTTCGGACAGACTCATACAGTACTGCTGCTGGAATCTGAAGCGCAAGACCGTGTCTAATTATTCCGATAAGTTTATGGTGAGTTCGCATATATTATAAATTTCTATACACTGTTAATTTTGCATAAAATACAGGGTTAGTTTTATGAAAATTGGCCGAGCGGTTCTAGAATTTCGTGTCGGCATATTTTATAAAATGATATAAGGATTTTATAAAATGATATAAGGACCATATTTTATAAAATGATATAAGGACCAAATTTTTCCTTTTTATTTTGAACTACCGGATAGGTTTCATGAAATTTTTTACGTAGAGACGCATTTATAAAGATGTGAGACAAGAATGGTACCCTAGTTCAAAATGAAGAGGGAACATTGGTATTTATATCATCTAAAAATATGCCGACACGGAATACTAGAAACGCTCGGCCGATTTTCATAAAACTCGACCGGTAGAAGGTGAACAATAATAAAAAGCTGATAACCTGATATTAATTGGGGTTTATCAGAAATTAATTTTTACGAATTTTTGAATAGGCATTTTTTGGCGATGGTGGTAACATAACAGCGCAGGTGGTGTAATTGATACTTTTTGATCCGTTGACATCATCTTCATATGGATTTTATGATTTTTGTTTACGTTG
>SCLG01000114.1:449250-500770 GCA_004367875.1 Oikopleura albicans
ACGCACATCTCCATGAAACCGTCATGAAGACCACCAAAGCAATTGTCGTAGGCGGTGGTGGTGGTTCCGGTATGATGGTCATAGTGGAGGCGGGCATAGCAGTTCCAGCAGAATCGACCGTTTCCTGAAAATTTTTTTTATATTTGTACTTACTTAAATGGGTAGGTTGTGGTAATATTACTAGACACTTTCATACCGTATGATAGGGCTATCACTGCAAGGCTTTCATTAATTTTCCGATGATTTGTAATGCGATTATGACGTCACCGTTTCAGTCATACCGGTATCATACGGTTTGTGTTATATAAATTGTGCCACATAAATTTTGAATGCCCGTATAAAGGTGAGCCGAACCGTATAAGGGTTAACAAACCCGTATAAGAGTGAGTCACGCTGTAAAATTTATTATGCGGCTCATTTTGTTAATTATGTGCCTTATCTGGCTTCAATTGTACCCTAAAAAGTGAATAATTGTTCGTCTGAACTACTAACCGATTAAATCCAAATCGAATTGGTAGCCCTTTCCATAACCAAAGTGGGCACTGTTACTTGCAGCCTCACTCCAGGTATCGTGGTGGTGGTGATTGCTGTCGCCGTGGTAGTGGTTGTTGTTACTGTAGTGTTTGTGTTTGTTTCCCTTTTGCTTCTTCTTTTTGCGTCCTTCCGCATCATAATAGTAATCATAGGCGCCGTAATCCCCATAACCACCGACAAAACGAGCAATGTCTTCTCCACCGGTTGCGCTTTTTTGTGTTAAAGTTTTTTTTGAACAAAAAAATTCGTTTATTGGCCAGAATGTGAAAAACAGTTCAGCCAAAAAATCGCGTTAAACACTACAATTAGCCGCTATGCGGTATTAAACACTATATTTTGGTATATAGTATTGTAGTCGTTTTCAAGAAAAAATCGTCTACCGTATGTCGGTGCTGAGATTGACGGCTTTAGTCCGTCTTCCTATCCCTTAAAAACGCTTTGTTTTTCCAATAGTTCAAGAGTATATTTTAATTTATTGGTCATATTGTATGTAGTAGGCTAACTCGGGTCACTACATGTATTGTGAAGGTCGTCAAACGATAACCGTAGGCGGTCTGTAACTGAATTCCATGCCACTAACTAACAATGAATTTAAACTAGCATGGTTGAAAACTTTTTTACGAGTCATCCAGATTCTCAATGAACGGAATGGAATCTATGTTATACTAAAGATTCTTCACTGGGCTTTTTATACAAACTTTCTTCTATGAGAGAAATTGTCCGCAATAGGTTCAGGAACTAAATTGCTCTCAAAAATGTTAAAATAAAATCTCTCAAACACGCTGCCTTTCTTCAGCGACTGGAGCTGTTGCTGTCTCGTCAGCAGTTGCTGCTACGGCTTCGTCAGTTGCATCTTGAGCAAAGACAGCAGCCAATAACGCAATAGAAAATTTCATTTTTAGGACGAGGTGGATTTAAAACTACGTGCGTATCACGTAAGTTTTTCCGGCTTGATTTGATCTTATTTTGTCAAAGTGTCGCTTTTATAATACTTTAGTGAGCATAAAGAGCGCGCTGATCCGAAATGGGATTTTGGCATTAAGTGGTGGCGGCTCTCGCCTATTATGGGAAACAAGATGGTATAATATTTATACTTGTGAAATTGTTTATGTCAAAAGTTAAGTTCCATAATGGAACATGGAAAATGTATAATAATTTACCACTTCTAATTATCCTCAATGATAAAGAGATTTCAATTGCGGTTTTCACCTGCAAACCAAGTGCATATGATATGGAAAAATTATTATTTTTCTAGATTATTACGAGTTATTACAAAAGTTTCGATGAGTTTGTGCTTTGTGTTTTTTGTTTTCATTTTTAGAACATTGGCAAAATGTTACATTGCCTATCATTGAAAGAAAAAAATTGATAAAACTGGCCCTCATAAATTCCAAGACAGAGTATACGGTACTGTATAGTATACAGTGTATACCGAATATTTTGCCATATTATTTGGTTAAACGTCATACTTTTGAGAATTAAGGCTTTAAATGACCTAAAACACTGCGCAGTTTATTTGCAAAAGTTTTGTCAGAAAACTGTGAGTAAACTACGCATTGTGTAGGTGGGATTAAAATTTGAAACAAATACAAGACAAATGCAAGTGTGGGCGGTAAGAGAAATTTTACGCAATTACTCAGAAAATTTCAAAAACACATAAATTTTAGGAAAAAAGATGATTTCATTAGAAAAAATCCTATTATAAAAAATTCGAAACCCCATGAATTAACAGACAGAAGACCGGACTTTATTGTAGAAAATAGGGAAGCGATACATAACTGCAACGTAACTGCACCGGATGATAAAAATATACAATTTTGATGCGCATTTCAGAGACAAACTGCAACATAACTGCTTAGTCTCTAGGCGACCAAATAATAATGTAAGTGATTGAATTATGCAATAAAAAGACGAAATATTAGGAAAACAAGAGGAAATATTACATTTCTGCAATTTACCTGCGAGTATCTGAACTGCGTTAGTAGTGTTGTGTTATTCAAAACAAAATGCCGAACAAATAAAAAATACAAAAATATTTTTTGCGGGCCCTCGAAAAACTCGAGAATCGCAGACTGTCGATTCCGACTCTTCGGATTAAAATGGACTCCAATAAGTCAAAAGATGGGGACATATGATCTTTATTGTGTTTCTGCGATACTGGATATATTGGTATCACTGGTCGTATTTACTTGCACAATTATATATTTCGGATCTTATACAGTTAAACAGATTTATTTAATAAATATAGTAATAATGGGAAACGCCCCGGTTTGCGTTGCGTTGCGCACTCGCTTATATGTGCACAGACATCTGTCCGTACACATTGAGTGCGCAACCAAAACCTGCAATGAAATCTCTTATAATTACACAATGATTACAACCTTGCAACGCCACCCCCTTTAAGTTTTAATTATTTCACAGATAAAATAATTTAATACATACAGATTGATTTTTTTTTTCGTTTCTTTTTTGATTCTTATCTGTCACAATTGTTTTGAACCACTGCGGCGTGTGATTAAACCGAGCTGCAATCGTACCGAGTTCTTGCCCATCACAATTTCGCACCATCTCGAGCATAGCCGGTCAAAAAGCAAATTCGGGTTCATAATGTTGTCCGGAATTTAGGTGATCGTTTTTAACATTGCACTCTTCCTGACCCAAAGGCAAAAAAGAGGATCCATAGAACTTAAATCGGAGTACACCACAAGATAATTTGAAAATATATATTTTACTTTCTGAGCTAAATTGCAACTCGCCATCAAACGGTGGTCTTGGCGTGCCAATGATTGAGTTTTGTTTCAAAAATATTACGTCTAGCGTTGAATTTTGCACAAATAGTAATTTTATTTCCAGATTATGTTCTAATTTTAAGCCACTTTTTTGTACTATATTTTGTAATTGGAAAAAATGTAATCATTTAAAGTCATTTTGGGTAGTTTAATAAGAAGAAATTTTTGTTCGTACGGGTTAATATCAATGTCTTCAGAATTCAAAATATGAGCGCTATTTGTTCCGTTTTCATATTCTCTGAATTGTCGTTGTTGATGGAATAGTATTATTATGGGCATCACCTCTTGGTCTAAGTTAATGTGGTTCGATTGAATTAAAACTGGTCGTTGATCGTTCCTATATCTGCTGTATTTTAAAAATAAAGGTAGCCTTTTAGGTATTTGTCCCAAAGATTAATTTGGCTTTCTAAAAATCTAATTAGTTCTGATTTTTTTCTGTTACTATAAAAAAGATCTTTATATTCCTGAGGAAGGGAACCCCATGAACTAGCAGTCTTGTCCAGATATGGAATTTCAAGGCTGTTGTTCAATTTTTAGGAGAAAACGTCGCTGCGACTATTTAAAGTCTTTAAATAGTCGTCTTTACTTGCACAATTATAGATTTCGAATCTTATACAATTTAACAGATTTATTTCATAAATATAATAATAATGGGAAACACCCCGGTTTGCGTTGCGCACTCACTTATATGTACACAGACCTTTTCGTTAGTTACCACTGACTCGTACCATTTTAAATTCATTTTTTTAATATTTACTCAACGAAGGCGCCAACGAAAGTCACCATTATGGAATCCAATCTCTTCGGGGCTCCAATTTTTTCAGAGCGTGGGTTCGAATCCCACTTCAGTCGACATTGTGGAATAGCTACGAGTCAAAGCTATTGATTATAAATATTTATTGACATATTTGTAATGTTGTGTTTGACAGAGAATTACGCTAAGCGAAGAGTTAGTAAGCATATGCCACAGCTCCCACACGTAATAGTAACGCTAATAGTACATACAAAGGATACCACACCAATGATACATTTCTATTGGCACACTATTTACTCAAAGGTTAACAGCAACACCAAAATTGAAACCACTTGTTTTAAAACCTACTTTTCGGATTGATGTATGAGGCTCAAATAATGATATATTGTCAAAAAAATAGGTATTTGTTTGTCGCAAAACCAGCCCTATAACTGCGCATAGCTGTTATTTTTATAACAAAAGATGATTTTACTTGCAGAATTCCTTTAAGGATGCGTCATACCCAAAATTACTATAAATGTAAATACCGCTTTTCTGAACATGGAAGTGAACTTGGATATCTTTTCAGACCGTTCGTGGCCTAATCAAGGCCGTATGTGTCGAAAACAACCAAAAAATCTAGAAAATTTTGAGACTTTTTAACTAAATAAACTGGTCATATTTTGAGTATCTTCGGCTGTATTTCGGTCGGTTTTTTTTGGAGCAACACAATTTGCATTTTTAAGCATTGTTTATATCTTCTATATTCCTCTAAGACACTGCAACAAAAGTTTTACATTAAAATAATTACGATTTATAACTGAAAAATGATGCAAATGTCAAAATTTTGGAAAATCACTTATGCCACTTCACGCCAAAACGTCCAATTACGCTCCTGATAAAACATTATACTTTTTTTTTGGTTCTGATTTAGTCAAGCACATTCTTGGCTATTAAAAAATTCATGGGGCTTATTTTGATACATAAATTATCCTCTTTTTTAAATAATTTAGGCTTGAGAATCAACAAAAATCAACAAAAAATGATTTTTTTTTATTAATTTTAAGATTTAGATTATCTAATACAAGCCGGCCTATAGAGTCGTCTTTCCTTTTTTCGAGCATGTAAAGAAAAAATCCACAACTTTAGTCTGGGCGTCATTGGAGCTCAAATGGAATAAAATAATGGCCTACTTTCATGCACTGGGGGCATATGTGTTGAGGACTGATTTTGATTATTTTTCCATATTGTCTGTTGAACATTTCGGATTTGGCAGTCTACGTTTAAAATTACTTAGAAAGGAACTTGTTACTCTTCAAACAATAGTCCAAGTCCCAATTTTTCATAAGTTTGAGTATGGCGCATCCTTAAATGTTTTTAGGCACTTCGAAAATAAATTCACTGATCGGCGACTTTAAATGACGCGCAGAGATTGCCATGTTGAATTCGAGGAAGATATGATTTTTTCGTTGTGACCAATACCGAGCCATTCAACACAAAATAATTTATAAGTTGCAAGTTCAATCAAGCGCGTGAACTCGGAGCGGTTAAATATGATGCGTGAGCAAACAAAAAAAGTTTGGCCGAGTCTTGCGTGAGCTCGTGACGCTAGTTTTGAAATTCATATGTCGTATGATAGATGTATCTTCACCCGTTTGATGGTATTTGTTTGTAAATCATTCTTAACCTTCATTTCTTTGTCTCTAGGGTAGTAAAAGAACCAACTGTATCATCTAGACCAGATTCGTTCAATTATTTCGTATGCAAAAATATATGTTGTACCATGGGACCTGGTATCCCAACCAGTTCCACACTAAGAACTTGGAAGCCGTTGTCGTTGATTGTTGTTATTTGCCATATCCAAATACAAAAGTAAAACCACAAATTTGAAGCCGGAAGAAAGTCCTGAAACATTTTCCGTTAAAAAATATTTCACCTGTACCGGGCAAAATCCTACTAATTTATGGGTTTTTTAGCATAATTCTAAACAAATTTTGTGATTTTCGCTTATATTTAAAAAAAAAAACTTTCAACATCATGCATCCAAATTAACCTCGTATCTGGAGATTTTTCCGTTTGCACCCTAAAGTAAACTTGCAATAAATAATGCTAAACAATTAAAACAATGTTATCGCTCAATTACTTGATTAATTTTTTCTTGGAGAAAGTCGTTCCGATTGCCGTCATAATGCGTCGCGGGTATCTTCCAGTGCTTCATCATACACATCATTTCGTTGTAACGTGCGCCATTCCAATATTTTTCATAAACTCTCAACATTTCCGAAAAAAAATGACATATCAAACATGGAAGGATAACTGATAATAAATTGGTTACCATTTATTCTGGCAACCAAATGTTTTACAGGTGCGTAGATATCCACAATATATTCTAATGTGTTTATAAACAATTTAATGGCCGACAAATGTATCATCACAATTAATTCGTGACAGTTGCTTAATAACATATCACCCCTTAATTGAACATTTTAGCGAATGGCAATTGTTGCAAAATTTTCGCCTAACTAAAGCTATAGGCTATAGCATATAGTACTGTACTTCATATATGATCTACAAATTTAATTTTATGAACTTCTCCAGGCAGCAAAACCACAATGTTGACTTTTGTTAAACAATGTTTATGATTTTGCTATGATTTATAACAAATCATAAACATAACTTATGAACCATTTTTAGAAACCCAAGCAAACTTAACGACGACCTTGAGTTTCAGATAATTTTTTTGCTTGTCATGAATAGCAATAAAGATCGTTTTTAGTAGATGTAGAATACACAGTAATCATTTAACTAGCCATAAGAAATTTCAAAATTACTAACATCATCAAAAATACGAACGTAATCAACGACAAGTAACAAATATGACCTCATTTTGGTCCTAAATACATCAAGAGGACCATAGGCTATGGTCCATAGCAGCACAGCCAGATTTCGTTGCTAGGGTGTTACGCCCGGCTTTCCAAACCGAATTTCAACTTCTTTGCCGTTTTCGCTGATATACTTCGTTGTCCACAAAAATTTGGTCCTAACCTATTTTTGGGGTGTGGATTCCGAAGTCTATTTGCAAACGGCGGCAGTCTAACCGTAAGTTGGCCAAAACTACCGGCTTTCGAGCCGGTATTAACTGAAATTATATCGGGTTTCACTAGTTACAGGGGTAATTGAGGCCAAGGATTTCAAATCTGAAGTTAGTATTTCAAAATGACCGCCAACTTTCCGGTAATTTTTGCTTTTTTTTTCTTAAATCGCTCATAATTACCGGCTTTGACCGGTTATAGGATAATTTGTCTTAGTGATCTTTATATTATATAAGAGATTATAATACACCACCTAACACGTTATGTTAACACCATTAAACGTCGAAAACTGTTAACATAATGTAACTTTGTTAACATAATGTGGTAGGGCGTAGGCGGAAAAGTTGGGAAATTTTTTTTTGTTGGTAACATAATGTAATATAGGGNTTGAGAAAAACCATTTCAATAAATTGTCATTTATATTTTTAAGAAAGATATATAAAAAAAGGTTTTGAAAAAAGTGTATCGTATTGGGGTAACTGAACTCGGAAAAATAAAGTGTATCGTATTGGGGTGATGACGTCATTTTGTATCGTATTGGGGTGTATCGTATTGGGGTGGGGGACTGTATAACAAAAATTCGAAACCTCATGAATTAACAGACAGAAGACCGGACTTTATTGCAGAAAATATGATAGCGATGCATAACTGCACAGGATAATACAAATATACAACTTTGATGCGCATGTCAGAGAAAAACTGCAACATAACTGCTTAGTCTCTAGGCGACCGAATAATAATGTAAGTGATTGAATTATGCAATAAAAAGACGAAATATTAGGAAAATAAGAGGAAATATTACATTTCTGCAATTTAGCTTCGAGTATCTGAACTGCGTTAGTAGTGTAGTTAAATTCAAAACAAAATGCCAAACAAAAAATACAAAAATATTTTTTGCGGGCCCCGGAAAAACTCGAGAATCGCAGACTGTCGATTCCGACTCTTCGGATTAAAATGGACTCCGATAGGTCGTAAGATGGGGACATATGATCTTTATTGTGTTTCTGCGATACTAGATATATTGGTATCACTGGTCGTATTTACTTGCAGAATTATATATTTCGGATCTTATACAGTTGAACAGATTTATTTAATAAATATAATTATAATGGGAAAAGCCCCGGTTTGCGTTGCGCACTCACTTATATGTGCACAGACATCTGTCTGTACACATTGAGTGAGAAAACCAAATTTGAAATGAAATCACTTATAATTACACAATGATTACAACCTTGCAACTCCACCCCTTTAAGTTTTAATTGTTTCACAGATACAAGAATTTAATACGTACAGATTGATTTTTTTTGTATTGTTTTTCGTTTCTTTTTTGATTCTTATCTGTCACAATTGTGTTGAACCACTGGGCGTGTGATTCAACCGAGCTGCAATTGTAGCGAGTTCTTGCCCATCACACTTTTGCACCATCTCGAGTATAGCCGGTCCAAAAGAAAATGCGAGTTCATAATGTTGTCCGAAATTTCGGTGATCGTTCTCAACATTGGGCCTCTCTTCCTGGCCAAAAGGCAAAAAAGAGGATCATTAGAACTTAAATAGGAGTACAGCACAAGATAATTTGAAAATATATTTTTACTTTCTGAGCTGAATTGCAACTCGCCACCAAACGGTAGTCTTAGCGTGCCAATAATTGAGTTTTGTTTCAAAAACCTTACGTCTGGCGTTGAATTTTGCACAAATAGTAATTTTTTTCCAGATTATTTTCTAATTTTAAGCCACTTTTTTGTACTATATTATGTAATTGGAAAAATGTTATCATTAAGGGTCATTTTGGGTCGTTTTATTACAAGAAATTTTTGTTCGTACGGGTTAATATCAATGTTTTCAGAATTCAAAATATGAGCACTATTTTTTCCTTTTCTCTGAATTGTCGTAGTTGATGGCATAGTATTATTCTATGCCATCATTTCTATGTTGGTTTGGTTACGGTTTGTGAGGCTGGGACTAAAAATACCTTTGAATTAAAAAAAAAGTTAGCATTTCAGGTATTTGACCCCAAGATCTATTTGGCTTTCTGAAAATCTAATTAGTACTAATTTTTTTTCTGTTACTGTAGAAAGATCTTTATATCCCTGAGGAAGGGAACTCCATGAACTATCAGTCTTGTCCAGATATGGAATTTGAAGGCTGTTGTCCAATTTTAAGGGGAAAACGTCGCTGCGACTATTTAAAGTCACCAGTTGCGATCTAGATATATTGGTATCACTGGTCGTTTTAACTTGCACAAATATACATTTCGAATCTTATACAGTTAAACAGATTTATTTCATAAATATAATAATAATGGGAAAAGCCCCGGTTTGCGTTGCACACTCACTTATATGTGCACAGACTTTTTCTTTAGTTACCACTGACTCGTTCTATTTTAACGGATGCGCCAACGAAAGTCACCATTATGGAATCCAGTCTATTCGGGGGCTCCAATCTTTTCAGGGCGTGGGTTCCAATCCCACTTCAGTCAACACTGTGGAATAGCTACGAGTCAAAGCTATTGGTTATAAATATGTATTGACATATTTGTAATGTTGTGTTTGACAGAGAATTACGCTGAGCGAAGAGTTAGCAAGCATATGCTACAGCTCCCACGCGTAATAGTAACGCTTATAGTACATACAAAGGATACCACACCAATGGTACATTTTTATTGGTTTACTATTTACTCAAAGGTTAACAGCAACACCAAAATTGAAACCACTTGTTTTAAAACCTACTTTACGGATTGATGTATGAGGCTCAAATAATGATATAATGTCAAAAAAAAAGTTTTTTTTTGTCGCAAAACCAGCCCTATAACTGCGCTTGGTGTCCGATAACTCCGTAGGTGGAATAGGGGGAAAAGATGAAAAAAAATCTGCCGATAACTGCACATACCTAAACAGCACGAGCGGACAATTGCGCTTAACAAATGGACAGTTAACGGCGTAATATGTGTATAGTTGGTGACGTAACGAGTTGAAACTTTCGTTTCCGATTTTTTCGTCAAAAACTGTCAACTCGTTTCACTTTGTCAACTCGTTACGTCACTTTTGCCTCTTTTTTGCCTATTGTTGCCCAAAAACTGTCAACTCGTTTCACTTTGTCAACTCGTTACGTCAACTATTTTAAATTGATGCCTTTGTTAAGAATTAAATAAAAGTTAGAATAAATCAAAAAGACGAAATTAATTAGGCTGTTCACACCAACATGGAAACCACTACACGGAATACAAACGCTGGTTACCACGCCGAGAAACTAACACAATAAAGATTGCTACATCGAGTACATGCTTATAGATAGCTGTTAGGTACTTTCTTAAAAAATACAACGAAGAAATCGGATAACGTGTAAAAGGTACCAAATTTTGATACCTTTTACACGTTATTCTTTTTCGCTCTTATGCCAATTATACTTTCACCCAAAAATACGTTATCCTTTCTCAACATTATTCATTTTCTACAGTTTTGGAAATACTTTAACTCGCTTTTGTGCCAATTGGCACACCGTATGATATCGTGGTTTTAACCAAAATTTGGCAAGGGACCAAGGATTGTTAAAAAATTGGTCTACACTTCCGGAGAAAATAAGAACAGGGCGTATTTTAATCCGTGAAAAATAACTGCGAAAATGAATAACGTTGAAAAGGTATCAAAATTTGGTACCTTTTACACGTTATACCAAATTGTAAGTTATCCCAAATGCGTTTTAGACTAATTATACGTTATCCCATTTCAATGTTGTACCAAGAAAGTACCAGCTGTTATTATTATTAAAAAGATGATTTTATTCGCAGAATTCCTTTAAATGTTTTTCGAAAATAAATTCACTGATGGGCGACTTCAAATGACGTGCAGAGATTGCCATTTTGAATACCAGGAAGATATGACCTTTTTTAGAACTAATACCGAGCCATTCAATACAAATTAAATTATAAGTTGCAAGTTCAATCAAGCGCGTGAACTCGGAGCGGTTAAAGGCACCGCGGTCTTTCCAAGAAAACGTTTATCATGGAAAATTCACAAATTGGTTTATCATGGAAAATTCAAGAATTGGTTTTTCCAAGAAAACGTTTATCAGGGAAAATTCACAAATTGGTTTATCAGGGAAAATTCAAAAATGGTTTTTCCAAGAATAAGTTTTTGAAAGAAAACGTTTATCATGGAAAACGNTGGAAAAAGTTTTTCGAGGAAAACGTCTTTCGAGGAAAACGTTTATCCAAGAAAACGTCTTTCAAGGAAAACGTTTTTCCAAGAAAGGGGTTTATCAAGGAAAAAGTTTATCCGGGAAATAGTTTTTCAGGGAAATTCCATGATAAACGTTTTCCATGATAAACGTTTTCTGGGAAAAACCGCGGTGCCGCGGTTAAATATGATGCGTGAGCAGACAAAAAAAGTTCGGCCGAATCCTGCGTGAGCTGGTGATGCTAGTTTTGAAATTAATATGCCGTATGATAGATGTGTCTTCACCCGTTTGGTGGTATTTGTTTGTGGATCAAGCGTCACCTGTACCTGGCCAAAATGTTACTTTATGAGTTTTTTTAGCAGTTGTGATTTTCGCTTATGTAAAAAAAAAACTTATGAACATCATGCGTCCAAATTAACCTCGTATCTCGAGATTTTTCCGTTTGCACCCTTAAGTAAACTTGCAATAAATAATGCTAAACAATTAAAACAATGTTATCGCTCAATTACTTGATTAATTTTTTCTTGGAGAAAGTCGTTCGGATTGCCGTCATAATGCGTCGCGGGTATCTCCAGTGCTTCATCATACACATCATTTCGTTGTAACGTGCGCCATTCCAATATTTTTCTTAATCTCCCAACATTTCCGAAAAAATGACATATTAAACATGGAAGGAAAATTAATAATAAATTGGTTACCATTTTTTTTCTGGCAGCCAAATATTTTACAGGTGCGTAGATATACACAACATATTCTAATGTGTTTATAAACAATTTAATTGCCGACAAATGTATCATGACAATTAATTCGTGACAGTTGCTTAATAACATATCACCCCTTAATTGAACATTTTAGCGAATTAAAATTGTTGCAAAAATTTTCGCCTAACTAAAGCTATAGGCTATAGCATATATAGTACTGTTCTTCATATATGATCTACAAATTTAATATGAACTTCTCCGGGCAGCAAAACCACAATGTTGACTTTTGTTAAATAATGTTTATGATTTTGTTATGATTTATAACAAATCATAAACATAACTTATGAACCATTTTAGAAACCCAAGCAAACTTAACGACGACCTTGAGTTTCAGATATTTTTTTTGCTTGTCATGAAGAGCAATAAAGATCGTTTTTAGTAGATGTAGAATACACAGTAATCATTAAATTAGCCATCAGAAATTTCAAAATTATTAACATCATCAAAAATACGGACATAAACAACGACAAGTAACAAATATGACCTCATTTTGGTCTTTAATACATCAAGAGGACCTTAGCAGCACAGCCAGATATCATTGTTAGGGTGTTAGTGATTGTTATATCATATGTTCCTGACCACAAGTCCTCAAAATATATAATTTTTTTTTCAACAAATGATCGTCGAGCGATTCAAGTTGACGGGTCAAAATACTGAGCTTGAACGCTTTGCAGTGTACGTCACAAAATTTACTTTAATTAATATTTTTCCGGTAATAAATGGAAACTTCATGATTTAATCCTGTTTATCCTTATTACTCAATATTGGATTAAATGAAGCTTGTAAAATGCATTTGTTACACAATTTATATCAAGATGCTCTATAGCGCCAAAACGTGTCTCCCATTTAAAACTATTCACTTAACCATCGTGAATTTCAAGTCGAACTGTACCAGACATATCGCAGTAATTAAAAAAAGAGGAAATGAATACACAGGTTAAGTACTTAACCGTCCGGAACCGGCTTAACCGTCCACTTTTTTGCTAATTTTTTTTTCAGAGCTAACGCGTACGCCCTATGCCCTTAACCGCCCAGTTTGGCTTAACCGTCCGTTATTAAGTAAATTATTTTGAAAATTTTCTCTTTGTTTCTCAAAAATTAATTAAAGTTTTGAAAAAAATTTAGTGGGCGGTTAAGTACTTAACCTGTGTAAATAATGTTACCAATTTTTGGTAACGTTGCTTGGCAGTGCGTCGGAGGTTGTCGTGGCCAGCGATTAGTCCCTTTTTTAATTAATTAATTAAAATTTAATTAAAAAATAGTTAAAATGAATTCCAATCCTTTCTTGAGGCCACGGTAACATTTTTTTTTATGTTTTTCCTATTTTTAAATCACTACGATATCTAATTCAATTTTTTTTGTGCGCAGAAGTCTGTATTGAGTCATTATAGATGAAGTTTATTATAATATATATTCGAGATAAACGACTTCAAGTTAATTACAAAAGTTCAAACAAATTATGTATCATTGTTGGTCATTTACCCATGAATTATCCAATATGATACTTTAAGAACTTGGTATAACTGGGTGCATTGTTCTATTTCATCATAATTGATTCATATAACATATAAGTTTCCTATACCGTTGGTCTAAATGACGTGATTAACCTCAATTGTTCATTATTATAATTTTTGCTCTCTGAATAGAGTAATAAAACACGCGCAAAACATCGTAAAATATATCACTTTTGCCAACACGCAATCTCAAATACCTTGAAGAGAATTGAAAAAAAAAATCNTGTTAACATAATGTAACTTTGTTAACATAACGTGTGTTAACATAACGTGTTAGGTGGTGTATATAATAACCGAAAGTCCTGAAAATATCTTTTTCTCGAAAAATGATCGTCCAACGATTCAAGTTGATGGGTTAAAATACTAAGCTTGAACGCTCCGCAGAGTACAAGACATAATTTACTAAATTAGTACATTATGCTTCCAGCCAAAAATCAAAATTTTATGATTGAATCCTGTTTCTTATAACTCAATATTTGATTGAATGAAGCTTGTAGAATGTATTTGTTACAAAATTTATATCAAGATGCTCTGTAGCGCCAAAACGGTTCTCCTCTTCAAAACTATTCATTTAACCATCGTGATTTTCAAGTCGAATTGTGCCAGACATCGCTAATGCGATTTTTTCTGTGCGCAATGAGTCATTATAGATGAAATTTATTACAATATATATTCAAGATAAACGAATTCAAGTGAAAAACAAAAGTTCAAACAAATTATGTTTCATTGTTGGTCATTTACCCATGAATTATCCAATATGATACTTTAAGAACTTGGTATAACTGGGTGCATTGTTCTATATACTATTTCATCATAATTGATTCATATAACATATAAGTTTCCTATACCGTTGGTCTAAATGACGTGATTAACCTCAATTGTTCATTATTATAATTTTTGCTCTCTGAATAGAGTAATAAAACACGCGCAAAACATCGTAAAATATATCACTTTTGCCAACACGCAATCTCAAATACCTTGAAGAGAATTGAAAAAAAAAATCGGTTTTGACCTCAAACCATGCTCAGCCCAGGGTGTCCAACTGATTTTTTACGATCATTATGAGAAACTTGTAGTTGAGAAACCTTGTAGTTGAGGCTAAAGATGCAATTTTGGTAAATCAAAACATAAGTATACAATCTAAACCAATTGATATGTTGAGAATTTTTAAAAATTTTGTGAAAACAAACAATTGTTTTTAGTACCATAATATAGTGCTCAAAACTAGCGCATTATTTCATAATTGAAAAACACGATGGCCTCAAATATTCTTCAATTGTATTTCTTGGACGGTCAGCGCGGTTTTTCGTAGATTTGTCCCCCAACACCCTTCTACTAGAAGGCTTCTAGATAATAAAGCCCGCCTTTTCCCCGATCGGAAAAAATTCCGAGGAATCATCCCCTACAAAAAACACAATATTGCCAAAATTCAAGGGCAGGAGTTTTTCCCAAAAACATATTCTCTGACGCCATTTTGTTAATCTCGCAAAAAAGATGTTTTTCCTAAAGGTCCTACAGTTATTCGTGTTATTCCTACTAGGAAGTGAACTAAATTTCTGTATTCGACCTTTTCCGACTGCGCCCTAAATTTTCATGACAGTCCTCATTCGTCGAGATAGATATTTTCAATAAAATTTTTTGATAACAAGTTTTCCTATTTTTCGCCAATTTCAGTTTGGACAACCTGTTTCAGCCCTACCAATCCTTTACATAAAATGTGTAGCAGCAATACGACCAAAAAGTTCGGATTTGTTTTTGTGGTCGTTGGCTTGGTTGTGGTCATTATGAGTATAACAATTCACGGCATTCTCGAATCTCGAACACCCGACTGCGCAAATCAAAAAATAAATTATAGGATAGCAAATAAAATCGACAATGAAACAGGACAACAAATGCGTCATAAATACTCAGTGACATGGACTTCGGCTGAGTCGGCCCCATATTGTCAGATAGGTTTAGGTCAGGGTTGTAAATTAGTCTTATGGCTTGGCCAAGTATCAGTGATACCGTATCACAAAGTCCCTTATTAAAGACCGTAAAACTCAGACGAGTTGAAATCGCCGTTCGTGTAGGTTTAAAAAAATAAATGAATTATAAACATTGGAGTAATAGTAATCATATTATTCAAAAGATGCATATATGTGTTTTCGGCGGTTTGAATTGGCCCTAAACAGCGCTAAGGGATGTGTTCACTTTGAGCCAATTGCATTACTTGATATTTGACACCGAACATGAGCTTTTTATATCTTGAAGCGATGCATCGTTTGAATATTTCATTACTGTTACTACACTGTAAGACTACACTGTAAGTAACAGTTACAGTAACACTGTTTATATTCCAGTCATTAGTTCTAGTCATTTATTTTTAACCTACACGAACGGCGATTTCAACTCGTCAAGGCCTTATTCACAACCCTGGTTTGGGTCGGTTAACAAAAGATTCCTTGATGCAAATGAATGTTTATTCTAATTACCAAAAATCCATTAGGGTTTATGGTAATTCAAACCGACTAATATACAGTATGGACGAACGTGGCACCTCGCTGCTACATCAAGGCACCCATAGAATTGCTGCGGACTATGTCAACTTAATTGTAGTGGCACAGCGGAACACGTCGATCTCAGACGGCGAAACTGATACGATTCTAGAATTCTTGTTCGACGTTGCATTGAGCAAAACGCCGCTTCGTGAAACTCTGGAATTTAGAGAAATAGCAAAAACGCTGATACCGTTGTCAATTATACTCGGGATTTTATGCGTCAGTTGTATTTTACAGAAGTTGTGTGGGAATTATGCACAACGCTTTCGACCTACTGGTAGAAACAACCGAAGATCCAGACCAGGTATAGTATTTATAGGTATATACCAGTGTTGCGAAAATTCTTCAGTAATATAGTACCAGTAATATATACAGTAGGTATATAATTATGTAAACAGTATATATAAAATATATACAGTTTGTGTTGTAACGCAGTGGCAGCTAACTATTAGTGACAGTACTGGAACGAACTGGAACGAACAGTACTGGAACGAACTGCTACTTAAAGTGACAGTACTGGAACGAAGTGACACTTTTTGAAGTCTTTTGGGCAAAAGTTTTTGACAAAAAAATGGGAAACAAAAGTGTCCCTTTGTTACCATACCAACTGTTTACCGGTATGTTCACGCCTTAACCCTCACACAAAATTATCCAGAAGTTCCGCCAAGACGAATTGTGAAGTTTATCACAAATTTTAACAGATTGATTTATTAATATTTGATTTAATAATACATAGCACGAAATAATGTGTTTTTGAAGTGAGTTGCGAGTCTCAACTTGGAGTCCCGACTTGGGACAAACTTCCCCCTATTTGGGGGTTAATCACTTTACTTAGGCTATGTATAACAGTTGGTAATAATAACATGATATGTTCTCGATTGTAATGACCTGTACTAAACTTATATTATATTTACTTATCAAATATTTAAGAATATTGAAACTTTTCGATCAAATACGAATGAAAATTGTGATGCATTGTTATAAAATCTTCAAATAAAAAAAAGTCGCCCAATGAAAAGCCATCAACTAAGAATATCTTATTCAAGTTTTTAGCAAAAGCGGCTTTAGCGCATTAAATGTTTAGATTAGTTTGAATAATACCCGTATTTTAACTCCTGCGCTCCTGAGGGTGCCACATTGCACTGTTTTAATTTATTTTTCTCGTAGCTCTAAATCGACAAGACTATCCGATGTCGAATTTTTGTATTCCGGTACATGCCTATCATGGTTATTTTTTGCTGAAATAAATTTCCGATTACAGTCCTTGCGCCCACAACACAACGCAATCACTTCCCCAAAAAGCGTTGCGTTGTGGGCAAACCGTAGCGTTGTGGGCTCATCGTAGCGTTTTGGGCGCACCGATCACCAAATACATTACAGGGTATGCATTACAGGGTTTTGGAACCGAAAAAGGGGGCTATAATGTTTTAATCACTTATTTTTACTAAGTAACCGATACTTGACATCTATTTACCGGTTTAAATACTTTTGTACCACTTATTATACACAAAATTGAACGTAATATACTCGTTCTAAGTAATTTCTCGTTCTTCTTGCTTGAAATAATTAGACACGCCTAGACTCTCTAGTTTCAAACAGCAGTGCCGTATGGCACTATCGGCAGTGCATCAGGAAATTAAAAAAAAGCGCAAGTGTTAATTATTATTATTAAGATAACCAAACGGTAACAACAGTGTCGGGAAATCCACGAGACGTCCACATCGACCTGCCGCCTTCTTATGCCGAATATGAAAATTTCCAACCAGTCGTATCTAAACCGGTCAACCAACAGTCTGACTTTTACCAAAATTTGCAACCACCAAGTTATCATCAGTCTGTGAGCACCGAACCATTAGGAGGAATCCAGACATCAAACGACTTGCCGCCGACTGCTCCGACTCAATAAAATTGTATTGTTGTATTTAAAAAAATTGTATATTTAGTATATTTGTTTCTGTACATTTTTGGTATGGACTATAATGGCTGTTTATTAAATCTGAAAGTTTGTATCAAAACTAAAAAAAAATATGTTATAAATAGCAACACGTAGCATACACAGAGAGAAAGGCGAGTAAATTCGCGGTAGTACCGCGAGTTTTTTTACATAATTTGCGGTAGGACTACCGCGAACTTATCTTCAGCCCACAGAAGCTGTTATATAAATTTCATAAGAAAACATAAATGACACCATTTTCATTGTGACAGAAAACTTGTTTTCTATATAATTTCCTTATAAATACCGAAGTTTCTGTTAAATATATTTATTGTGTAAAAAATTCAATAAAAAATCAAGCCAATAATANAGATAACAATTTGCATATGAAATAACACCTTTTTTCGGAAAAAAATGTGTTATCTCACATGGTTATGTGGTGTAGTACAAGGTCAAGTTAGTTTATTAAAAGTGAAAAATGAAAAGCAAAATCTTAATTAAAGATAAAGTCAGTTTTTTAATACTTTTCCCTTGTATTAATAATAATTGATCACGTGATGTTTCCAAATTGCGCAATTCTATGACCTAATTTCTGCTTAGAGTAACAAAAAACTAAACACTACGTAACATTTTTCAAATTGCGCAATTCAAAAGCCTCATTCCGCTTAAAGTAACAGAAAAAAGCCTGATTTCGCTTAAAGTAACACTATCCGAACTTTTTTTCGATTTAACCTACGCCCTACCTGCTTAGAGTAACAATTTTCGCTTACAGTAACAGTTTTTTGGTTCATTTTGGTGTTACTTTAAGCAGGTAGGTGGTGTATCAGTGATACCGTATCAGAAACGTCCCTTATTAAGATAAAAAAATAAGCCATAACCACCAATCTTTTTCGAAAAAAAGTGTGTTGGCCTTTCGACGTAGATGATAATCAAAGGAACTTTTGTTTGAGGCCAAAGAAAAGAAAAACAAACAAAGACACTTAAAACGTTACCAAAAAAGGCCCATTTTGGGGTCTAAAATAAAATTTATCACGTGACAGGGTGAACTTGAGCTAAAACTGAATTAGCCCACTATAATCCACTTTTCAATTTTCGAATGATCAAAACACTATTTTTCGAAAAAATTAGGTGGCTTATTTTTTCTCTTAGGACCGTATTTACAACCCTGGTTTGGGTCGGTTAACGAAAGATTCGTTGATGCAAATGAATGTTTATTCTAATTACCAAAAATCCATAAGGGTTTATGGTAATTCAAACCGACTAATATACAGTATGGACGAACGTGGCACCTCGCTGCTACATCAAGGGACCCACAAAGTGGCTGCGGACTATGTCAACTTAATTGTAGTGGCACAACGAAACACGAGCACCTCAGACGCGGAAACTGACACAATTCTAGAATTCTTGTTCGATGTCCCCTTGAGCAAGACGCCGCTTCGCGAAACTCTAGAATTCAGAGAAATAGCAAAAACTCTGATACCCTTGTCAATTATCCTCGGGATTTTATGCGTCAGTTGTATTTTACAGAAATTGTGTGGGAATTATGCACAACGCTTTCGGCGACCTACTGGTAGAAACAACCGAAGATCCAGACCAGGTATAGTATTTATAGGTATATACCAGTGTTGCAAAAATTCTCCAGTAATATAGTACCAGTAATATATACAGTAGGTATATATTTATATAAACAGTATATATAAAATATATACAGTTGATGTTGTAACGCAGTAAATCACTGCCAGTGACAGCTAACTAAGTGACAGTACTGGAACGAGGTGACACTTTTTTTTAAGTTTTTTGGGCAAAAGTTTGTGACAAAAAAAATGGGAAACAAAAGTGTCCTTTTCTTACCATACCAACTGTTTACCGGTATGTTCACGTCTTAACCCTCGCACAAATTTATCCACAAGTTCCGCAAAGACGAATTGTGAAGTTTATCACAAATTTTATTAGATTGATTTATTAATATTTTATTTAATAACACATAGCACGAAATAATGTGTTTTTGAACTGAGTTTGGAGTCCCAACTCGGAGTCCCACCTTGGGACAAACTTAAGAACTACGTGTTTGGGGGGTTAATCAGTTTACTAAGGCTATGTATAACAGTTTGTAATAATAACATGGTATGTTCTCGATTTTAATGACCTGTACTAAACTTATGTTATATTAACTTATCAAATATTTAAGGATATTGAAACTTTTCTATCAAATACGAATGAAAATTGTGATGCATTGTTATAAAATCTTTAAATAAAAAAGTCGCCCAATGACACTTTCGATAAAAAGCCACCAACTAAGAATACTGTATTCAAGTTTTAGCAAAAGTGGCTTTAGCGCATTAAATGCTTAGATTAGTTTGAATAATACCCGTATTTTAACTCCTGCGGGTTGCACTGTTTTAATTTATTTCTCTCGTGGCTCGAAATCGGTAAGAGTTATCCGAGGTCGAATTTTTGTATAATACATAATTTCCGGTACATGCCTATCATGGTTATTTTTTGTTGAAATAAGTTTCCGATTAACCGATAATTGATATCTATTTACCGGCTTTAATACTTGTGTACCTCTTATTATACACAAAATTCAACGTAATAATTCGTTCTCATTTCTTTAGACACGTAATCTAATCGTTCTTATTTTTTGAAATAATTAGACACGCCTAGACTCTCTAGTTTCAAACAGCAGTGTCGTGACATGTCGTATGGCACTGTCGGCAGTGCATCAGGAGGTTTAACAAGAGCTTAGGTATAAATTATTATTATTAAGATAACCAAACGGTAACAACAGTGTCGGGAAATCCACGAGACGTCCACATCGACCTGCCGCCTTCTTATGCCGAATATGAAAATTTCCAACCAGTCGTATCTAAACCGGTCAACCAACAGTCTGACTTTTACCAAAATTTGCAACCACCAAGTTATCATCAGTCTGTGAGCACCGAACCATTAGGAGGAATCCAGACATCAAACGACTTGCCGCCGACTGTTCCGAGTCAATAAAATTGTATTGTTGAATTTAAAAAATTGTATATTTAGTATATTTGTTTCTGTACATTTTTGGTATGGACTTAAATGGCTGCTTATTAAATCTGAAAGTTTGTATCAAAACTAAAGAAAAAATGTGTTATAAATAGCAACACGTAGCATACACAGAGAGAAAGGCGAGTAAATTCGCGGTAGTACCGCGAGTTTTTTTTACATAATTTGCGGTAGGACTACCGCGAACTTATCTTCAGCCCACAGAAGCTGTTATATAAATTTCATAAGAAAACATAAATGACACCATTTTCATTGTGACAGAAAACTTGTTTTCCATATAATTTCCTTATAAATACCGAAGTTTCTGTTTAAATATATTTATTGTGTAAAAAATTCAATAAAAAATCAAGCCAATAATAGCTGCTAGCATTTTCTGAATGAAAACTACAAGACTTGAATTCAACCAGATAGACTATATTTAGGGTCGCCGCCTGGGATTTTTACCCGATTTGGAAGTTGCTGTGGTTTACCGGGTAAGATATTTTATACGGATAAACAACCACTGCGGATTCGATGGTAGTATTAAAAAGTCTCCAAATTGTTTCGGTTAGGAATAAAATCGGGAAAAACGCAAAATTCTAGTTTTTTTTGGCTTTCCATAATTATCATAATATCGAGGAAATATCAAAAAAACAGTTAGGTCGGATGGGTCAATACAAAGTTTTCTCATACAAAGTCAAGACCATTATTTCGTGTACTTTGTAACCCAGACAGCCACCTCAGCTCTATTACAAAGTGTTTGGGAGTGAAATCATGTATAGATTATGCAATATTTATTTCATGAATATTCGTCAAATACATACAATGTGGAAATTTCGAATCTCTAGAAGGTCCTCATGGAGTTAAAATCACAATGTTCTCGGTAGTAAAACTGTGTCGGCAAACATAGCCAGAAATTTAGTTTGAAGCAATCATATCCGGCCCATCTGGGATAAATGCAAAATAATAAACATGTTTTTGTTTATTTATCCTTACTATGCATATTTTTTATCACAGCTGCGCCAAATGGCACCAATCAACTCCGTCTGCCGATATGAAAGAACCGGCGTCGCAAGAAAAACGAATATTTTACAGATTATGCACCACCAGATGGGAGCATAAAAAATTTGCGCACATATAATGCCGGAAATGAAATATTTCATTAAGCAATTATCAATACTTGATAAATAAATAAATAAAAATGATGAACTTTTCTCAATACACTTTCGCCGGAACACCAACATGGGAATCGGAGCCTTATCCAAATAATCAAATGCCGAAAAATAACACAGTGGCCCATCAGCGCATGACGGTTAAGCAACAAACCCAACAAGTTCGAGCCGCTCGGCGGAAGCAGGCAACTCAGCGTGAAAAAAAGCGGCAAGAAAAACTCAACTGCTGTATTGACGAAATTCGGTTAATGGTGTGCCCAACAATGACGGCGGCTACAAAGGCAAAAGTTTTACGAGAAGCCATCAATCGAATTCAATATCTAGAACGTCTTGCGCTTCAACTCGCGGGAAATCAAAAAGAAAATGGAATAACTGCGTCGTCAACACAAAGTACGCAACCTTTTCCGTGTAATAATTTGCCAACAAAGCCCCAACAATATGCCGTAAATTGTGACCAATCACATGCTGCAAAAAGTGACCAATTATATGCCGTGAAAAATGACCAATCATATGCCGCGAATAGTGACCAATTATATAAGGCAAAAACTGACCAATCATACCCCGCGTACAACGCTCACACAATCAACGCAAATATTAATCAATCATACGAGGAAAATAGTGACCAGTCATATGCTCCAAATAGTGGTCAAGTCTATGATCAAAATAGTGATGACTCATCCACGGAAAATCACAACACACTAATGGAGTTAAACTTGACAACAAGTCTTCAAGGCACCAATAGCTCAATTTCAGCCGCTTTTGACGAACAATTTTCACTAAACTATGCAACCGACGATAGTGGAACAATCGATAGTGGAGCAACTGATGATAGTGGGGTTCAATTTTCCGAAGAACTCTCATTTGATCCATATGGCTATTATAATCTTTAATTTGCAATAAGTTATTGCCAATAACTGTTTTGTAGCTACTTTTGTTGATTAATTCTAAAATAATAAATGCCAAGAAAAAAATTCGTGTTTTATTCAAAGTTACAAAAAAGGATGTACAGAATTTTTGCTATAGAGCGAGCCGATCAAGCTGGGCCGGCCAAAAAAAAAATTGAGAGCCTGACTCAGCCGAGCCAAAAAAAACGAGTCGAGCCAAAAAAAAGAGTCAATTATGCCGATCCCCATTGGAGATTGTACGTAAATAACTATTTTTTGCAAAAAAAAAGAGGGTGCCACTTCGAGAAAAAAAAGGAAGATTGCTCTTTTCTACGACCATCTAGAAATTAGGTAAAACATACGTGCTTAGCACAGCGGAAATTTATGCTATACGCTCTGTACATTCAACACAAAACTAGAATTCTGAATTTTTTGTTTATTATATTCACGTTTTCAAGCAAAAATCTACAGTACCAGTAAACTTTCATAACTTATATAATATAAGTATCACTAGATTGTCGAGAATANAAGCAGGCAACTCAGCGTGAAAAAAAGCGGCAAGAAAAACTCAACTGCTGTATTGACGAAATTCGGTTAATGGTGTGCCCAAAAATGACGGCAGCTACAAAGGCAAAAGTTTTACGGGAAGCCATCAATCGAATTCAATATCTAGAACGTCTTGCGCTTGAACTCGCGGGAAATCAAAAAGAAAATGGAATAACTGCGTCGTCAACACAAAGTCCGCAACTTTTTACGTCTAATAATTTGCCAACAAATCCCCAACAATATGACGTAAATTGTGACCAATCACATGCTGCAAAAAGCGACCAATTATATAAGACTGACCAATCATACGCCGCGTACAACGCTCACACAATCAACGCAAATATTAACCAATCATACGACGAAAATAGTGCTCCAAATAGTGGTCAAGTCTATGATGAAAATAGTGATGACTCATCCGCGGAAAATCACAACACAATAATGGAGTTAAACTTGACAACAAGTCTTCAAGGCACCAATAGCTCAATTTCAGCCGCTTTTGACGAACAATTTTCACTAAACTATGCAACCGACGATAGTGGAACAATCGATAGTGGAACAACTGAGGATAGTGGGGTACAATTCTCTGAAGAACTCTCATTTGACCCATATGGCTATTATAATCTTTAACTTGCAATAACTGTTTTGTCGCTACTTTTGTTCATTAATTCTGAAATAATAAATGCCAAGAAAAAAATTCGCGTTTTATTCAAAGTTACAAAAAATGATGTACAGAATTTTTGAGCAAGCTGGGCCGGCCAAAAAAAAAAATTTGAGAGTGACTCAGCCGAGCCAACAAAAACGAGTCGAGCCAAAAAAGAGCCAATTTTGCCGATCCCCGTTCGATATTGTACGTAAGGCATCAAAAATAAAAATCCCAAAAAAGTCACCTAAGGCATCACCGTCACTCAATACAGCGTTACTCAAGGCATCAGGGACTGTATTTGTATATGATGTGAAAGACCGAGAACATTATACAGGGTGAGGAAACATCTATTTGTGTGCCCTTTTCTAATTGGACTACAAAATTGTAAAAAAAGGGCAGAGAAGTATAGGTTAAGTTATGCCATTGCTTGGTAGCACTGCAAAATGTTTGGCATTTTTTTTGCGGTAGATGTATTTTTTTCTTTTTCATTCAATATAATTCGAAATTTTATATTATACACTACAGATAAAATAGAGCACTCAAAATTCGATCGTAGAAATATTCGCCTTTTTCCGTAAGTACACCAGGTGCGCCGTTATCTTTCAAAACCAAATTGAAAAAAAGGGAAAGGTAATCGAAAATTGAAAGATAACAGGGTGAACGATAACGACGCACCGGGTGTATGAAAAAGATAAAACTATATTCGAAACTTCGCGAAGCTGAAAAATATTTTCATTCGAATCAATTGCATAAAACGCAGCCGCCGAATATTTCATATATTGACTTTGTATTTATAAAAGGGTTGAATGCCGTTTTGGAGATTTTTGCGAGAAATTGTTGGGACCGTATACTTATGACCCCCTGTATAAAATCGCCGCCAAGTATGCCAACTTAGTTGTGGTGACACAGTGCAACACGTCCACCTCGGACGCCGAAACAGACACAATTCTAGAACTTTTTTGAATGTACCATTGGGCGAGAGGCCATTCGTGAAAGTATGGAATTTAGAGAATTAGTCAAAACCCTTATACCACTGTCAATTATAATTGGGATTTTATGCGTCAGTTGTATTTTGCGGGTGTTGTGTTATCAATTTTGTTGTCAATTTTGTTGTCAGTTGGGTTCAACAGTTCTTGTTCGGCATCCTAGAGGAAATCGATCCAACCCAGGTAGATATATGTGTTTTTACCTCTTAACCCCCAAACACGATTATCTACAAGTTCCACAGACACAAATTGTGAAGCCTCGCACAATTTTTAACTCGCACAATTTTTTCGTGAGTAATGAACCATGAATAGATCAATTTATGTTTCCCTGGTTTGACGACTATTTTTTCTATGTTGGTTTTGAGTGTCATTTGATTTCATAACGTCTATCATCAAAAATGTGTCTTTGACGCAAATTGTGGCTAACTTAAAAATTTCGTCTTTGGGGTGACCTAGTTTAGTACGGCTATTGATAAGGGTTGAACCGTATTTTTTAATGTAAACGGTCCCGTTGATATGGCGGTTTCCCCATTTTTCCGCACGGCAAAAAAATGACAATTTTTTTAAGGGCATTTTTAGCATAAAATCGCCCCAAGTTCTCACTGTTTCAATAAAAATGTATGTTTTTTTGTGATAAACCTAGCATTGTTTTAATTTGTTTAAAATGGCACTATTATTCCCTTAGGAGTTAGATTTTTCTTCAGATAATCAAACGGTGGCAACAGTGTCCCGAAATACACCAGACATCCACCTCGACCTACCGCCTTCTTATGCCGAATATAAAAATTACCAACCAGTCGTATGTAAACCGGTTGACCAACAGTATGATTTTTATCAAAATTTGGAACCACCCAGTTATCATGAATCTGTGAGCACCGAACCATTAATGGGAATTCAGATATCAAACGATTTGTAGCCGACTGCTCCAACCCAAAAAATGGAGTGTTGTTTTTAAAGCTGTATATATTGTAGTATATTTTATCATTTCTGTATATATTTGGTTTGAACTACTGGTTTTCTCTCATGAAAATCGGCTGCGCGTTTCTAGTATACCGTGTCGGCATATTTTAAAATGATATTGGCCAATAGGAGCACCCCATTGCAAGAAAAAAAGAAGAAAATTGCTCTATTCTAGAAACGCTTAGCCGATTTTCATGAGACTAAACCTATATAATGGCTGCTTTATCTAGAAGTTCGTATTACAAGTGGTAATTCACAACTCAAAAAAAGTTCATTCAATAAACTGGCAACATCTTGACGTATATAGCATGAACCGACAGAAGCGAGGTAATTCGCGTTAGTACCGCGAGTTATCTTCATAATTCGCGAACGACTAGCGACTAATATCTCCAAGTGACCGGATATTATTTGTTTGTTCCATATGATGCCCGATAAATGCAGGTTCTCAAGAACCGGTAAAAATGGCTGGATAAACACATGCGCGGGTATAAACTAACAGCCCAAGTGGCCTGATAAACCCTCAGGTCGCGTGATAAACCCTCAGTGCGTGTGCGGGATGGGTTAAAAAATTTTGGGGGAAAAGCGGCCTGATAAGCGCACGAGCGGGCAATGTCAAAATTAAAGTCGGGCAAAGTCAATTTGATTCTTTGGTTTTTTTAATGTGTTTTTATGAGCAGCTCGCAGGGAATATAATTATTTAATATACAGATTTATTCCACTTCTCGCATGAAATTCATAACGGAGCTTAAAGCTCTTATTATAACTGTAAGCCATACGGTAGTTTATTTTGTCATTCGTAGTACACGAAGAATACAGTAAGTGTGAAGAAAATATGTTTGTTGGTGAAGGTTTCTGTAACACAGTAATCCGTTTCGTTGTTCAGGAGCCATCCGCTACCTATTTTCATGGATTGATTTCGTGCATCCCCTACGAGTTAAACATTTATAGTTGTTTAAAAATCGTTTCACACAAACCAATGTAGCCATTGACAATAATTTTGTAGTTGGTCAGAAACTGTCTTGATGCTGTCCAAAGTCAACGCAAAAACGAAATTACATACCCAAACGATTAAATATCAAACGGCAATATAGCTGTTTAACAATTTTACATAGGGTGCACCCGGGTGCGTAGTTAACCGGTCACAAAAGTGGCCGAGTAAAATAAGTTGGTTGTTTTACTCAATGCGTAGACCATTTACTAGAAAAATAAAAAAAAATCGCCGCTTAACGGCAACACTTACGGTTGTGTAGGGGGCGCATCGTGGGCTGTTGACAAAACGCCCGAATGAAAGAAAATATTATATCCGGGTAGTACGGGGTTTATCAGTACGGCATTTACCGGAACACGGAGTGTCTGATGAATTTTTAATTAGTCACATCAGATGCGGAACATTTTTTAACTGGACCCATTTCCGAGAAAAGTCTGATAGGTCAATTTTACGTCAATTTTCACGATGCGACCCCTATATATGTGCTACAGCAGTAAATACCAATGTGCCTTTATACGGCTAGCATTTTTTTTTCGAACTATCCCGGCTATAACTACGTATCTAGTGTATAATGGGAATTTTATTATGCGAATTTTTTTTTCCAAAAAAAATCCAATCACAATTTTAAGCTCCATGTTAAGGGGGCACCGTGTATATTTACTCGAAAGTTAACTAAAAATTTAAGACGAACAATTAGTTTGGACAGCCTGACTGTTCTTGTTTGAGATTAATCCGAACAGCATCGCAAGCGGAAACCAGTTGTACACCGGCTGTTTTATGGTGATAATCCGTCAAATTTACGATACTTGAACACGCCTTTTTAATAATTTCGCGAATTTGTTTGACATCCATCGGAAATTGTGGCCTCAAGCGGTAGGTATTTTGTTTTTGTTTGATTTGTTGCCGTTTTGTATTTTCATTGTTTGTCGATTTCACGGAAGACGGCTGGGTTGCAGTTTCAAACTATTTCAAATTTATTCATGAGTTTAACTCCTGACGTTCGACATGGTTTTGAGTTATTTCGCAAACAGGTGGAAATCAATAGGAGTTATAGGAGGGGGACACTCAGTTCAGAATAAAAAGGAGAACATTGGTCTTTATGCCATAAAGTTTATGGCTTTTAAAAATATGCCGACACGGTATACTAGAAACACTTGGCCGAAGTCTATAAACGATAGCGCAGGTATACAGAACCATATGTAACCTTGTGTAACTCGTAACTTAATGTAAATAAACTAAGTAATCCATGAAAAACTCTGTAAACCATCGCGAATAAATTAAATAATAAATAAAATAAATTAAATAATACAATAAAATGTAAATAAAATTTTAAATGAATAAATTTCCCGGCCTGAAGTTTTTTTCGTCGTCCAATTACATTTTTACCGATTTCTCTGAATNCGACATGGTTTTGAGTTATTTCGCAAACAGGTGGAAATCAATAGGAGTTATAGGAGGGGGGCACTCAGTTCAGAATAAAAAGGAGAAAATTGGTCTTTATGCCATAAAGTTTATGGCTTTTAAAAATATGCCGACACGGTATACTAGAAACACTTGGCCGAAGTCTATAAACGATAGCGCAGGTATACAGAACCATATGTAACCTTATGTAACTCGTAACTTAATGTAAATAAACTAAGTAATACATGAAAAACTCTGTAAACCATCGCGAATAAATTAATAAATAAAATTTTAAATGAATAAATTTCCCGGCCTGAAGTTTTTTTCGTCGTCCAATTACATTTTTACCGATTTCTCTGAATTTTTGTTGCTTCATTGCCGGTTCTTATCAGCCAGAAGTATAACGATACTTAACACTGTCGGCGTACTATTGGCACAGATATCAATGATTTCGTTTCTTCCAGGAGTCTTTGATGAATAAAAACCTCTTGAAAATTAAATGTAAATAATTTTGAGATTAAGCGCGTTTGTGATAGCTGGCAAACACAGGAATGAGAATTGAACGCTCATCCAATTCAATATATAAATATTAGCAAAATTTAACAGATTAACCCTTAGACATAAAATTGGGATGTTTGAACTTGTTTACAAACTACGTTCTTTTTAGTAAGCAGGGTAATGATTAATGATTTAAATAAGGTAAATTTGGGACTGAAATGGCCCCATAAGTGATCTATCATGTTATTTGCTTTTGTTTGTCCATTAATATTNCGGTTCTTATCAGCCAGAAGTATAACGATACTTAACACTGTCGGCGTACTATTGGCACAGATATCAATGATATCGTTTCTTCCAGGAGTCTTTTGATGAAAAACCTCTTGAAAATTAAATGTAAATAATTTTGAGATTAAGCGCGTTTGTGATAGCTGGCAAACACAGGAATGAGAATTGAACGGTCATCCAATTCAATATATAAATATTAGCAAAATTTAACAGATTAACCCCTAGACATAAAGTTGGGATGTTTGAACTTGTTTACAAACTACGTTCTTTTTAGTAAGCAGGGTAATGATTAATGATTTAAATAAGGTAAATTTGGGACTGAAATGGCCCCATAAGTGATCTATCATTTTATTTGCTTTTGTTTATCCATTAAGATTCGTAAATCAACGAGGATGAAATCAAACAATCAACAATAATGATATTTTTCGAAGAAAAATGAAGAAACTAAAAAAGGAAAAGACATCTATATACAGGGTGAGGTAATATAGCTGCTAAGCCGTTTTTGGTGATTAGCTCAGCGCACTCGCGAACCAAAAACGGCTTAGCATCTATATTACCCCACCGTGTAACAAGTCAGAAAATCGTTACATATATTCAATAGATACGTGAAAAGTTACGTTATAGGCTTTATATAGCTTTGATATAAATATAATACAGCCCTACGACGTTATGTTTCCGTTTTTTGTTCGTCTTTTTATCTTACATTTTTTTTTTTCTCGAAATTTGGATTTCAAGTTACAAATCTTAATTTGTGAACGACTTCGCCACATTTTTTTAGTTATTTTTCTCATTTGGTGTAGAAAGATAAGAGCGTATGGACTGTAATAATACCTGTAGGCGACACACAATCCCGGATGAAAAAAACAGTTTCGATTGTGAATTATGAAATACTGTATTATATAATTTTAACACCATGATCTTAAATGAACCCCGGTACTTAACTTATGGACGGTTTTTACTAGAGAATTTAAGAGCAATATGAGCATTATAAAATGGCGTAAAAACGTAACGATTATTTGTCCTAGCAATATAAAAATAATGAACTTATTAATCAAAAGGACAATTTTTTAAGTCTTTGTCGTTACTAAACTATAATTTTTTTATAGTTGTGAAAGACCTCCTGTTCATTTATACCGTTTGAGAAGTTTAAAATCATGTTGGAGCTCAGACTGTCGTGGTTATGCCAGAATAGCATTACAAATCAAAAGAAATTTACTGAAATCGCAACAGTCTGAACACCAACCTATTATTGCAAGATATTGGAACGCGTCGGACATGATCGGGGTTGCTTAGGCCTAATGAAACGTTAGTAATTTTCATGAACTTTGCACCTTAATATTTTAGTTTTGTGACTTATATTTATTTCATTCAAGTGCTGGATATTCACGATTTTCTAAAACAATCGGTACATTTTTGGTAGTTACCAAAATGCCCAATAAACAATGGTGTTTAAGGGTTAAGAAAATAAAATACTATTATTACAATAGTAAGGGGATGTTACGGGAATCAAATAATCCTGTGAGAACCACTTAACAATGGGTAAAATACAATAAATGATTGCATCCGTTTCTCTGGCTTGAAAACATACATTTCAAATTCATAATAATAGAATTTATTTGGTTTAACAAATTATGATATATAATTGAACTATACAAATATATTAATTTGATCACATTGTCCGTCTAAAATACGCTGAATTTTTGATGGATTTTGAAGTCGTAAGTCTTTTTATTGAACTGTTACGGTCCAATGTAGTTTTTGTTGATCTCCGACTCACAATGGATCGTTTTAATTTACATCTCGTTGCTTGATAAAATCGCTCTTGCACGGATGGGCATCCAAAGAGTTCATAATTTGTTAGAAATGGGGTATCGGTAGGCTGTTTGCATCGAAAAATGAGGGTCCACTTTTCGAAAACTGTTATTTGTATACAGCAGGGCGCGGCAAAGCCAGGCATTTTCAATGTCTTGGCTTTTTCTCCTCTCGAAAAATTTTGGCTTGGCGTGGTTTGGCTTGTTCGCTTCTGAAAAAAAATTTGGCTTGGCTTGGCTAGACTTTTTAACTTCCCAAAATAATTTGGTCTGCCGAAATTTCAAAGCTAAGCCAAGTCAAACCAATGTGCAAATAGTCAATCGTGCCGAGCCCTGATGTACACCCCAGTTATCTTAACAAAGTTGGGTTATCTTAACACTTTTTGACCCGAAAGGTATCGAGATGTCCAATTATCTTACCAACGCCCTACCCAATTATCTTAACAAACTTCAATTATTTTAATACTTTTGAGAAAAACAGTTGTTGAGATAACTGGTTAGGTGGTGACACTGTGGTGTATGTATACTTCAATTCTCTACAGAAAACGAAAAGATTTCAAAGCAGAGGGACCTTGAGAGCAAATGTTGGCACTTCTGTACCCACGCTCCTGTATGATTCATACAGTATGAAGTTTAACCGTACCCTACTCAGGTAGTCATTTTTTTTCGGTCGGGTGTTGCTTTAATTTTAGTGGCGTTAGTACATGGGTATGAACCGGCTCGTGTATGAGTCACAATTTGTTCCGAACAAATTGAAAATTATAAATGGATGAATTACTTAAGCAGTGTTGGAAAAGTTAGCCAACGCTCCAAATTTCCCCCAACGCCCAACGCAAGCGTTGGCCAACGCTCGGATTTTCCCAACGCCCAACGCTTGAATAAAATCTAACCAACGCCCAACGTTCCCAACGCGTTGGTTGGGCTTTGGACGTTGGCCAACGTACCCCAACGCCCAACGTACCCAACACTGTTACTTAAGAACTTAAGGACGCGTCACTACCGTTGTTTACAAAACGGACTTCACGGAATAACGCTATGAAAGCTATACCACCAGGTCAACTTCGTGCATGTTGTAGAGAAACGTTCAGAGTGTTTTATGAGATAGTTATGGGCACAATAATTTTTTCGGTATTTTGGTATTTTGACATATATTTTGAGCGTTAAATTTTTCTGAAAATCTCTCAAAAATAAACTTCATAATTGCATGTTAACCTAAACCAATTGGTAAAACAAACAAAAATATGCGTAAAATGAACTTATAAGTTTTTTTAGTTCGAATTAGTAAACGACGGTAGTGACCCGTCCTTAACTGAGCTGAAAATTCCGCCTAAACTGTGCCAACCTCTGTTTTGCACAGTCAATATCTAGAACTCCAATCAAAGGTCTTGCAATAACGGGCTCAAGAAAACATCAACAAGAGCTTCCAAAACAAGTAAAAACACAAACACGGTAAACTGTGCTAAATTATAAGGATTTTTTTTGTTAAAGGGGGATTTTTTGACGGTGAATATGATAAAATTCGCATGATAACTTTGTCCAAGTGCACATTAGGGTGTCCCATGCTTTTTCGAGGGTCTTCGAATTAAAAAAAATTCACGTGATAGAGTATGATCCACTGATAAAAAAAATCTCATTACAAGACCCCCGAATTCTAACCCCTAGGGACCGATTTTGACAATTTTGGGCAATTTGTTGATAAAAAACGCAATTTTCTAGAAATTCTAGTATTATACTATTGCATAAACATCGCTCATTTTTGGCTTAGGGCACCCTAGTACACACCGTTAAAATTTTGATTTTAAATTGTAAACTCCAAGTGATACTTACCAAATAAAAATATCCCAAAATATTCTTGGTCTCTATCAATTTTCGTCCCTAGCTGGTATTCGTTTCTGATCATTGCATCAGTATACACAAGCTTCAATAATGAAAAATGTCATTTGGTTACTTTAAATATTGCGGTAGTGTATAAAACAGAAAACGATAATTTTCTGGTAGAATTCGTTTCAATCTCATTTTGGTGACACTTTAAGTTCCAGTGCAACACTTTTTATATATGAGATTGTGATCAAGACTTCAAGACTCATCGATGTCACAATCGATATTACCAAGATATACTCAGCGAAAAATGATTATACGTCATTTGGCTTTGTGAAAAATAAGCAAAAAAGGGCAGATTGTCTGACTTTAAAAAACTGCCCAAATCTACCTCAGTCATCGATTTCATAACCTTTAAATACATTTAAACCTGTTAAATATTGATCCTAGCCCTAAGTAGGCTCTCCGAATCAAAGAATAAAGGTCCACCAGAAACAAAAGCCTGCGATAACTGGTTGGCCAGTTCGACAGGCCACCTCATGTTTTTTTTGAATCGAGAGACCAGCTCATTATTATTTTTCGGGTCGACAGGCCAGCTTAGTACAGCTCATTTCGTTTTTTCAACTTAACAGGCTCGTTCAGCACAGCTCATTTCATTTTTGTTAGGTCATTAGCCAACTTGAAGATAGCTCATGTTTAGTTCTGCGTTCGGTGTACCCTCACTTGGACATTATTTGGAACTTGTGCTAAGTTTTTCCACGTGACTTTTAGCGTATTCGCAGTCAAAAAATAAATCTTTGTCCAAGTTCCAAATATTGCACAAGTTCCCCCCTCACTTGGACAATATTTGGAACTTGAGCAACGTTCTTCAGTTTCCCCTATTTGTCCAAGTTCCAAATATTGTACAAGTTCCAAATATTGCTCAAGTTCCCCCTTCACGTGACCAATATTTGGAAGTTGAGCAACACTGTCCAATTTTCCCCCTTTGTCCAAGTTCCAAATATTGTCCAAGTTCCCCCCTCACTTGGACAATATTTAGAACATGAGAAACCCTCACCCTAACCCTAACCCTAATGCAATTTGAGTTTCCGAAAAACGTGCACAATTGGGCATTCCTGCACAGTTAGACAGTCGTGCACAATTAGGCAGTCGGACAAGATGGTACACATAATAACTCAATTTTCTTTTCGTTTTTCTCGTTAAACTGGTTTATCAGACAACTTTTTAGGTCTAATATTCGGATTCAACTCGCAAAATCCTTTTATACAAGTTTAAACTTGATGCGCTTGAACATTGTGTGACGCAATTTAGCATTTTTGTTTGACGCACAAAATAGGAATCTGTGTTTTTATTTGGATAATTTACAATTTAACTCCCAAGGGTTACAAGTGGCATATATATTTACCGCGTCAAACAAAAAAAAAAGAATAATGAGCAAAAAATTTTGTCTGATAAACCAAAAAACTGCACAATTCGAGAGTCGTTTGCAAAACTTCGGTGTGAAAAAACGTGCACAATTGGGCAGTCTCGTAAAATTTCCTAAAAAGTGCACAATTGGGCAGTCGTGCACAATTGGAGGGTGCACAATCGGAAGGTCGGGAGTCCCGACTCGGGATTGTATATAATTTTTGCAATAGTTGACTTATACGGTTGTTATTATGCATAGCCTAAATGCTACAAGCATATAATGACTCAAATGAGTCAGTATTAGTCGTGCGCGTCATCTAACGTTCTTTTCTGCTTTTTTTCGGCTGCTTGCCACCTAAAAAATGATGAAATGTTGCGTTTGTCGCAACTATGACTCGGATATTAATCGTTTCGATTTGAAAAAAACAATATCGAGCATATAAACACCTCTCTCGCAAAAAACATTCATTATTCGTCCCTCGTCAAAACTGGCATTTTGAGCCATTATTTTTGGTTAATTGTTTAATAAACTACAAACGATAAAGTCCTTGTTTATAAGTCACCCACAAGCCATTGGTCAAAAATTGATTTTTCAATAAATTAAAAATTCTGCAATAAAAAAAAACTTTCGAAAACAATTCAATAGTTTCAAGATTTTCAGCTTTATCAATTTATTACATTAAAACCAAAAATTTGGTTCGCAAATAAATGAACAAACCGCATTTTCATTACCCGATATTGAAAAAAGAACAGAGTTGTTTAGGTTAGGGTTAAGTTAGGGTTAGGTTAGGGTTTAGAGTGTAGGGAACTTGGACAATATTTGTAACTTGGACAAAGCTTTTGGTTCAAAAAAATCTTTGTCCAAGTTCCAAATATTGTCCAAGTGAGGAGGGAACTTGGACAATATTTGGAAGTTGGACAATGTTGTTCAAGTTCCAAATATTGGTCAAGTGAAGGGGGAACTTGAGCAATATTTGGAACTTGCAGAAAGATTTTTTTTTTGCCCCTCATTGGAAAGCCCTAAAATAGGACAGTGCAAGACAGATCATTTTCATTTTTTATTTCGACAGCCAGATTAGGACAGCGCATTGTTTGTTCTAATTATGCCGAGCGCTTCTCTAGACTATGAAACCGAGGAAAGAGTTTTTACGACTTCGTAATATCATTTGTGAATTCCACCCTGCCTTTTAATTTTTTTTTCTGCGTAGCATCAAAAATTTTTCGATGGTAGCTTCATATAAATTTAGTAACATAACATGAACTACATCAGCCGAAATTTGTGATTAAAAAACACAACAGCTAGAATTCGTCAGTAACGCCAAATGAAAATTGTTCTCCAGTATTCTATTTTAGATTTTTTTCATTTTTATTGTAAAATACGCAACTTAGAGCACCATTATGTTTTGTCTTTTACGGTAAGCAAGCGGGTCATTGTTGTTTTGATTACCGTCAAATTCTAGTGTTCCATCGAATAGATTGTCAATATTGATACGAATTAGTCAACTATAAGTTTTCGATGGCAAAAAGTTTAAGTCTAAAACAGCAATAGTTCACAAAATTCGAGATTAACAAATTTTGATTTTTTATACTAGTAACATAAATGAGCAAGTGGTGTATGCTATGTATTGCACAGTAAAAAAAGGCTTTTTCTAACAGCATAAATGAGACAACGGGCATCTTCAGCCGATATTCGGGATGTCAATTATTCCAAGATCTCCAATCAAATCTAATAAATTTCCGATGACTTGTGATCCATTCTCATCTTTTGGTCCTTTTATGATATTAATAATTGTGATGATGAAGTCGATTGCTTTCGTCGAGTTTTGTATCAATTTCGTGACCCTAAGAACATAGTCCAACGCATCCATCACAATATTTTTGTCGAAATCTATCCAAGGTGCGAGCAAATCGGACCAGCCTTGCAATATGACGTCAAAGTATCTAGAAATAACCCGTTTAGTTATAAATTTCACAAGGGCATAAAAAATGAGCGATAACCAAAAAATGGAAAAAAAGAACCGTAATTTTATCCATCGACGAAGAATTAAAAAGTGGATTGTAGTTCCGTAGTGTTATTTTAAACATAGTTAACGCAATCGCGTGATAAATCGATTGAAAGGTCAAAAAGGTCAAAAAGGGGAATTTTTGATTTCGTTTAAAAGTACCTTAACTTGTTTTCAAATTTTTTGTGTTCAGAATGAAGTTCAATCATTTTTGATACTATGCTCAAAACTCTTATGGCAAAATGATATAGAATTCTCCTAAATTATCCACTTAATAGTAAACCGATTTTCAATTGAAATTTTCGAACAAAAAGGTAACAAAGCGTCTCGGAATGGGACATTCCCTGTGTATCGATTCAGTTTTATAAGTTATATTATAAAACCGTTAATTGTTCAGACTTACAGAATGATATGATCGATAAATGCAACTATATCGTTTATAATTTCAATGACATCACTCGCTGTTACTTTTCCCATCTCTTGTATTTCCAGTTGAATCTTAGAATGAGAATTTTAGGATTCTAGATACAAATTTTCTACCATAATATTTCTCACCTTCAGAACGTCATTTTTAAGGACTTTATACAGCTGTCGTATATCCAAAACGATGTTTTGAAATATGGCAACCTTACTCAAATAGAAGTCGAGTTGGTCTAAAAAGTTTCCAACGGATGTTTCAAAGTCTAACGAGTAGTTCTCACAATAATATTTGAGGTTTACTTTTTTTACCGGATGTCCGTTTATACCAGAAGTGTGAAAGTGCTGTTTTTCTGCAGAATTTGAGATCTGATTGTTTTTACGTTCTTTTGAAAAAAATTTTTGGTGCGTTATTCTAAAATAACAACAAACAATTAGAATTATATACCTTATATATATATTCAAAAACGCTTTTTCTTTCGATATTCAAAAATTTCTAGAACTCACTACAAACATTTTCGGGATTCGATTTTTACACATTTTTTACACAAGTTTTCGAGTTCTACAATTTGGCTGAAACAAATTTTTGTTCAATGGGCCCTAGAGGTCCCTAAGCTCTTTTGATACATTTTACACCCTATATATCGTTAAATAAAGTATAAAAATAATTTTTCAATTTGCTGAAAGCCCGTCAGACGAAGCAGCAGCACATGTTATACAAAAGTTCTCATATTTAAGGACGGTTCTCGATTTGTCACGAAAATTCACATTTTTCATTGAATTTAACTTCGGACCCTGAAATTGAATTTTTGGATTTTTTTCTAAGAGGTGCGTGATTTTTGGTAAAAGTGTCAGTTAATTTGAATGATGTCCTTAATATGAGACCTCGTATATCACGAAATTCAAGATATATTATTTTCACGTCTATTGAATAATTGTATAAGCTGAAAATTTAGAACCATGACCTGAGTATGATCTACGATTTCGATTAAGGGTCACAACTTTTGGGTTGTCCAAAACTATGTTACTATTTTGCGCCAGCGGCTGAAATAATACAACATCTCTACTTTGTACAACAGGTGTCGTCTGCACAGAATAGAAAACAAAAAATAATAAAGAATTCCGCATTTTTATGACACTGACCCGAACTTCCAGTTACAACAGACGAAACCATGTGGGCACGCCTTATCGAGTAAATAGGCGCGTCAAAAATACTATAGTGAATCATTTGCGTATCATAGTTCAACGATATTCATCAAAACATAATTATGTATATATTTCAATATTTAGCTATTTTTTATATAAACTCAACTGTTATGCACTGCGACGTTATTTTTCTTTAACTGTGAAACACATTTTTGGTAGCTAGCTACCAAAGGTTTTTGTTTTTTTATTATAGCGCACAATATAATAATGAATTTTGCCGATTATAATCAGTGTTTGAGCCTCAAACTTTGAGGTATTTTAATTTTCTATTATTGTGGCCAATTGTAGCTTAAACTGATTTAACCTTCGTCTTCTAGGGGCACATTATAGGGTATAATCAGTTCTAAAACTCGTTATAAGGCTATTTTTCAAAACCAATTTAGAAGCCCTTTAACCAGTTATCAGTTGTTATTGATTTGTTAAAATAATTAAGGGGTTTTTAACGGATGCAGTAATATACATAAAACAAGTTGACACTTATAATTTTATTCATATTTATTGAAGTTGCATAATTGTTAGAGACACAAACTGTGTTTTGTCAGGTAAAATAGTTGGAAAGTACAACACGCAGAAAATTAAATTTTCGAATAAGTTAAAACATATTTCAGTTTTGTTATTTATACCATATTCATCAAAAATCATTTCGAGAAATCGAGCGGCCTGCCTCGTACCGTGCGCTTTCGTCGTCCTGATGCATCCGCTGGAGGCGCATCTGCTGGAGGCGCATTTGCGGAATTATCTGTTGCGGAGTTGTCCGTTTCGGAATCGTCGGTGGTTAGCGAGCCTTTTAGCAATGAATTAAACATACTCGGTTCCGCCTCGGCGTTAATATCTTGCGTACAGCCAAATACAACCAAACCGCCCGTTATGGGATAAAACGTATCGGTCGTTTTCATTTGAAGCGTTATTTGGCCATTTGGGCAATTTATAGCCCCCTGGTCTGTTAAATGACATTGTGGGGATTCGCCCAAAACCACATCGCCTTGATTTGTGTGAAAATTTAGGCACGAAAAATCTTTATCAAGCGCGTCCTTAATATGCATTGTAATCGTCATTTCCGGTTGTGCCCCTTGAATCATCATATTAAAATGTGACCCTTTTGCCATTCGGTGATCATTGATATTTTCCATGAAGTACAGTCCCTCCACCGGAATTTTCAACGCTTCCTCGCTTTTTTCCTCACAGTCAATTGAGAAAAAGGCCGCCTCGCCGCATGTACTGTTATCCAGAACGCCGTTTGCGTCCTCAAACTCGTCCCAAAACACCGTAAGACCTAGTCTGGTTTCCGTCGTGATTCCATGAAATCCGGTAATTTTCCAGGCCTTTTCATCGGGCACAATAAAAGTGCCGCCGCCGAAAAACATGCGGTAAACGTGCGGAATCTCTTGCTCAAACTCATATGTAATTTCACAGGTCCGATTGACTATGTTTTCGTCAATTTCCACATGTGACCCGCAAGTCTGGATTTCACTAATCCCAGGCCAGTTGAATTTTTTCGGTAACGGGGTCGTTGTGGGGGGTTCGGGCTTGGGAGTCGTAACGTCCGTATTTTCCGCACCGGTATTTTCCTCATTTTGCGCAAAAACAAATGCTAAAAATGTCAAATTAATTTTCATTTTATTCTTTTTGTTTTGTTTGACTTTTTTTCGATAGTTCAAAAATAACTTTCGAGTTTTTTTATATCAAAAAAGCCCTCTTGCGGTTCGGGTAGAATCAGCATTTTTTTATATCTGTTAAAGGGTATATTTTTATGTCAATAACGGCAGTAATTGTTTGATTTTGCTTGTCACGACAAATTTGGGCAAACATGGTGACCTAGATGTTTTTTTGAATTTTGCTATTAATTGTAAAATTAGTTGGATGGCATGTTGGACACAAATCAAGACATTGCAAACCTGTTTTGTTTCATGATTGAACAATGTTGTTTATAAACATAGTATCTACTCAGTCCTTAATCACATTTAGAAGTAATAATATGATTTAACAAACCATTACAGTTGGTGCGCCCACAACGCAACGCCCCACAACGCAACGGATTTTTCCCTATTTTTTCCAATATTTGTGTATGTGAATTTTCCAATAATTTTCTAAAATTAAAACAATTTGATATATCAAAGAGTTTGACTAATTGTTATTGGCTTAGATTATGCAGACTATCCGACAAAAATAGAGCCTATACCGGGTTGTATACCCTGTAATGCATTTGGTGATTGATGCGCCCACAACGTAATGATTTGCCCACAACGCAACGCTGTTTAGGGAAGTGATTGCGTAGCGTTGTGGGCGCACCAAATGTAATATAGATTTTTATGAACATTGAGTTAAATGCTTCAATCAGTTTCGAAATCGACTTTTATCAACAATAGGCCTTGACGACGAAATCGCCGTTCGTGTAGGTTTAAAAATAAATGCCTAGAATTGATATTTAGACTATAAACAGTGTAGTAATTACTACAGATACCTTAACCTGAAGTTTTCATTCAGGGTACCAGACGGGGATATTACTCTGCTCATGCGAACCGTACATATTCCCACGTCAATAAGTGACTTACCGTAAGTATCACCTGATTTAAAATACTGTCTTGATATTGCTAATAACCTTTATTGTCAGGAAAATAAAGAACATTTATTCGAAATCTAAGTATATGATGATTGAAAGCATATATAAATCTAAACATTTCGGAGAAATTCGCTGACAGTGAAATCATTTTGTAATAATAACGAATAGATAACATAATAAAAACAAGTAATAGTTAGCGAAGAGTCTTAGGTCTGTTCTTTTTTTTTATATATTTCTTGTTATGCTGCCCTGTAATTGGGAAAAAATAAATTTTAAGAAGAATAGTAAGTCACAAATGAAGAAAGCATTTTAAAATTCATCTTTACATTCATTACTACTTTTTGGACTTTGTCGATTATAGAAAAAGTCGCACATTATCATGAAGGAGTTATGACCAGTGTTGGAAAAGTTGGCCAACAAAGAACGCCCCACGTCCTCAACGTGTTGGTTGAGCGTTGGCCAATGCATCCCGATGCCCAACGGGTCCAACACTGGTTATGACTGTATAACGTAACAGAGCATACAATGAGTCAACGTCATTTGAAGAAACTCAAATCATTTTAAAATCATTAAAATTTTAGAATCATGTTCCCGTTGACAAATCAAAACGCGTACAACTCCGCAATTAATAATGTAGGAAAAGGAAATTGTTCGCAATTTCTTTTAACACTATAGACATAGGAAGCTTGCAGATAATATAAATTAAGCATAAACTTCAAGAATTTGAGTACGAAGGACGAAAATGCTTCAAAAATTACGCAACATTTTAAATTTAAACTATACGACATAATGATTGTTTCAAATTGAAACTTTAATTGATTAAATATATTTTTTTTGCTTCAAGTGTTTTCTTTATTTTATATGAAACTAATAAATGAAGTCAAACTTAGACGCATCATATTTTACAAATAAGTCATATTAAGAGTAAGTGAAGTTCCATTTACCTACATAAGTGAACTTCAGTATTTACTCCCAATAGGGACACTTTCTTGCAAAAAGTTGTCATCCCTATATGAACGTTATTGTCGATAATCCAAAGCGTCTCTATTGGGAGTAAGGACCGTAATTATCTCGGCAGTTATTTACCACAGGTACAATAGTTGTTATCTATGAAATGTAACATTTTAATAGTAATTTATTGTTATTAATTTAATCATGTTCATAAACTATGAATCATAGTATTTTATAAATTATTGGTAACACATAGATAAATAGGGATATTATCGGTCTTAATACTTTTATATCTCAGAAACACTCAGATATAATATCTGTGTTTATACCAAAAATCGACCGTGTCTAATAGTTACAATATATATATAAAACATCCCCGACCATCTTGTATTTGAAAATTAATTCTAATAAATAGACACAGTCTCACCCTTTGGTTATCAGTAATACAGGTTTAGCCTCATGAAAATCGGCTGAGTGTTTCTAGTAATCCGTGTCGGCATATTTTAAAATTANATGTAACATTTTAATAGTAATTTATTGTTATTAATTTAATCATGTTCATAAACTATGAATCATAGTATTTTATAAATTATCGGTAACACATAGAGATAAATAGGGATATTATCGGTCTTAATACTTTTATATCTCAGAAACACTCAGATATAATATCTGTGTTTATACCAAAAATCGACCGTGTCTAATAGTTACAATATATATATAAAACATCCCCGACCATCTTGTATTTGAAAATTAATTGTAATAAATAGACACAGTGTCACCCTTTGGTTATCAGTAATACAGGTGTAGCCTCATGAAAATCGGCTGAGTGTTTCTAGTAATCCGTGTCGGCATATTTTAAAATTATATCAAGACGAAAAAATTGATGTGAAAGGCTGGACACCCAGTTGAAAATAAAAAGGAAAATTTGGTCTCTATATCATTTAAAAATATGCCGACACGGATTACTAGAACGCGTGGTTCTGAACAGTTTAATACTGCATTTACTACACCCCCTAACCTTTTATCTTAGAAACTGTTTTGCTGAAAAAATGTTAAGATAGTTTGTTGCAATAATTGATTCCTTAGCTAAGCGGTGTAAGTGATAAATTTCATAATTAAAAAGTGGTGTGTAATTATTGAAAAGGAGGCTAAAGAAAATGAAAGCATTTTAAAATTTACCATTAAAATTTGCCATTACGGTCGTTACTCCTTTTTCGGAGGTTTTCGATTCTCGCGTCTCAAAAAGGAGTAATGACTGTATAACGTATAAATTGCATTTTTTATAATCATTCTTATGCATAACTTTGTGTTTACTCACGACTGTTCATAATAAAGGTTCATAATAAGGTTGTGGTTAACGTTTGACAATCAAGATGATTGATTCAAGAACATATTATTTGATTCAAGAACATAGAAGTATTATTTTGAGATTTCGTGAAACATTTGATGAGATTGATAACATGAAACTTCAATTAGATTTACCGGTTGAGTTTCATGAAAATTGGCCGAGCGTTTCTAGTATACCGTGTCGGCATATTTTAAAATGATATAAAGACTAATTATCCCTTTTTGTTTTGAAAAGGGTTGCCCTCTTTACTACTCTCATTATAAATTCGACATTTATAAAGAACGGAGAAAGGAGGGGCACGCCAGTTCCAACTAAAAAGGGGAACATGGTTCTTTATATCATCTTAAAATATACCGACATGGTATACTAGAAAGACTTGGCCGATTTTCATGAAATCAACCGGTAGAACAAACCTTTAGTTAGATAAAAGTTCTCTGGTAATATTTTACTACATAATTGTGTAATTTACAATGGAAGGTTTTTGCACTTACTGTGCGCTTACTGTGCATCCACGATCTTTGTTACATTTTGATTAAATTCAAAACAAACCATTGGTGGTTCAAAAGACAAAGACCCTTTTATTCGCGTGATAACGACAAATTACAAATAAGGTAGGTGATCATCTCTATGTTAATTTTTTATTTTAGTTTTGCATAATGCAATTTGCCGCCATTCTTCCTCGGCCTATGTTTCCTCGATTCTGGATGCTTTCTGTAAAATGTTATTACTATCATATAATATCACGAAGTTACCTTCTTTGTACACACATGTACAATTGCTGATCTCTTGATATTTTTTATGCTGATTTTAGCTATACATGTGTAATATGAAATTCATATTATCATTATGATTAATTTTCCACGTTTTGACATACTCCATCCGTTCGAAAAGCGTTTTTGTCTAACAATTGGTTGTCGGTTGGTCCGCTTTTATTATGGTCCAATCAACGCGCTTGAAATAGTCATGCATTGGTTCTCTGGTGAGCACGTGACTTGGGGGCGAGTCCATTATGTTCGATTTATAACAGAAAACCTAGTCGATTTATAACAGAAAACCTAGTCTAACCTCAATAGTTAAGTGGCGAAGGGCAGGGCTCGGCATAATTTAAAAATTTTTTAAGCTTATTATAAGCTTTCCTAATAGTAGTTACAAGACACCTGGCAGCTACACTAGGGATTTTAAATTGACAGTCAGCTGTCAAGCCCCGTCATTGGGAAATCCAACTGGGCAGCTTAAATGGGTAGCCAACTGCTCAAAAACGGAAAATCAGCTGCCCTGAACTAGCTTGTTTAGCTGGAAATTATAATGAGCTGGCCTAGACTGACTTGCCAATACCAACAATGAACATGAGCTGGCCTGTTTAACTGTCCAGCCAGCTGTCGAGGCTACCTCGCTATGAGTCATAGGTTACGAGAATACAAAAATTTGAAAAGCAAGAAGCACGTTATTATGCCTTGCACCGAGGACTAGACTGTATTCATACCTAGTAAAATACATTCAGAGGTAGATCAAGACTTGATGTTGTTTATTTAATTAATATAACAAAAAATAACGACAGTTTAAAGTAAATTTATATAGAAAATAATAAAGATTTAATTTATATTTTAATTATAATTAAAAATGAAAGCATTTGAAAATTGATCATAATAACGGATAAATTGCACAACTAACCATAAATGATTTATAGTCTAAAAACCGTTTCCCATTTAACAACCAGAACCTAAAAGTAAGCATGACGAAATTGAAAGCATTTGAAAATCTTAACATGATAATACAAAATATTTAACATATTATTTTGTAGCGTTTTGTATCCTAAAAAATGCATTCATTTATCACCAGGTAACGCTTTGGTACCAATTTATACATGTTGTGATACTGTTTCATTTTTACATATTATATTGTTACACCGCCGGTTTAGGAAGGTTAACGCCCCTAAAGTTAATAAATTACTCGGAAGTTAACAAAATTTTGTTAACCGCAAACAGGTGGTGTATATGATATATGATTACTTGTCTTTAAATAAGCATAGTATGAAGTAGACCCACTGCGCCTTTATTTGTCCAAAACCTGACAATTATTCCAGAAAAATAGATTCTGACAAATTCAAAAATAACGGGATGAACGGAAAAAATAAAACAACGGCGCAAGGGGTTATATTGTTTCAGTATTTTTAGTTGGTTAAACAGTAGAATTTAGACATATATATAAATTTGATAAGGGAAAAAAATGCCGTACCCAATTGTCTTAATAAAATTTAATCATCTTAACACTTTTCAGCAAAACAGTTGTTAAGATAACTGGTTAGGCGGTTATTTTGACCATTCGGTTTGTAAAATATATTTTAGACTAAAAATAAGTTATTGACTTTTTAATAACACCCCTAAAACAGAAAGTAAAACTGACGAACAGACGAACTGTAACATTTTAACAATATTTTATTAAACCTTATAAACCTTATTAAGGTTAAACATATCAACTTAAAGTTCAAAGAATTTGACTGCAACGAGAAAAATGTTTACGAAAAATTTCTTAATGCTAGAGTTAACATTTTATTTTTGTACATATTTTAAGGTCCATAATATATTTAGTAAAAGTATTTATCATCATTGAATTGATACAAATTATTAGAAATAACATTTTAAATAAGACAAAACAGCACAATAAATGATAAAATAAGTGTAAGATCGGGTCCCGACTTTCTCTCAGTACGCCATTTCATATGGTGTGGAAAAGCTCAAAATTTGCCCAATTTTTATTCTAGAAATTAATGCACATGAAATGTCACACACACTCATCATTTAAAAAAGAAAAAAATATAATTGTGAGAGAGAAAAGCGATGGAATTCTTCCCCGATGCGTATTCATTTCTAGAATACAAAATGGGCTTATTTTGAGCTTTTCAACAATACATGAAGTTTAGAATTTGAAATCTAGAAACGACGCAGCCGATTTTCATGTGACTTACGGTGTAGGAGAAATAATCAGTTGAAAGTTAAAATAGACATTTAAAAATAATATGCATGACGGGAAAAATCCCTTACATTTTGCCAAGCATTCAAAACGCACAAATTCTGAATTCACAAATTTTTAATTTCGTTTTAGTTCAAATTTCGTTATTCGTTTAAACAAATTGTGACAATAAAGTAGTTTTTACAATGTACGTACAAGACAAAAGCTCACGATCTAACTGCATTAACCCAACTTATAAACGTAACATTTTGAAAAATAATTGTGATTAATTTCAATCATTATAAATTATTATTTAATAATACTCATCCTCATTTTAAAAGTCATACGGATGTAAATAAACTGAGTAATTTCGAACAATTTCATAAAAAATAATTTTTAACAAATAAAAATTTCATAAAATGCATAAAAGCTGATTTTCGAAGTTAATCCCCAAGTCATTGACTGTCACATTTTTCTTCAAAATTAATCATTCGAGATTTTTCAGATTTTCTAGACAAATCTATTAGTAACACTACCGGTAAATTTTCGAAATACAAATATTAACATAAATTTGAGCATCAATACAATTCCGTACTTGTACCTAAAGAGGACGCTTTTTGACAAACACACGTGATCCCAATAGGAACGTAATTTTAGGATATTTCGTTTTATATTGTGGCCGTAACTTTTGCTAAACGGCTCATTAGCGAGGCTGATGTTGAGTGTAAGGTCCTTAAATTGAGGATATCCAAATTTGATAATCCAATAGCGGCATCGCGGGTTTTCGGAGAAAGACCACTGGAGGCATTCCAGGAGGGTCTAGAGTTGCAAAAAATCGACAAACGACAAAACAACAAAATGATTTTTCGAACCATGACCACTCCTTAGAGGCCTCCAGTGGTCTTTCTCCAAAAACCCGGGATGCCTCCGACAGGTTAAAAGTTATGATAAATTTCCAGTTACAAGAATATACTGTTAATGTTTCATTTTCATAAAATATTAGGGTTGAAAAATAGTTGTTACATTTTATTCAAAAAAATTGCAATCATAAAATAAAAGACCATTTACTCGGGCCTGTTAACGGATTTTTTCATCTGAATCTTAACGGTTTGTGTTTAAGTGTTACAGTGCGTCCGAGTTGTCGAGTACCGCGCTTTTTCGAAATTACATGTTACGAAAGCTTAAAAACTAGAAATCGCGGTACTCGACAACTCGGACGCACTGTAATATAATGATATGCACGTCAAATTCTAGTAAAGTTTAGGTTTTTGACAAGTATAAATCTGAAATAAAATTGGCATAGTCGCACAAAAAATAAGATCCTTAAAATCGGGATCAATATTGTTAATGTTAAAAATCAGAGTCAATGTAGCATTTTTACGTTTTTATTCACTTTTTTAATTTACTTTTCAAGTAAAAGCGACAATAAAAATGAAACTCATGTCAAATTAGAATTAAAAATAAAAATTATGAAATTAAAATTTCAAATTAAAAACCTTTGATTTTTAAGATTCTTCGAGTTAATAACAACAGTGTGTTTTTATTCTGAGGTTAATCTAGTTTTAACAGTTAATTCTTAAAATTTCAAATTTTTTTCTTCAGCGCATACAATTATTATAAATAAAGCAAGCGAAATTGCGCTAAAGAGCAAAAAACGTGTTAAAGTTGTGCAAATTAAATTTTCGGACAATTTGCGTCTCATCTTAAAAATGATTATAGTATTAACGCAATCTTAATTAGCTATTACTACTTTACGTATTCTCAGGATTCATTTTTATATATTTCTTTCAAATGCCTTGAACTTGTGCTTGTATTTTTTCAATTATACTCTTTGCTTTTTTTCCCGAAATATACATTGTATTGTCCACAGAACACCTTAAGTATCTGGCACTTTCAATTTTGATTCGCCGCGTGACCGTAGCAAAACTGACCGTAGCAAAACGAGTAATAATTTCTTCCTTTTTTTTGTTCTGCGTACAATTAGGTTGGAAGCGCTTTACAGAGCTTCAAACCTAATATTGTTAATTTGAATGTATGTTCGATTTTGCGTTTAGTGTACTTTTCAGGCGTACTTTTCAAGTAATACGTTAGTAAAAAAAATATTCGTATGATAATGTCTGGATCTTCAGGTAAGGGTGACGCAACATTTTGAAAAATAACAAATCAATTGATTTATACTAATTCTTAGCAATAGTTAATAGCTAATTTTGGAATCAATAAATGAAGTTCTCGTCATTTAAATTCGAGCAGCAATTTAAAAATAACGTTGTTTTCGCGGACTAATAAGGAAGACTTGTTTGTTTCCTTTAATTCATAATATTTCTAAATTTTCTATAGTTCATCTATATTTCTATATTTCTATAGTTCTATATTTCTATATTTCTATATTTCTATATTTCTATAGTTCATCTTTTATCGCTCAATTCAGCCAAATTATTTAAACTACAGTGATTAGTCTACACAAAAGCTATTTGAATTGAAATGGTAAGAACCTTATGTACGATAACGTTTAAATTACAATCGATAAAAGGTTTTTTATATGAATTACATAGTAATTATCATAATCGTTTGAGACTTTGATTTTTCCGTTTATGTACACAGTCTGGTCATCCATACAGTCTGGCCATCCGTGCCAAATACGTGTTGTATGTATATATAAAGTTACATTTTTTTTAATGATTGAGACTAATTTCAAGATGTATAAATTCTAATAATAATTTACGCATCATTCTTATAATATGCAAAAGGATGTCAATAAATTGTGAAATTTCGAATGATATCATAACATACTAGTATTAACAGATAAAGTTTTTTTTATCAAAATGTATAAAAGCTGATTTTGTGGCGAACATACACAAAAAAAAAGATATGCCCTAACTATCCTGATAATTGCAATTTGCGTAAAATTAGCGATTATTACTTACTTCTAACATAGGGTCGGTCAGTTTTCATGCATTTAGAAATATAGGTCATATGTAAGGTCATAGGTATGGTCATATGTAAGGTCATATGTATGGTCATATGTAAAGTGATATTTGTCCATTAGAAACATTTTTTAAAAAATGTTAATGCGTTTTATATATACCAGTGAGTTAAAAATTGAAATGTCCATAAAAACAGTTTGTTTAGCAAACATGTAATCCAATGAGGGAATAACTATACATGTAAATTACTGACAATAAATAGATACGGTATATGTAAATTACGTCCGTTAAAGCTACTTCTGATCTAGGTAACGCAACATTTTAAAAAATAATAAATGTTTATCACATTTCTTAGCTAGATTTTATCCAAATTGGATATAACACTAAGTAATATACTTAATTTTGGAAATTCCATTTTGTCAAAAATTTGTACGAAATTTCGCGAAAATATGTAACTAAAAAGCAATAAAACTCTTTTTTTGTTTTCTAACTAGCTTTAAACTTCATTTTAACATTCTTAACGATCAGTCCTTGATAAAAAGTGTATCATGTTAGAAAATACAATACTTTTGCGATAAGTGTGTCATACTAACAAACTACTCGTTTGTCTAAGAAGAAAAAAAATAAGAATTGGACAGGTCAAATTTTCGAAAAAAAACTGTTTTGGCCAAAATGTTCGTCCTAATTTATCACGTGACCCGTTGAACTTGGCCTTGATTTTCCAAAAATACTAAAATCTAACTTTTCGAGACGAACATTTTGGCCAAAACAGTTTTTTTTTCGAAATTTGACCTGTCCAATTCTTATTTTTTTTTCTTCTAACTACTCTTGCGTAACATGTTTGAATAGATTTTGACATTGATGTAACACTTTAAACGCACACAAGCAGTGCTAAACTGATTAAAACAAGACATTTTGTATAAAAACATGGTGCGCAATTAACCGTCTACTTGACCAAAAACTAACGCGGTCCGTTCATTCACGATTTTCTTTAGACAAATCCTTAAGATAGGTTGCCGTTACCTTTTTCAAAAAACTCAAAAAAATCTTGACGGTTTAAATTAATAGCTGTGTTCAACGCAGCCTGCGCATCCTGTGTTCATATTATGTAATATTTTATCTAACATTTTGTGCTTAAAATTATTATAGGATTTTCGTTTACCGAATTGAAAATTAGGATTTAGAAATAATTAAGATTACATTTGGCTTTGGATTATTAATACAGTCAAAGTAAATCATTATAGACCTCATGTCCGAAATGGATGGCTTAAGGGAAAAATGCACCCTTTAGGGAGACAAATTTGTTCACCAAGTAAAAAACTGAGACACATTAATTTTGTAATTGCTCATTAAAAAAAATCTGTCATAGAGATTTGTTGAACCATTTCGTACAGATCGAAAAAACAAAAAAGTACCACCCGTTTCGGAGACGAGGACTGTAGTTAAAAGACAAAAGACGTACATACGCGTTATATTACAAATAAAGTTATCTCTATGAAGTTTTTTGTTGCCGGCATTGTTTTGGAGCTCCGTTTCACATTCCGAGCAGATTTGCACGGGTCATTTGCGCCATTTTGGAATATCTTCTTCTTTGTAAATAAAATTTATGATATAAAAACTTCATGTTATAGGACATAATGTCCGAGTATTGGCGCATAAAAACTCATATATTTGTGTTAATTGAATGGCCTAGGTTTCACCGAAATACCATGGTATACCATTGCCGTTCTCTTTATTATTTTCTCATTTTACTCTCATTTTGAATGAATGAGCACGTCTAACTCCCTTTTGTATCGACCCGAATAAATCGATTCATTCTATGAAAATTTAAACGACTTTTCTTTGACGCAGTTATTCTCCATCTGTTCGGAAATCAATATCCTATCTAGCGTATAAAATAACCCCCTGCAGTGGCCCACGTCTTTTATCCGGATATTCGTGATCGTTAGAGTCTAAAATTAAGACCATTTCTAATTATCTTGATGGTACTTTGATGGTACTTTTGATCAAGCTTGGTTTTTCGTAATCATAACCAGTGTTGAAAAAGTTGGCCAACGCTCCAAATTTCCCTAACGCACCCCAACGCTCAACGCTTCCAACACTGATCATAACGATTTACGTACATTTTAATTTGCCACTACCCGATAACGCAAAACAATGAAATCACGGAAAAAATTCTGCGTTTTCCGGTTTCTGCCTTTTCAGTTTTCTGCGGTTTCCGTGTTTTCTCAACTCTGAAAAGACAGAAACCGGAAAACGCAGGAACATCAAAACGCAGAATTTTTTCATGTTATTTCATTTTTCTGCAATTTCGACTAGTGCCTTTTAATTTACTGTAATTGATGAAAATTTCGAGCGATTTTCGAAAGATTCTCTAAAAGTAATGGAGAACTGTATTTAATACGTTTGAATTTTAAAAAATCCACGATACCGTTAAACATTAGATTTTAGGGTCCCAGATCCGGAAATTATTCTACTCATGCACACGTTACTCATTCGCACGGTAAGAAGAAACAGCGTGGTTTTAAGAAGAAAAAGTTTTTCGGGGAAAAAAGTTTTCCCGAAATTCTCGGTAGAACCTTTTCCACGATAAACCTCGTTTTTCAAAAACCTTTTTATGCGAATTATACGGGGCGTTATGAACTGATAAAACCCAACGTCCTTTTTTCGTTACGC
>SCLG01000115.1:14582-55632 GCA_004367875.1 Oikopleura albicans
ATAAAGGGTGACCCGATAACGGCGCAGGTGGTGTATATTATATATCTATACAATTTACGCATACAAATATCTATATACAAATATAACTATATAAATTACGCATACAAATTATAGATGCCCCTGCAGGGCCCTGGGAGTTAATAAAAATAAGCACATCGCTTGTAATGAGCAGACGTTTGCAAGACTAGTGATTCAGTATCGATTTATCATAAATTAGGATTCATGATGATTATTATTAATAGGCTATTTAATGACTCACATAACAGTTATATTTTTTGTTCGAAAAATCGGCAAATTAGACTTACTCGTTTGGCAAATTCATCTGCGGTAGAAAAACCAATTCCAGCATTACCACCTGTAATAACCACCGTCTTCCCAGTAAGATCAATTTTGTAATCTCTGTCGGCCACTGGCGGCCACCAGAACTCTTTCCAGTAAACCATTTTATTGTGTTGAATCAGCGCTAAAAACTTAGTGCATATGATCTGTAATATGAGTCACAAAAATAAAAATAATTACATTATCCGGATTTTAGTTTGTGATTCATAACATGAATAACCCTAACCAAAATATGTTGCTGATTATAATTTAAGCTTATTCGGCGAAAATAAATGTTAAAAATATTTTTGCTTATAATGTGTAGTCTTCAGACAAACATTTTTCAAGTTAAAAATTGTCGAAATGAAAAAAAATGAATGGGAATTTGAGACTTTTCCGCGGGGCGAGAAAATTTTTTTCCGGAAACCATGGCTTGTCCAGGATATCCTATTCGACGTAGTTTTTCATCCTGAATCCGCTCGTGCCAAAAAAAAATTTTGCAAAAAAAGCTAGTTTACGCGCTAGAGAGCAAAAATGTGCCAAAAAGGGGTAATACCATTATGGCCCATAATTTATGGGATATTAAAGGGGTAATTATTACCCGGTTATACCATTATGCCCAAGGAGATACAGTTTGGTCTCCTGTAAATCACTAATTTATTCAGTCTGAAAAACATCGTATACGAAACTCGCAGTTTATTCCCATGGGACAAAATGGCCAGTTCATACGAAAAGATAAATAGCAAATTTGTGACTTCAGTGCACTGTGTCATTTCATTTGTGAATTAGAGTTTTTGGGCGCGAAAGCGCGCTAGACGGTAAATACAAACGCTCGCGGCGCGAACTTCGCGCCCTTTATCCGCTCTCTAGCACTAAACCGCTCTTAAGCACCAAAATCGTTGCAATTTTTAATAAGCTATACGGTATAAGTTATACCCGGTATAATATACCGTATAAGTTATACGGTATAACTCATTATATGTGACACAAAGATTATAGGACGTTAACCGTGAGGCCAGCCGCGGTATACCGCCTGCCGGATTCAATAATATGATTTTCCAAACAAGTGTCCTGGCTTTGAACTCTTATATGGACCGTATGATACGGATCGTTTTCACCGAACTCGAGAGCTTATCAAAAGGCTCTAAAAAACGAATTCTAAAACTACTGAAAAAAATAATACTAAATGATGAATGGGGTGCTTTTCACTTTGAATAGTCGACTGCAAACTGAATTATTGAACTCCCGTCCCACCACTTGTCGTAGGTTTGAAATCACATGACTTACTTTGTCCAACAAACGTAGCCCGTCATTATTGTTGTTTTTTTCTTCATTTTTTTCTAACAAGAAGATTATTCACACGCTAGAAGATTAACGCTCACATTTAGCAGAAAAAGAGATCATAAAAAATGTGTTTGGACTTGCTGAAGGATTCATGCGGCGAGGCGGTCATGCGGCTAACAATATTTATTCTCAATGGGATTTTTTTGCTGATTGCCCTCATTTTCATCGGCTTTGGCTTTTTCCTCGAAGTCGAATATACCAAATTTGAGGTAAAGAATTTATTCGTAATTTCCGCACGATTATTGTTTTAGCGTTCATGCGGCCACCAATTGATTGAATTTTAATCGGCTTGTTTTAAATCCATACTTGATACATAAAGGTGACGCCACCTGCACCGTTATCGGGTCACCCTTTATCAGGTCAAACCCCGTTATCCGGTCAAAATTTCGACTTAAAGTTTTCCGGCCACCCCACCTACGCACTGCGCCGTTATCGGGTCAAAAAATTCGTCAGCAAAATACATATGANNNNTGAATCGTTTTTCTGTATTTTTTAATGTTTGTATTTGTAGACGTCTCGATCTTTTCTCTTTTTTTTCAAAATATTTTAAAAGGCAAGTTTTTCAAAAATAATCACCATTTTTTTTTTGATATAAACGACTGCTTTAACTTGTGTCGTTATTGGTTGATTTTGTATATTTTAGTATAAGTTATTGTTAAATAGAGATATAGACATATGAGACGTTCTAGAAAAACACCGCTTGTGCCGTTATCGGGTCAAATTTTTGTCTTGCCAAAAACAAATCGAAATTCCCGCTCGTGCCGTTATCGAGTCAAATTTTACGATCAAAATTTTCCAGACATTCCGCCTACGCCCTGCGCCGTTATCGGCTCAGAATTCTTCTTCAAAGTTTTGACCCGATAACGGCCCAGGTGGTGTATACAAATGTTTGATCGTTTTCTTGCTCTTAACCAACTCCACCTACGCCGTGTCCTCTGTTGAAAATTAAAACATGAAAAGTTTTCCGTGAAAACGTTAGGAATAATAGGGGAAATAAAATGCCCAAAATTTCGCTTCAGCGTTAAGCGCGGACATCGATGAGTGAAAATAGCGTGAGCGTTAGGGCCTAACCGTTAGGCAACACTGAAAATGGGTGATTAAAAATACCATGACAATTACACTGTGTAATTTATACAGACACTTTCATCCATATATTTGTGGAATTACTTTATCTAAATAAATCCATTACTGAAAAAAAATTAGTTATCGAACTCTGCTACTGATTTTTTGTTGGCTGGTTGTCACTTTTTGGTGTGTTTTAACGCAGTTTTTCATGGGTACATAATCTGTACTACAGAAAAGGCGGAAATTACCGTCTCACTCTTATCATTTGAAAAGGTTTTTTAACTGGTCTAATTAACACAAAAACGTAAAATGAAGTGTCATTACTGAATTGGGTCGGTGAAAGTACGGTATGTTTTCAGGCTGCACATTTAATGAAACAACATTTTCAGCACGCAACAGATGATAAATTTGGTGCCACGCCAGCAGGAATAATTGTGATTGGCGCGTTTATGTTAATCGTCTCCGGTTTTGGAATTTGGGGCATTATTCGAAAATCAAAATGTCTCACTGGGTTCTATGGTGTTGCCCTTATAATCGTATTAATTGCACAGTTATGTGCTGTTGTGACTCCCATAATCGCAACTGAAGAATCTGAAGAAATTTTAGAAAAAACTGGATATAAAACGATATCAGTAAGTAACACTATTACTATTGAATGTCAGTTTAAATGGTCTGGAATCGAGTATATGACTTTGACCGAAAAATAGTTGTACGTATAGTGAAAAAAACTTATATTTATACATATATTTAAACTCATCAATAAACATTCAAGTTAAAGGCATCATAAATGATAAAGTGTTCTCTTACACCAGTATGTGGCCAAATATAAATCTCTCGATTGTAGCAAAACAAATTGCTGGGTCCAAATAGCCTTAAAAGGAAAGTCAGTTCTGTATACAATCGATGGTTTTTTTCTTGTCAAGCACATCGGTGACGACCCCATAAATTAAAAAAATCCGTAAAATCATGCCTTTTAAAAATAAATTCCTATATAAAATCGTGTCTGTTTATAAAACTATTTAGTCAACATGAATTCTTAAAATATGTAAACAGTTTTTGAATTAAATAAATCATTCTTTGTGGTTTGAAAACTGACTTAGTTTTTTTTTTTGTCGTTTATAAGGTCAGCTAAAAAATGCTTTATACCGACATTTCAGTATCATCAATTTTATAATTTCAGGAATGGGATGGAGCAAATGGACAAATAAGCAAATCTTGGAATGCTATACAAACTAACTTAAACTGCTGTGGCGTCAAAAGTTATTCGGATTGGATGAATTCCACCACATTCCAAGACGCCGCTCACGTGAGTTTTTATATTCTCAAAATAGACGCAATGATTATAATACACATGGACTAATGGAAAACCTATAATAAGAATTAAGGGAAATTGGTGGAACTTTTAAATATTATTCAAAATTATAGAAATGAGACAAGAACAAGGTATTTTAAAGGTGTTACCTAAAGAAGCCTTCTTCAAGAAGGTTTAATAGGTAAAATGGCTGTCCTGGTACTGACCCACTAAGTGCAGACCCTGCTAATTGAAATAACACAGTGAACCCATTTAGAAATCGGGAGCCAATGCTTCTATTCCAGTTCCAGATAGCTGTTGCGTTGATTACGCGAAAAACTGCGGACTATTTTATACTGACGACACAATATTAAAGACAAGTGGATGCATGGTGGAAATAGGAATGGAGTCTTATTTAAAAATGTATTTTATATTTTCGATATAATTATTGAGATATGAAAGCGGCTTGAATGGAAAATCTCACCGCAACTAATTATAAACAACAAATTGTAACGATATTTCAATGAATATAAAACGACCCGATTTTATTTGACAATGATGTTATTGATGCACTTTGAGTACGGATTAGAAAATTAAAAAACAATCAATTGAAAACGTTTTGAATACTTATTTCACTAAACTTAACTAAATGCCTCGAACTTAACAGTCATCTCGCGTCAACTTTTCCGCCTACGCACTTTGCCTCGAACTTAACAAAATGCCTCGAACTTAACAAAATGCCCGGAACTTAACACCTTCTTAGCCCGAATGTTTTGTTATGTTCCGTTGCCATGTGGTGTATAACCAATTTTTAAGGAAAGAATTTCCGCAAATTTTCGACAGGATTTTTCGGACGTTTGATTCAAAAGTTTTACAATCTTGATTTTGTTCCCAATGGTCAAATGTTTTTTTGTATCATTATTTTTTTTTTTTTCTTTCATGATGAATTATTAAATCATTCATAGGAGATGTAGTGTAAATTATCCAGTTTTTCTCTGAAATTCAAGCTAAATCTAGAAAAAAAAGCCTAAATGCCTGTAACTTAACAGTTTTGGCTGTTTTGAAAAAAAAATTTAAATTCCTTAAACTTAACAGTTTTCCAAACGTTTTTTGCAGTTTTTTTTTTTGTTTTACACTCCGCCTACGCACTGTGACCTAAACTTAACAAAATGCCTGGAACTTCACAAAATGCCCGGAACTCAACACCTTTTTCCCCAAATGTTTTGTTAAGTTCCGTAGCCATGTGGTGTATTTTAAAGTTAGCATATTCAATGACTCTTGCCAAGAAACGTGGGTGAAACAACATATTTCCGTTCTGTGTGGAGCACTTGCAATTGTTTGTGTTACAGAACTGGTGGCGATGATTATTGCATTCCACTTGGTGAAATCTGGATTTTCCTACGAAAGACTCGCCTAACCGTTACTGTACACAATGGGTTGTTATACATTTTTGGTTCAGTATGATTAATGTGATATTAATAAATAATGTTTTTAGTTTGAAATCGGTAGTTTTCCACTTTTTATACAAGGGGTCCCGGTATAAGCAGTGTTGGAAGGGTTGGGTTGCGTGGGGAAAACTTTCTTCTCAAAGTGTTGAGAAAAATTCCGACACTGGTCATAAGTTTTGAAATTTTGACCGTTAAAACGTCAAGTCCGTTGATGTTCAAAATAACTAAGGTTTTTTACCATTTTTTTCTATAGAACCCTTACTTTTTGAACATTTGTTTTCAGCAGTCCATCTTCAAATAGTGATATGGCAAATTGTGTGGTTCCCACTATTAAATGGCATATATGCCGTACTTATCTAACGTTCGTCATATGCCAAAATTGGCCTTAATAATAACCCTAGCTTAGAAATCAAACATGGAGTTCATCGTCAATATACCCGCACAGATAACACAAGTCACAAAACATATTATTACACGCTCAACATTCATAGCTCTGTAATTTGTTACTGTTATTACTGTATTATAATTGTGTTCTGGCCTAAAGTCACACTGAAACATAAAATAGTATTACCATAGTAATAAACACATATTTCTTGAACTTATTATTGAGTTATTTTCAAAAGGCCATAAATCTGCACAGACGAAAGTTTAAATTGCTGTTACAGTCATTGATTCCATAACGGCCGTTTTCGGTTCTCGAAAAAAGCGGCCGTTATGGGGTAAACGGCCGTTATGGAATTAGGGCCCCTCATGTTGTTACTTTCGGACAAATTGAAATAAAAAGGCTTATTTGATTTTAAAATATTTATTTTACGACTTATTCCATCATTTATGTACCAGTCTTGTATTATAATCGTTAACTTCTGACACTTGCATTAAATTGCCTTGTTTTTCAATACGTGAATAAAAAAACGGCCATTATGGAATAATCACTTTTTTTGAGGAAAAAAGCGGGCGTTATGGCCCATAACTTATGGGATAAACGGCCGTAATGGAAGCGCCCCTTATGTTAACTAATTTCCCTGCAAATTTCAAGAAAAATTGATCCATCTGCAAATTGCGATACATAATTGCACCATGAAAAAGCAAATTATACATTTAATTTGCGGAGGTTTTAATTTCCGAAGGCAAACACGAGATTTCCGGAGCGAATTAAATGTATAATTTGCTTTTTCAGGTGCAATTATGTCGCAATTTGCAGATGGATCAATTTTTTCGTAATTTGCAGGGAAATTAGATCAGAATGTCGACCACGACCCGTACATCCAAAAAAAGAGCGAATTAACTAATAGGAAACACGTTTTTTGTAAGCAAAAATTTATTATTTCAAGGTTTAAAAAATATAATGAAAAGATTTTAACAATTTGAAAGCGTTTTTTCTGCGGTCACAACAATATTATATACACAGGATGCGCAGTTAACCGCCATCCTTCGCAGCCTCCTCAACTGGCGGTTAACTGCAAAAGTGGCGGTTAATTGCGCACCCTGTGTATTTGATTCCATTAATTAGTGCAAAAAAACCTGAGCCAGTTGTCGTCCAGAGAAAAAAAATGGTATCACGCCAATTTGAAAAAACAAGTTTTATTTCTTGAAAAACTCAAGATTATCCAAATTAAGTTAATTTTTTCTTGCAAATTAAAGATTAAATTTACAATGCCATGCAAATTAAATGTTCAAGTACACAAGTTTTTTTTCGGGCACCCGATTCAAAATGTTGCAACTTTAACATTTAATTTGCGTGAAAAAAGCAAATTATACTTATAATTTGACGGCAAATTAAAGCTGCAAATCAGATAAAAAAGATGAACCGTGGGACATTCTGGAATCAAGGACTGTACTGTAGATCATTATTTTGTCGTTTGACTCAAATACTTACATAAGGAAACTCATATTTGATGGTTTTCTAGTATTCATCAAAAATATGGATCAATTTTGAGCCAATTTAGGTAAAAAATGTTATGTACATTTAATGTTAATAGTTAAATGTTTGGTCCATTAGATACGACACGCTCCGACCTGTCGTATCACAAAAAATCCCCAGAAAAAAATGGTTTCATGTTTAATGGCGCACGTATGAATGCTTGTGAAGTCCATTTTATGCAATAAATACAAGTGATATGTTACCAGTTTGTCAATACTTCCAAGTTCGAAGTCGAAATAGTGATAGGACCTTGAGAACCGACATATGTACAGTTTATATTACCATGATCGTATAAAATATCATTTATATTTTTTTATTAAAATGTTTAAATTTTTATTATTTGTGTGTGCCGTTCAATCGGCAAGTATCCAATTTGATGAGTGGAAACGCATTCATTCAAAGGTTTATAAAAATGAAGAGGAGCACAAGAAACGGCGCAAAATTTGGCAAGACAATGTTGACTACATAGAATTTCATAATATTGATTCGACGCGAACTTTTGATCTTGGTCTCAATGCATTTGCAGACCAGACAGTCGAACGGAATAAAATCAGAGTACCAGTCGATGCTGATGAGCACTGCTCAACAAGGTATTTTAACATCGCTCTAATTGTGATTGAACTAAAATGGATACGACATGAACTGATAGCTTATTTTTGATTTTATTTTTTGCAAAAAGGGTGCAAATCAGAACTATAAAAAACAATATGGGTTTGACCAAAGAATCAAGACAGTCGGGCACACATTTAAAGATCAAATTGAGCGTCATAACCTATGAGTCGTACTTTCCGATATCCCATGAGTCATCCCATGGGCATGACCTATGAGATATCGAAAGGGTCTTTCTTGAAATGAGAAATAAGCAATCAGTTCATAACACTCAAAAATTGTATTTTACAATCAAGTATCGATACTGCTACTTGTAGCGTTAAAGGGCGTATAACCATTCGAAATTGTCCACGGAACCACGAGATAAACGTATAAAATTTAAGTAACATAACTGCCGCTTCATTTCCAAAATCCGTTGACTACCGGAAAGTGGGCTGCGTTAACGAAGTTAGAAATACCGGCGAATGTCGCTTGGATACAGCTTCTATGGCAGTTGCTGATAGTATTGCAACTCTGATATGCAAAGAGGATAGTGCGCTTTATGTGTTATCGATTCAAGATATAAAAGACTGCTCGGCGTGCTCGCATAACAGTTTTTTGTACCCATCATGTTTACTCGAAGGTGTTGTGAAAAAAGGCGGCGTTAACAAAGTTGATTGTTACCCATCACACAGCTGCCATGCAAAAGAATGCAAGTACGAGCCTTGGTGCAACTACGCACCAATTCAAGGATGTTTTGTGAGTAATTTTTATAGACCGCAATCACAGTTAACCTGAATAAAATGGTTCTCCAGGCCCAATGTACAAGACGCATTTGTATGGAGCGTTTTCTATGAAAAAAGTTGTTATGAAAGTACCGTCCCTCATGTGGTTTATTTGGACAAATTTGTTTTAAAATCACCTACAGTCAATACTCTCAATACGAACAATGTATTCCACTACAGACGCTTTTTGCGAAAAATGTCCCAAAGATAGTCGAAAAATAGACACTTTATGACAATTAACCCCAATACGGACTCAATTTTTAACAATCAAAACGTCTGTATAGGAAGTATGGATGTACCAAATTTTTAAATCGTAATTTAGTGGGTTATTCCATCTTTTGCCGAAAATTGTCATGACTTTGCAATGACTGTCAAGGCACTTTTCGCTTTTTAAGACCAAAATTACTTAAAATTGAGGATTACTAAATCAGCGCCCGATCACAACATGCGACTTAATCAAATTATTAAGGATCTACAGGAAGCCGACGAAAACTTACTAACGTACGTCCTTGCCGAATATGGACCTGTTACTGCAATGATTGATGCGTCTCACCCTTCATTTTCATTATATACTGGCGGAATCTATTATGAGCCGAAATGCTCAACACAAACACCAGATCATGTCGTTTCCATTGTCGGTTATGGGTCAGAAAACGGCAACGATTTTTATATTGTGAGGAATAGCTGGGGTCGAAGTTGGGGTGAGAACGGTTATATCCGAATGAGTCGAAACCGTGACAACAACTGTGGTATTGCTTCTTTTGTGTCATTTCCGTTTTACAATTTATAAAATTACTTCTCTGTATAATAAAGTTACTTATTAGGTCGATAAATCTTTACAGAGACGAGCGTCGATTTCCTGTGGGTTGAGCATGCCGCCAGTACACAGTACAGTCATTACTTCAAATAGGAATGTTTTTGATTTTCGAAAACAGCGTCCGTAATGGAATGAAGTGTTATAAGGTGTCCATTTTCGACTTTCATGGGGACATTTCTAAACGAAAGGCTTCCGTATAGAGAGGTAGGAATGTACTTAACCCTAATGAAAATTGGTTAACATTTGGACACCAGGCTCTTACCAATTATGATATCCGAAATATGAGCTATGTTATCGAAATACGGTTCTGGCTTAGGTACTTTAACACTAAATTTGGCTTGGAAGCCTCAAGCTAATTTGAACATTACGTATATTCCGATAATTTACCTCCGAGGGGTCCATTTGATAAAATTTGATCAAAAGGCCTTTAATTTACCGAAAATGACTGTTAACCGGTCTAGTGAAATTTTACGAGGAAAACTATAAAACATACAACGAAATTGACTTTTTTGGAACTTGGACTTTTTAACATAGCCGCCAGAGCGTTTTGATCCAATTTGATCAAATGGACCCTTACGGATTATATGCCACTTGGGACCCGTGGGAGTTAAGCCAAAAAAGTACAAGTCAAGCGTGCCTATCTGAGAGATACGATATTATAAACTGGAACTTCGAGCCAGTCGATGATTTACGAGTGACTTGATAAACACAAAGAAATTAAAAAAATATAACATTTCTCGTTATCCCGGATAACGTTGCTATTTTAATTAGATACTAAGTTCATGAAACTCCCCGAGAAAAGGTTTAAGTTGCGGTTAAAGAAAATATACTGTTTGCATGACTAAAACAGCTGTTATGTAATTTTGTTTATTGGAGTCTTTTCTACCTAGGGTTTCAAACTGTACAAGAAGGCAGTTAATAAATGTGTGCGTGGAAAACAAGAAACGTGAGAAATATTTCATTTTGAAAACTCATTACTTCTTTTTGGCCGCTTTTGTGACTTTCTTTGTCACTTTTTTCGCGGGTTTCTTCACAGCCTTCTTAGCCGGCTTTTTCGGTGACTTTTTGACGGTCTTCTTAGCGGGCTTTTTTGGTGATTTCTTAGCTGGTTTCTTTGCCGGTGCTTTTTTAACTACCTTTTTTGCTGCCGGTTTTTTGACCACTTTTTTGGGTGCCGGTTTGGCTGCTTTGGCAAGTTTGAATGATCCAGCAAGACCGACGCCTTTTGCTTTGACGAGGGCACCGCTTTCTAGCATTCGTTTCATCGCCAATTTCAAACTTGTTGCATGTCGCGGGCCAACTTTGTTTTTGGATTCAATGGCTTTTGATATAGCAATCAAAGAAACGCCTTTTCGACCTAAAATAATTGTACTAGATATTTGAAAATAGTATTTATGGAAACCTAAAACTGAAGTCTATACGTCAAAAACTGCAAGATAATTGCGCAGGCGTAACAAAAAAGGTCACAAAATTGCTTATATTTTTCAAAAAGGAAAAAACATGTTTGTTATCTCCAAAAGACATGACTTTGACTGTCAAAGCTTGACTAGGACTTTTTGTCATAGCCTCTTACTCAAAAAATCAAACTGATTATAAATTGCAAGATAACTGCGCAGAAATGAAGAAGACTGGTATGGGAAACACTGCTTTTCCCGAGATTAAAAAATAACTTAGTAAATGTTTCTAATTCTCTTTCTTATTCCTAATTCCTTTTTAGTAAACCTCAATATAATTGGATTAGAAAAAAATAAATTTATAATTTTACCTCCTTCAGCGACAATCGCATCTGTAACCATTTGGCTGTATGGTGGATGAGCTGGGGCTACCTTCTTCCCTGCTCCTTTCTTTTCAACCATTTTGTTCGTTTGTTGTTTATAGTTTTTTGATCCAAAAATACTTTCAAATCTAACAAAGGTTAGACGGTAAAACGTTATAACTTGTGAAGTGTATTGAGGCAGTCGTATTCGTTGCCGTTAAATAAATAGACGCTGGGGCGCTGTTGTAGAGACAACCCACATGCCCGTTTTTTTTTCAAGACGCGATTTGTGCTTTTACCAGTTGAAAAGAGTCGATTTTTCTTCCGGACCAAATGAAAATTGGAATTTTTTATTCACGTTATGTGTGATGGAATGTCTGACGATTCATTAGTTAGCATATTATTAATTTTGGAACCAAGGAAATGATAATAAATTGAGTTTAACCACGCCATTTTGATATCTGAGAAACGAAAAATTCCAAAAATGGTCAAAAATTATACTGATAATGGCCATGAATTGTTTTCAACTTTTGACAACTGCAAGACTAAACATTTTTCATGGCATTCGTGAAAATAAAACTGGAAAAATGAATATTGTTCAGGCCAACCGAGCGCTTAGCGTTCCGATAGAAAACACAATCGAGCTTCAATTGCGCAGCTCTATTATGTCCATGCCAAGCAATATATTAAGCCATTGGTAAATTTATATTTTTTCGGGTATAATTGTATTTTCACTGATTCACAAAAATAATACTTTGTAATAATATAATTTTTTTGTAATGAAAATTAAGTTGTGCTCAATATATCAAGTCGCCGGAGCGATATAAATTATTACCAACATCTAAAATCATATACGGTATTTAAATAAATATATTTGATATACATGGTATATTTGATATACCATACCGTATGGTCGACCGTCGACCATGGTACATACCATATGATTCATCGTAATACAGACAATATTATTAATCAATAACTGTTCAATTTAAGGACAACGCCAATATATGATGGTAAGAACTACAAAATTTATATGAAAACCTAACGTTTTAAATATAGATCCGGATTTCTGTTTCACAATTTAACATGAAAAGCCGCCAAAATGTGATTGTATTACAATTAAATTTAAAATTTAACATCAATTGAAGGACAACTGACCCACACTATAGAACACAATCTATGAAACTGTATTCATTACAGTCCTTGATTCTATAAGGGGCGCTTCCATAACGGCCGCTTTTTTCCTCCAAAAACGGCCGTTTATTCCATAACGGCCGCTTTTTGCCTCAAAAAACGGCCGTTTTTTCGAGAACCGAAAACGGCCGTTATGGCATTAATGACTGTATTAAAGGAGAAACCGAGAAATGAAGAATTCGCTACTAAGCGCGGCAACTTAATGAGATAAGTTATATTATCAGATAACTTAACAAAAGGCAGGTGATGATATAATTTAACGGGTGCCGGGTATCTCGACACACTTTATAAAAATGTTTCGCATGTCGAGATTCCCGGTTCGGTGGGTCAACATTTTTTTAATATAGGTTTTAATGGGTTCTAAGGTGACCATCCGTTAACGCAAACCACCAAACGGTAACGCAACGGACCATGCGTTAATGAAACGACGACGCATAAAAGCAATGTTTTTTCGGGGGGAAATCCACTGCGTTAACGCATGGGGTGGTGTAATGGTAGTAGGAAGGTGGTGTAATGACAAATAAAATGAACATAATTAGTTATCGACTGCAATTGAAACGCGAGATACTAAATTCACGTAAGTTGGATTTTATGGTTTATTTACATCGCAAGATTTAAGAACTATTACGATTAGTTTGTTTTATAATTACAATTGCAAATAACTTTGGCAAAAAATTTAAACTGTATTTTAGTCTACTGTTGGCCCGGTTAATGGGGAAAAATGGGTTTTTATACAGCATTTTTACACTTATGCGAAAATCTCATATTAATATTTTTGAAATATTTACATATATATATGTAAAACATATGTATGATGGGGATTATAAAACATATACGGCCACTATTTTACTTAGAAATGGAACTTTGAACTTTGAATGATACTGATCCATTATAAAGATGTGCATAGTGTCACGATGGAATATTATTTTTTGATAACAGATTGATTCCTCTTTTTCACTTTCAACTTTACAGTCGATCGCCGTTTTCCTCCGGCTTTTCCCCCACTTTTATTGCTCGAAGCATTTGAAACGACCGATTGGTTTCGCTGTTTAGTACCACCACCACGTGATGCTAAACGCTGTTTGGCTTTTAAGGCTGCGGCCATTTGTCCAGTAGCATTGCCAGGTTTTTTGACGGGCTCTTCCTAATAAACAAGTCATAAAACATAGGAAAGATTCTGAGGAAAAATCGACACAAAATTTAGTAGCAGAAATATGAATGAAAGTCGAAATTGACACTTATTTAATCGTGTACTTAAAATCCAAAATATAATGTCGAAAAATATGAAAATTTTTGTTTTAAGCCAATCCATTTTATGTAGATAATAAGGACATCAATTGATGAACTCGGGGACAAACAAACCGAGAAATCGAGGCGTTTTGGCAAAAATCAGAGAGCTCTAATTTTCAGTTTTCAATTTTGCCCCGAATTCATGAGTTGATGACTGTAATACGTATACTTGGCCCCGAATTCATGGGTTGATGACTGTAATACGTATACTTGGCAAGCGCATATTAGTAAAAAAGGTGCCATTTAGAAATCCAAATATTTTCAGAATCCCCCCTATAAACACAACATTCAAGGAAGTCAAAACAGAAAGGTGTAAAAAATATTGTTAAAAAATACAACGACATAGAGTTGGCAAATGAATAGTTGGTTTCATTCGCGTTTTTTGGGACGACTGATTCGTTAAAAAAGAGATGCTTGTTTTGGTTGATTCGTCTACCATCAGCCATCTGATGAGTTACTGACTTTTGTCTCCGTCTTGGATGAACCAATGCTTTTTGTGCGCGATTTTCTGAAAAAAAAATGTGAGCTGAAACAAGTCAAGATCGTATATTGTCTTACGCTCCAATGGATTGCCTTCGAGATTGCGCTTTGGATGCCTCTTTTGAACTCTTCTTCTTTCCTTTACCTAAAAAATCGATTATTTCTTTAAAAGTTGTCTTTAAAAACCCTGAAACTCGTTTCAACTTATTCTGTTGTCGTAATGTTTACTGTTCATATTATTGCCACCTACGTATATTACACCACCAAGTTGGTGGTACCAAACCATATGAATTAACAATAATTTAAATGCAAAATGTTTAATCAAACGGCCAGTGCGTGGGTTGAACATCAGGATTTTTTTAAGTGCGAATTTAAAGCAAAGGGACAATATACCTTTCTTGTCTTTTTTTCTTTTTCGAGAACCGCATAATAATGCAACAACGACAACAATAACAAGAATTGTCGCAACTGTACCGAGAATACCGCCAACTCCAAACGGCGGATCCTTAAGTTTGAAATCATTGATTTTACATAATTAACTCCCAGGGAAACGTACTGTATAAGGTTACAAACGCTTTTGGTATCATAAATGTGACGGTAATTTCTAGAGTCTACATTGGGTAAAAATTGGGTGAAAATACCTGTTTTCATCTTATTTTTGGGATATTGCCGAACAGGGGCGCCACCGTTACAATCTGAGCGTCCCGTACGGTAATTTAGGATTTATAATGTAATATACCTTGACCATCGTTTCGTTGACGCCATTGCTTGCAGGTGTCGTAGAATCAATTTCGGGCTAAAGGCAATACAGATTAGCGTTAAATTAATTATATAAATTTTATATATTAATCGAAGACAAATGTTACTTGAAGTGATTTCCGGACACTGAATAAAAATCTGTATGCATTAGTAGGCGACCTATTTTGGCGGTCGGAATAAGGCTGAATAGTGATTTGTTCATTACGGGCCCAAATTCACTATTACGAGTCGTAACTAACGACTATTTGAATACTAAAATGCGTTAATATGATACGAGTGTAAAAAATGTGAATCCGAACCAATATCCTAAGCGCGAATTCGTTCGGCGTTTTGTTACTCAGCGCATGACTGCTTTGTTAGTTTGGACATCAAAATTTCGTGATATGAAATAATAACATGCCTGTTTTTTTTTAATTAGTAGGTCGAAGAGTGAAACTAAAAAACTTTGATATGTTTACCCAGCAACATAAAACATGTCGTAAAACAACGCTTGTTGTCTTTACGTAGAAATATGCGCCAATAACTACTGTACCATTAAGGTATACTTTTCTATGTGACTATTTAGTAACTCTTTCATATTTTCAAAGGCAAGTCGAGCTGCTTCTTTTTGAAGTTTCGCTAAATTACTTTGGTAATCCTCGAATGATGGATCCTGAATTATTTTGATAATGATGATTTAGAACCATAATTATGAAAATCGGAAAAGGAGGGTTGAAATTTGGTAAACTTATATTTATCATACCGCCTAAACTTTATATATCTGTGTTCGTGTCACTAGTCGACCATGGTCCTTATTATGCGTTTTTTCTAGCCAAAACGGTTTTGCCAACTTATAGAACTTAAAAAGATAGTAAATAATGTGGAAAAACAGAAATCTCAATATGTATGTAGTGAGCTCTAGAATAGTTTGAAGGTTTTAAAAAATATGACCTTCAAACATTCAAAGCACACTACATAGTATGTAGTACATACATTTTGAGAATTCTATTTTTCCACATTTTCTAACTATTTTTTTAAGTTCTAGACTGAGGCAAAATTGTTTTTTGAATAAATGGGTTTTATTGGCCCAAAATAATTAAGGACGGGTAGGTACCGTTGTTTACAAACGTCACTTTTCGGGAAACCGTTATAAAACATGTTTCCTAACATCCGATTCATTATTTCTTTTTTTTATTTAACGTGAAAAAGAGTGAATTTTCACGTTTGATTATTTTGGGGACCATAACTTTTTCCAGAGGCCCCCCACGAAGCCGTGAACTTGGCACACTTAATTTTTATAACTTCCGCAATTTTCATGCGATTAATTTCATTTTTTTTTGGAAACTGCTCTAAATGACAAAACTAAATGACGTACAATTCGCTATTTTCAATATAATGCGGAAATATTTGTTCAATTTAAAAAAAACTACAAAAATGAGCTATTCCGGTATTTGTGAACTTGAAATTTGATGAAAAAACCCAAGATATCAATAAAAACGAATTGTACGTCGATGCGCAATGTAATTTTGTATATTATATTCAAAGGACAAACCAATACAAGTTATTTTGCTCAAAANCGTGGAGCCGTCACTCCAAAAAACGGATAAATGTCCCCGAAAAATGTCTGCTGTTTTAGGTTTTGAAAATAATTATACCAAGAAACGTTACTGATCATTTCCCTAGGCCTTCTTGATAATAACGGTCAAAAAATTCAACGTAAAAAATCGATTTAATTAAATTTTTACAGACAAATTGCGAGAGTGATTTTTTTGTAAATCCATTTTGAACACAAATTTCAAACATTAAATTTTTCTAGAATTAGTAGTCCAACGAACTTGTCGGTAGTCGAGAAGTGCACACAGACATGAACAAATTCATAAAACAAATAAAAAATACTATTAAAATGCATTTTCGTAATTTTGGGTTTTATTTGTAAACAACTCTACCCACCCGTCCTTAAAGGACCGTTTTAGCCAGCAAAAAAGGCATAATTTTATGCCAGTTTTCTGAAATTTAGGGCTTTCGCCTAGAAACAATTTATAAAAAACGTTCCAGACCTCTAGTACAGGGGGTTACAAAAATTATTTTTCTCGATTGGAGTTTATGGCTGTTACCTAAACTTGTATCAAATCCCGCCTTTTCTGACTGATGGTGTTTAGTCGGAAAATAAATCCGACACACGGACCTCTTGCCTATGTTCAGCGTTTTTGATTGCAGTTTTAATCACACTGTCCAAAAGTGTCGGGACGGAAACGTCAGCCGGTTTTAGATGAATCAGGCCCGTACTGCTACTAAAATTTTGAATATACTGTTCTGCATACTTTGTTTTGTATTCCTTGTCCGGGTCCCGTGAATATTTAATTTCCTCGTCAATTTCAAGTAGTCCATTTGTCATGCTCGGTAGGGCTTGATGAATGCTTACTAGTGTCGTTGCCACTGGGTTCACAAAAATATCCAACATTAGACTCGCCAACGGACTCGATTTGCCACAGTTGCCGCCTTCATCGCACGCCCGAATGCCAAAAATTCGACTCTTTTAAATGTGGTACATCATTTTTCAAACAGGTCTCACATGCATCGTCTTAATCGGCCTCTTTTCTTTTGTGGCGAAAGGGTAATACGCCAACATTTTTCCACTTCTGACCAATGACACTGCTCAAAAAAGAAAAAAATTCGTTGGACTATTAGTTTAGGTTAAATCTTTCGCCACAAAATAAAAGAGATCGATTCAGACCAGGGCTCGGCACAACTGACTCTTTTTTGAGCAAAAAAAATTTTTGGCTCGGCTCGGCTCGGCTCGTTCTAGCTTAAAAATTCCCTGGCTTGGCTCGGCTCGCTCAAGCTCAAAATTCAGCCCTGATTCAGACGGTGCCGTCTCATAGACTATGAGTCATAGTGCTCCTGAACACCACCTTTGATCTTCCAGAATAAGAACTTTAGAACTAGAGAATGGAATCCGGGTAATTTCAAAACGGCAGTTTTTTAGCCCAGTTATATATTACCGGTACGATTTCGGTTTTCACTTTTTTCAAAACCCGCCGTATTTAAGTTACCCAGATTCCATTTTTGCATTTCAAAAATTCTTATTCTGGAACGTCAAATCGGGCATGAGTGTCTAAGAGAACTGTGGGTATATTTAAAATTTAAAAAATATTAGTGAATTAGATAAAACAATTCTTCGAATTATGTACATAATCCGTGCCATTATTTTTAACGACACATACATGTATATGTATATTCATCATATGGAGCTACCAAGTCCCTCAGTCTCTTTTGCCAGACAAATAAGGTCCGTAATTTTCATATAGCGAAACTCAAAATGATCATAAAACTCCAAATTGTAATAAAATGGCAGTGATTCGTCTTGCGCGGACGCGTCTGCATTACCCGCGGTCGTCCGCCTGAACCGGTTTGAACGCTTGAACCTGGCGCCGGACAGTCTTTGAAGCCGCTGTTCATCACTTTCGGGGGTCACTTTGAAGTGGTCGATCCAGTCTGCCGGTGGCAACTTTCCAATGCTGAGCATTAACAGATCGAATTCATTTGATTGCTTTTCAAATTCTTGCAATTTTTGACAGCATCCAGGGCCCTTTGTAGATATAAACAGAACAACCTAAATATAATAATGCCGATATACAATAGGGTTTCCCCTGATTTTTTCGAGGGTCTCAAAATCAACCAATTTTTGTTAGTACCACATGATTAAGCATGATCCACTTATAAAAATTGCAATACTAAACCCCCGAGTTTTAACCTCAAGGGGGCAATTTTGACGAGTTTCGATAAAAAACGCATTTTTCCATAAATACTAAGACAAAAGCAACGCTCATTTTTGACGTTATGTATAATTTTTGGCGCGCGGTAAAAATCTTGGCCCACTCTACGGTAGTATACACCGGTTATCTATTTGTTATAGAAGATAGACCGAGGCCTTCGACTTAATTGATTAAATATGAATTGAATCAAAAAGGTAATTGAATAAGAAAAGACATTTTAAGGCTGTTCTTAATTGCATTCAATTGTCAATCTTAATTGCTTGCCGAAACATTTTGGATTAGCCCGACTTTTTTCCAAAAAAAGTTCAAAGGGTTGACTAATTTAATTTGACATCTGGTATATCATGTACAACTTTCAGGTAGATGGCGTTTTTGATCAAAATATAGTATATAAATATTCGGGTTGATGAATTGAAAATATCACAAAGCGTTCGAAATGTTTCGATTATTCAAACAAAAAATCACAATTGGTACCAAATACTCAAGCCGATTTCAACGTGCAAAACTGGAGGAAAATAATTTGAGCGATGCCGCAATAGAAGCTGCCCTTGTCTTGTTGCTATATGCCTTAATTATTGCTTTTCTGGTTGGGCAAAATGCGTGGCTAGTCGACTATGCCCAAACCCACACGTTCTACTGGCTGCCATTTATAATCGATTTTGTCAAAAACTGTTTTTACGACTGTATGGATTTTGCCGCGCCAATTTTCATTGCGATTTGGTTTTTTGTTGAGTCGAGGCCATGCAAATGGAATTAAACTCCTAAAGTTACACCTACAAGTAGACTCAATGGTTGCAATGGCATTGCGAATGATTCATAAAAGAGTCTAATTCAATGAGGATTGATTTTGCTGAATTTTAAAAGCTCCCCATTATAATTTATACACATTATAACTTATGTATGTATGTCACAATTGAATAAATATTCGACAGATCAGTTTTCGCTTTGTACTGTACCTGTACGCAATAAACCACGACTTGCATTAATTAGACAGAGCGTTAAAGCGACGTTATTGGACAACTTAACGCAAGACTTTTTGTTCAATTTGTTTTTTAGAGAACTACACTACCCAACCAGTTATCTTAGCAAGTGTTTAAAAGTTTGGTGGTCTTGGCCACCAAGTCAAAAACGTTAATCAAATAAAAATTGGCTAGAAATATGAAAGAAAGTTTCATCAAGAAAAAAAAATGAAATCAACCATTAAAATAATACCGTTTTAACTCCCCGTCGAAACTTCTTGTCAAGGCCATCTGTTGTCCAGTCCATTAACATTTTGTAGCTGAGCGGGTTTTGCTCTATTGGATCAACTTTGCTAGGCATAAAACTACGATATTGCTTGTCGTCGGCGAGATCCGTTGTCGGATAATATTCGTCTACACCAAGGTGACCAATTTTTTTAGTTAAATTTTTTTAGTTAAAATCAAAGTACATTTGACCGTGACATTTCCCGTTACACTTCATTGTACTCTACAGTGTAGAGTCTACACATTATGCAGTGAATAATAATATATTATTATAATATTATTATAGGTTAAACATAAGCTATGTTACATAGCAATATTTTGTTCTGTCCACCGATTTTATATCATCGATTTTGGTATTTTTAGAAAAAAAATGTTGTTATTATGTTATCAGAATTATTAAATTTATAAAATTTGATTCGATACATATTTCAGTGATTTTCGATTCCATGTTTTATATTAATTCTGGACAATTTTGAGAGCATTGTCCGTCTGGGAGTTACGTATAATACGTAATTATGTCATAAGAGTCATCAGAGTCATACATGTAATTTATGAAGAACGGCAATATAATAATAAACAAAACCATTAAGCTCTATAATCATACTAGAAACCTAGAGCTAAAAATCGTTTTTTTTTTGTGCGGGAAGAATCTTTGATTCATTTTCATAAATATACAATTGATCACCTTATCGAGCCGTTTTATGAACTCGTCTTGGCTGTTTCGATTCGTCGGGTCCGTGCCAAACTCATTTGGGAATATTTCAGTCACGATGCTTTTTCCGTTATAAGTTCCAATACCAATTTGCGTATCCCATGGTCCAATATGATACGAACTGACCAGATATGTTAAAATGCTGAGGGTTATCCGTGGCCGGTAAGTAACGCCAAAGCTAAAATCGGAGGTTGTGTCGACCAAAATAAGCAAATCCATAATCTGGTTTGGGGGGCACGCCGAAATTTTACTTTGCTGGACAACAATTCTTTCCCATGTTCCGCCAGTCATCGGTTTATTTGGATCACTAAATTTTATGAAAAATTCCGAAAAAATGAGTTTTTTTTGAAGTATCGCGTTAACGGTGATATTATAAAAATACCTGAATAAAGAACCTTTGATGTAATAATCGTCTGGGAGTTCAGATCCGAGCGTGAAGTTTTCCCTCATCATCTGAAATCCAGTTTGAGTTGCGGCCGTTCGTATCTCATATTTACTTGAGCGTCCTTCGACGCCGTCGTCGCCCGAAGCCGTAAATGTTAAATGAACCAGATGATCATGCTCATACAAGGTTGCGCTCAAGTCATTTATACGGTCAGGCGGTACAAAATCTTTTTTCGGATGTTCACAAATAAATGGACGACTTTTCTTACAATCCATGAGTATTTTGCCAACATGGTAATCATTGTCGGCGTACCATTGACAGTCCGGGGGTCCAGCGTCGTCAAACATCGTCGGGTCTAAGCTAATTTGCGGCGGAGGGTTAATGTTAACTTCATTGATTATTGCTTCGGTTGGTGCAATTTCTAGTAAAAGTCAAAAAATGCTTTAACTATGGCTCACATGCCTAATGGTCACATACAGTCCCCGATGGCTTTAGTGCCGCTTTTGATTTTTCAAAAAAAGTGGCACTCAGGGCTTCAGGAATTCTATACAATTTATAATGAATTGATATTTCACGACTTTTCTGTGGACGTCAACGGAACAAATGAAATTGTGGTTTCTATATCACCCTCTGGCGCTATAGCTCGCGTCTCCAAATATACGGTGGTGGAAGTTTCCAGTGGGTTATTTTCATTTTCATTGGTCCCATTGAGCTGAAGTGGCTCCGATCTCATCGAAAATGTTTTTCGAGTTCGATCGGTTAACAGGGCCTCCAAGTCCTTACGCCATCGTTTCTTGAGCTGCTTGATATCGGTGTCGTTCATGCGGTCGACTTCGTTGGCGGTCAAATTAAATCGCCCAAGTGGCTCGATAAGGTTGAGGGGAATTTCCTTTTTGATCGTCACACCTGTCGGTGGGTGTCAAAATATGAAAAAATCCCATTTCTGATAAGAGTGCAATTTATAATCAAATTGCAATTTTTGGCGACTTTAGAGCACACAAAAAATGATGGATTGATAGGTGAAGGGTACTTTCGCGGCCATTTTCGGTCGCGAATTGTTGTTCAAAATCAAATGGTGTTTTACATAAAGTTTCGCGACCATTTTTTTCTACTTAAAAATAGTGGTCGCCAAACCTCACCCAAAACACCATTTGTTGAACCATATTTTGAACAACAACTCGCGACCATACCGGTATGGTGTGGTCGCGAAGTACTCATAAACGGGTTTTTTAGCGACCACAAATGGTCGTGCAAGTACCCCACTCCGATTGATAACGCTCATCAAACTAATCAGAACTTCTCTAAAAATACAAAAAAATAAATAAATTATCCCAATTGAATTTTTCTTGTTTTTCCACATTATGACACTCCACCTTTGAGTTCTTTTTCCAATGATTTTCGGCCTTTTCCCATACGCATACTCAATGCGGTATATTGATTGATTAGTTTACGTTGCAGCTTTAGAAGACTTTCAATGTCGAAGTTATCCGCGTACCCATTTGCCACGAGCGGCACGGCATCTTGCAATTCATACCGCATATATCCTACCCAACTATCACCGTTGAGAATTTTCGAAAGTCGAACAAAATGCTTTAGTTCGTTTCCACTTTCAACTGAAATCAAAAATCAATACCCCGATAAGCAGTACTTGTGTGCCAATTAGTTTCAAAGGGGTTATGCGCCTTAATAGGCGCTCGCACAGAAACATATCTTACTTCGTGCAAGGAGGCCACCGCCTCTTGATCTACAGTAGCCCTGGGCGTCCGTAAAGTTCATCAGCTTCGTAACTTCCATATAACACTTCTCGGCAAACGATTTGTAGCCGGGTTCACATAGCTTGTCATCGCCAATGATGTCGTCTTCAGTAACCGTGATAGACTCCGCAATTGTGACGCGATTTATGTTTATATTTTCCATAGCCCGCGGTCGCCTACTAACACCTAAACAAATATTCACTATTGTGTCTCTAATGCAATAAAATATTAGATGCGCGCATATGCGTTATCTTTCTTTTAGTATATATTTTACGAAGTCTGTTGTATTTTTGAATTTTTTGCCTCTTTTTTTGTGTTTTTAAAGTTAGGTTCTGTTAAGTTAGGTTCTCCTTAAGTTAGGTTCTTTTATAAATTGAGATTTTTATAAGTAGTATGGTACATATTAATTATATCTTGGCAAAAATAACTCACATATATGATGCAGTTTGATGCGTAGATTACGTTGATGAAATAAAAAAATTGAAATAGGAGACACGTTTTGGCGCTAGAGAGTCCCAGTCTGCTTGATCATAGTGATTATGAACAACAATCAAGCATCTAATATTATACCGCATTGCTGGTAAAGTAGTTAAAAGTTTTAACTTAAAACAATTTAACCACGTTCTTTAGTCATTACATGTATATCTATACAAAAAATTATTACTAAAATAGTTCCGTTTCGAAAATCTAGGTTCTAAAAAGGGTTATAAACGTTGAGTTGGTTAGGTGTAGTCAACAAATGTTGCAAAAATACCGATTGTTGTGTTGGCGTTAGTCGCATTTTCGCAACACTGTAGTTGACAAAGTAAGTCGCAACTTCAAACATATGTATGTGTACATATGTCTGCATATGTATGTGCATATGTATGTACATATGTTGTGTAATATATGGTAAATATATATACAACGTTTTATGATAAGTATCATTGGATTTCAGATAATAATCGGAAAACTCGTTGGTACTAAAATAGTTATTTAACATTAAAAATTTAACTACTGTTTGTGTACAGAAGTTAAAGCGTTTGTTTAAAGGTTATGCTTAACTTAGCACATCAAAGCTTGTTTGCAACCTAAAACTCCGGCTGCACTGATGAGTACCTGACAAAAGTTGTGACAGTAGATCTATAAAGTGACATATTTACTCGTGATTGGACTCATGGTATACTGACTGTTTACAAAACAGTTTATACCAAATAAACACTAAACATTCAAACGACAAGTATACCTGCAGGTGTTTCTGAAGGAACTGATAAAATAAAGATTTAAAAAATGTGGTGAAATATGTCTCGTCATGAAATCATTGACGCGTCAACGGTGTAAAAAATGGCCTTGAAATTAAAAAAAATATATATTTTAATTTTTTTCTGGATTATTACCTTGTACTGGAACCTCCTTTTCGCCCTCCTGCCATTCGCCATTGACCCAATAACGTTTTGCGCGGTTTGCTGTTTTCTCCGATGTTTTTTCAGCAACATCAACAGCCCAGTCACGAAACTCGTTGGCCGTCGGTTCACTTTTGATTTTGCGTGCCAAACGTTGAGTCATAAAATTTGTCCAAACTTCCGCATTCACGGCGGAACTGAACATGAAAAGTTAATATGGAGGCACGAAACAAAAAAAAGATCAGGGGGATAAATGCTTATGGATTGTGTTTTACACCGGGTGCGCAGTTAACGGGCGTCCAGTTATCGGGCGGGTTTGTGCTGTTATCAGGCACCCTTTGCTGTTATCGGGCGGTTTTTTCAATATTTTTGGATAAATATGACCAAATTTCCCGCTCGTGCTGTTATCGGGCGTTTTTTGGCATATTTTTTACTTTATTCCGCTTCTGCCCTAAACAGTTTAAGGTTTTTTGTTGCGAAACCCGCCCGATAACTGCGCACCCGGTGTAGTTTTGGAGAAGCCGTTATATGTCTCCTACTAATCGGTTACGAATTGAAAACAGAAAATTTCTGAGTTTTTGTATTTACAAAATCTCATAAAAATTAAGACCGCCTTGAGGTTATGAATCACTGGCGTGAAGACAAGATTATTTAAACCGCCAAACAAGCTTATAACTAGTTCGGTTAGGGTTTAGGATCAAGTTTTGACCACGTAGTTTGATTACATACTCCAAATACAAGTCACTCATATGAGCTTATATAATCTTTGATATGGTTTTAATCAAAATCAAGAATCAAAAAGAATGTTAAAATACCCTAAAATATCATAGGCATCGTCATCCATTTTGCCGACACCCAGCATATGCCCCTTTGATACAGCCGCTTTCCCATTATTTCCATTGGCTAGCACTTTAATACTGTATCGTCCTTTATTGGAAAACTGGAAGAATGAGCCGGAATAAATCCCGTCATCTTTAATGATATCGGCGGCAACACCATCGTCCTTCAAAGTGATGTTGACGGTATCAGTAATCCCTTCAGCTAATGGACGCGTTATCTCCGCCCACACATCGGCAAAAAGGATTGGAAACTCGCCCTGGGCCAAGGCTGCATAAATAACAATGGTCTGGCCCGAGGTTTGGGCCATTTCTTTTTCTAGAATCGTCGGAGTCAGCGTAACCGGCTCACTACCGGGTGTGCGGGGATAGGACACGACATTTACTTTATCAGGGTTTCAAAACTTCAAAATATATTTTATTATAAATCATGAAAACAATGAAAAATTGAAGCAAAAGTATTCTGCCTATAAATTGTTTAATTTTTTTTTTGAAAATGAAAACTGAATTTTACAATTAACGAATTGAAAACAGACAGTTTCTGCATTTTTGTATTTAGAAAATATTATAAAAATTTAAACCGTAAACTTGACAATGTATGGGTGACTCTTTGGTGTTCTCCACAATAATATGATACGTTCCGTTGTCTGCATAACCCGGAAGTAAAATTCGAAAGAGATTACTCTCATCATCGTGATAGAAAACAACTTGATAGTTGGGCTTCTGGTCCGTGGATTGTGGATCAACCGGGGGCGAATATCCAATCATACCATACTCGTCATACCGCACGTAGAATCCGCGAATATCAGGATTGTTCGGATCCGGAAGCACCAAAGTCAAATGGGGAGTGTTCTAGAAATTAAAAGTTACGCAGATATCCATATTGTCTAAGATATAAAGTATATATGGGGTTAGTGTACTGGATTGCTTGGACAAGTACATTGTACAAAATCGCCGCGTGAAAAAAATAGTTTAAGGTAGCACAATTATATTTCTATCAGAGCTTGGCAAAGTCGGCTTAGCTCACCTTATGTAAGCTATAATTTTCCTGTGGCTTAGCTCACATATAAGCTGAGTTAAACCAAGCTATGGCTTATGTGACCCGCGTGCCGAGCCCTGATTTCGTCCTCATTTTTCCTCAATATTTTAGAATATATTGGTATAAAAATTCCATCTCAAAATAAACTAATTTCAACAACAAACGTATTTCCACAACATGAACGGGTTTATAACTTTTATTCGCCGGTCAACACAGTCTATTCTTGTCTCTGAACATGGGGCCTACAAATGCATTTAGATGTCAGAAGCTTATAAGCTGCAAGTTATTGTATAGCTTGGCTCATAAAATTAAAGATGAGCCGTACTAAAAACTACAATTTTTTTTTCGTTTTTCGGAACATGAAAGTCAACTTTGATTCGCGTGCCGTGGGGGGATATGTGTTGAGGAATGATTTTGATTATTTTTTTTTCATATTTAAACAAATTCTGATATGCTAAATGAGTCAAATTGTTAGAATTTTGGCTTCTTTATAATTTGTACTGTACCTCATCTGTATATGTGATAATGATGCTTGTGTCTTTACCAATAGTTTTATCAATTCTGAAGTTGAATTCTTCTATGTCACCAGCGGCAACTGGCTTACGGAGACTAACGATTGGATAAGCCTCATTTTCGTCCTTCTGTAGCTCAGCAATAAAAGCGTCTTGTAAAATGGCGTTTGGGGAATTGGGATCGGAAAAATAACTGCTACCGCCTATTTTTATGTGAATAGCATGTTTTATAGAAAAAATGTTTATACAAGAAATAGTAATACAGTCCATGATGCCTTGAATGACGCTTAAGGCATCAGCGCCGCACTCAAGGCATCAGCGCCACACTCAAGGCATCAGCGCCGTACTCAAGGCATCAGCGGCACTCAAGGCATCAGGTAGTAACCTATCTTTCGATTTTTTACTGAAAAAATGAAACGTACTGTATATCTGTATATATAGTAAAATGTAAACGGCCAAAAATCGGTTCAAATTTTTGTGTTCAATTTTGGGTTCAAGAGATAAACCGTGTATATCCTTCTTATTTAGAGAATAAATACACACAACAGGTAAAAGATGTCCAAAGTGTCGCGTTAAGGGCTGTGGCGGTGAAATCAATTGTACTTATCACGACTCCTGTAGCTCGGGCCAGCTCTTCCAACTCATTCGAAGCTTCAGTTCCCATTGCAATTGTATTTACCGATGCACCAGAAGAAATTGCACGATCCCAAACATCTTTAACCGTTGGTCGCTCAGTTTCTCGACCGTCAGTCAGAATAATAATTTGTCCGCCACTTTCACGCAGATCACTTGGACCCGTTGTTTGTAGAAGCTCGATAGCCCTGTTTAGAGCACCGCCTATTGATGTTCCTATATGCAGTTTTTCCGACCATAGCCTACTTTTGAGCACCTGTGATAAAGGTTTGAAACTGTTTTACAGTATGGGGTAAAGTAACGCCCTTCTCGATTTTCTAGTTTTTAAGCCTATTACAAAATCCTGTACAATACAAAATTTGAGTGAGCGACACGCACGTTATTTTACCCCGTACGGTATGGGCCATACCGTACACTTAATATAAACACAGTAAATACAAAATAATACTGTCCATTAAATTATGTCGTGCATATTTTGAAAAGACGCTAGATTAGCTGTCATATTTAGATTTTTTAACCGCGTTTATATAATATAGTACGATATTACGAATATTATATACAGTCCCGACTTTCTGAGGTGCCACACTCAAGCCGCCAAAACGGGTCGATTAAGTGGGTCGCGTCACTTAAGAGAGTGGCACTTACGGGGGTCTAGACTTAATGTGAATATTATCGTAGTATAATATTTCAACCACGGAAAAAAGTTCACGGAAAATCTTCAAAATTCACAAATTTTGCTGCTAAGACGTACTGAAATTTCTGCTGAATAGCTTCGACACAGAGAAAATTAGATCAAAAGCGACAAAAATTCAAAATTCTGAATTCGAACCTTGCCTGCCACGAGTCACGATCTTCCATTAAAGTGAGAGGCGCTAGTGTTTGAACTCGCGCGTGAAAAGCCACCAAACCAACATACGAGTTTGCTGGAAGCGCGCTTAAATACTGAACCGCTGCTTGCATAACCCTTTCAAAGCGATTTCCCAGACCCATTGACGTTGAATAGTCCAGACAGACCACGATTCGTTTGTTTGATTGCCGCAGTACCTTAGATACGGTTCTGGTGGACTTTCCATAACAAAGACGTCATATAGAGAAATCGATAAATAACGGTCAATTTACTGTTTCGAACAAAAACTGAAAACATATAAAACTTTTAGAACCGTCCTTAAATTTGGTTTCTTTCCATATTTGGCCACTTTTTGACTTGGCACGCGACATTGGTCGGCTATTTGCTCCGAGCAAGTAGTCATCATGAGCGCGAATGACTTCCCAAACTGATCTTGAATCACTAACGAAAAATGGTTTGGTTTTGGTAAAAAGGTATTTGATTGACTTAATTTTTTGATAAATATCTGAAAATTGAGAAATAATTGAGAAAACAAAACCAAAACTAATAAAAACTTTTAAAAATGGAAAATTCTAAAAAAAAAATATAGCACATTCCCAAAAGGGTCGAAAATGCAACTATAAAAAACAAAACGTAATTTCTTTCCAAAATAACAAATGCATAATATGAATTTGTATTTTGACAGAAATTCCGTGTTACTTATATGAATAATTGAATATGAATAATTGAACAAACCATAGTAAATTTTGTCTTGTGGGCGCTTCTCGATTGTGATAAGTTTTCTGGTCAGTTGGGTCATTGTCACAATATTCTGTTATATCATCGACATGAGAACTGTAGAGAATGCTGCCCAAATTTGATTTTGATTGCATTGGACTTGGTACAAAATGACATACGCCCGGTGTCAACTTTTGCTTCGCCGTACACGAATCACCCTTTCTTTGCGAACCCGAGTCTTCCCGTAAAATTGCACGTCCTTCTACTTCAAGACTGCATTTTGACGCTTCGACAAATGATTGGGTCGCATAAAAATCACGACCAGAATTGGGTGCTGGAGAATCATCAAAAACACCCCAGCGAAATTTGGCCCATTCCACTGCTAAGATCTTTTCCAGACTGCCATGCATGGTGATATTTAGACCATTCGGATTTTGGATAAAAGCTTTTGTATCGATTAAAAATTTCAAAACTCGGCCATAGTTAGTGCTACCTGGGTAGTGGTAGATATGGTAAAAGTGGGCAAAAGAAGAAGTGGACAAAATCTAAAAAACACTGCCAAGGAAGAAAGGGTCATTTTAATGTAGAAAAGTCCTTTAAAATTTGACCTTCAGAATAAATGGTGCATATCACGTGACCTTGACCTCGTGACATGTCAAACTATATTTAATCTTCAGGTTCAGACCCTAAGCTTTAATTAATAAAAATTTTCGATTTTCCCACTTCTACCATATCTACCAGTAGCAACTTGCTAATAGCAGTATAAATTATTATACTGCCAGTTGTAACTTTAAAAAACTGAATTTAAATTGTGAGGATGAGTTTTTATAATCAATTCATAATGCAATTTGTATACTGAGTCATAATTTATGGCCCGATTTCATTTTTTTTATAATCAATTCCTTTTGCCAATCTAAGGTAGCTTCCTTGAAAACCACATGGTGTCGCTTTGATTGCATAAGGCTTCCGCACAATTGCCTCAAGGGACTCCGCTTTGCGCTGAAATACAATAATATTTGAAACAATATTTTATCAAAATTATTTTATCAAATTTGTTAACCCCGAATAGCTCTGAAAAAAATGACATAATGTACAGCTGATATGATACTTCATTTACCTTTTCTCCGCTTCTGAGATCACGGTGCTCAGTCCGTTCAAATTCAAACTTTGCTTCAGGACCTTTTGCTTTATTATTATAACTAGAATAAAAGGCACCATCACCCTACGCAAAATGAGGAATAAAATGTAAATTTAGTTTTTATAGCAAATATCTCTCTGATACTAGTAGGCCCTACTAAGTAGGATAAAAAGCTAAAAAAATATCACTATTTGTTTGTAAATTGACCACAAATGCAAATGTGAGGCTAACATTGTGAGCTAACAATAACTACAACAATAACAAAAGAAATTGTGTCTGAATTGTTGTATAATCTAGAAAATATGGATGAAATAATGACTACAATGTTTTGACGCTCGGCACCATTGGCTCGCTTTGGCTTGCTCAAAGCCAAAAATTGGAGTTATGAGCCAATTATGTCGAGCCCTGTTTTTTTTTTGTCATGGAAAACATTAAACACCATGATAACAAGATGGCTCTAAAAATCTAAATTTTCTATACATTGTTTTACACGAAATTTTCATAATCCAAAATGTTTAAAACTGGTACTTCCTTATTTAGTAAATCAAACCTTGTCCGGGTATATCCGAATTGGTACTTCATCAAAATTAACATACGCCACTGTTCCATTAAAGTTTAATTTTTTTGCTGTTTCGTTTTCCGGCGGCCTCCAGTTGCTCGGTATGATGATGGTCGCCTCGCCAATATAAAAATGTTCCCTCGAAGTTTTCCAAATTGCACCCGATAACTCCCGAATGAATTCTTGGACTTGCTCGACAAATGTGAAATCATAGTCATCACACATTTTGTCGGGGCATGTTTTGGTTTGTTCGATTTTGCTCGATATAACAACAGTTAGCTGCTTGTACGCGTGATCCTCGATTTTAATTAGTGAGTTATGTCGACCCCCTTTTTGGGTATTTTGTGAACCCATAGACAGCCGCGATGGGTCGGTTGGACCAACTCCATCTTCCTCGGCAGAACTTATTAGTTTGAAAAACGACATTTTTATCGGCTAAATTCAAATTAACGACATTTTTATCGGCTAAATTCAAATTAAGGTCGTATTCGAATTCTTATCCAATATAGAATCATTATTTTATCATTGTTCGCCGAAGATATTTTACTATATTTTCTCTCATGGGACTAGTTACACCCGCAAAATCAGCCCGCTTCACGGGGCTACTTTCTCATGGAACTGATTACACGTTTAACCCTTGAAGACATATGTCACAAGCTTCCGGAATAATTTTCGGGTCAAAAATGATTGTTTTATATGTATATTTACTTTTAATACATTTAATAATAAATAAACATTATAAACAATTCGTTTAGTATGCCTATCAGCAAAAAATGTCCCACAATTGGGTTTAAGGGTTAACTATTAGTATTAATTCAAAGTAAAAGGCCTACCAAAAGTTAAAGACTTATCTGAATCTTTTTAAAAAAATCGAATTTTGCTAGTAAATATATATTCAAACTTTCCTTCTACTTCTCGGTGCCAATGTTAAAGGCATCTGTATAAGTTGACCGACTGCAGTGGTCATCACCAAAATGTACAATAAAACTATTACCATCGTGCTGGTAAAAGTGTGAGGTTTTGTGTTCATAACTAGAGCTATCGGCATTTTTTCAAGACATCAACTTCGCATAAATCATAACTCTTAAAACAAATTTCTGGACGTGATTTAAAAGGTTTACACAGAACGGATTATTTCGGAAAAAAAAACGTATTGCGAAGACAATGCGTTACGTTTTCTGCAAAACACCATAATGAAGATAACAAAAATAAGATGAGAAAATAAAATGTATATTTTCGAAAATTAATCATTTTAATTGTTTCCTAAAAAATATTAAAAACTATAAACAAACATCAAACATAATGCTAGGCAGTCAATTTACTAAAATTTGTCCCGGAGCTTACCGAATTTAATTATTTTTGGCCAAAAGGGCCTATTTATAAATAAACGGTTTGGCCAAATTGTAGAACTCAAAAAGTTAGTAAAAAAGTGTAACAAGAAAATTCGTAAAATGTATGTAGCGACCGCTAGAATTTTTCCAAAGTCAATTATTTTCTTGACCTTCGAAAAATTCTAGAGCCTCATTCACACAGTTTAAATTCGATTTTCACACTTTTGCTTGCTAACTTTCGAGTTTTCAGTCAAAAACAAGTTAAGTTAGGAAAATTCGTCATTTCCTGACTGCACCATTACTTACAGTTTCACCTTGTATGTCCTTTACTTAAGTGAACTATGTCAAATTATCTTCTTAAACCTCTCATTTTACCAAGAATAAATCTAGGTGTTCTGAAAAAAGTCAAAAATCTGAAGTGAAGTGATGAATTGACCGACATTGACGGTGATTGAAAATCGGGGAAACACTTTTGGCATTAAATATTTACAGTAGCGAGTGCTTACTGCAGGAAGCAGATTTCTAAGGAGGCTTTAATTCATTCACTTTTTTTTCTAACTTCAAACTGTAAGTTTTAATATTTTATTTTTCTAATACTATAGTCTACAAAGCGCATGCATGACGGATTTGTTTCATTTTATCTGACTTCATCAAATTAAGAAATAGCGTGAATTTAATCTTTTATTCACGGCAGGGGAAATTGGCGTGTTTAACCACGCCCGCAATTAAATCCATTTCCTGTTTGACATGTACAGATTTACTTACAAAAACGATTAATTTAATTAATCTACCATGTCATATACAGCCGTTAGTCCCCTTAAGACTTCTTTTTACTTCCAGCTGGGGTTTACTTTAGGGGAGTGCTTCTTTTGGTACGCGTGATCGTTTGGGTCTAAAGCTTCTTTTGGTAATACAACTTATTTGGGTACTAAAACGTGGGTACTAAAACTTTTTTTGTACTAGAACTTCTATTGGTACTAACACGTCTTTTGGTACTAAAAGTTCTTTTGATATTAAATTTTCTTTTCGTACTAAAACGTCTTTTGGTACTAAATCTTCTTTTGGTACCAGAATTTCTGTTGATACAAAAGCTTATTTTGGTACCAATGCTCCTTTTGGTACTGGCTTAGAAAAAAACGCCTATGTCATGTACAGTCTTCGTCCCCGAAACATCAAAAACTTTTTTTTAACCTGGACGATTTTGGTATATCAGGCCTTTTTAAACGTTGAAAACTTTCATTATTATATAGTTTTGCAATCTTAGTGTTTTAAATTGCTTTCGATATCAGTACAGTCCTCGTTCTTAGTAAAACAACCATTACACTTTTATTTTCTGACAAAAAATGAACGTTTCGTCCAAAAAATGTCCAAAAACGTCCAAAAAATGGACGTTTCGGGGACGGACGTTCAGGGTTTATTGACTCAACCCCCAAGCACGACCCCTGGACGTTTGTCCGGCGCGGGTGAAAAAACGCAATTTTCGAGTTGTTCGGCTTTGTTAAAAGACTTAACATTGAAAACCAACATAGAATAATCGATTACAAAGTTGAAGAGCAAATAAAAATACAAATTTTATATATATAATATAAAGTAATTAGTCATTGATTGGACCCAAGAAAGCTTAAAAAAGAGGTTATTTGCCATTAATAGTTATCACGCGCATTTTTTTTCTGTCATATTTTTCCAAAACTGTGAAGAAATCAACGGTGCTGGACGTTTCGGGTACAATTGGACGTTTCGGGGACGAGGACTGTAGTACTTAAATGTTGCATTTTGACTGTGGGGAATGTTTGCAAAAAGGGGCAGTATATATCCAAAGTTTCTTCAAAAAATGTTCAAAAGTTATGAAAACAAAAGTTTACTTCAAAAAATGATGCTTGACATCGGATAGCTTTTGTATGAGAATCCGTTAACTAGATTGCAGAGGTGCACATTTAAGTTAAAAATATAATCCGTAAGTATAATGATTCTATCCTCAATCTGGCACCAGTTCAAGTTTTTTTATAACGTGCTCAGAAAACTATTCTAAACTGTTTATTTTTTTCAGTAATTTTTGTCTTAAGACAAGACATTAATCCGAAAAATTCCGCGGAAAATGAACATAATAAGCTTCAACCGTTCAATATGTCAATTTTTAATAGATTATATGTATCAGATGCCGTAACACTCAGGCCATTTAAGAGAAAAAATATCTGACCAATAATTTGATAAGCAAAATATTCAATTTATAGTTGTTTGTCATGAAACTTTTTTATTTTATTTTGCCTTTAGTATTTTCAGGTCAGAGCTTTTAAAGTGTTAACATCCGTGTTAGAAAAACCAGGAATCTGCGCAAGCAAGGAATATCTTACGACAGTTGGGTTTATCTTACCGTTTTTTTACTGTCAGGTTATGTATTTTTAGATTTAAGCATATTCTGATCTCATTATTTGTAAAATATGACTTGTATTTGTGTTGAATACTTCTTAAAAAACCTAAATGTTTTCTTTTTCGAGAAAATCGAACAAGGGCTCAGCAACAAATTTACAAAAGTTTCAGAAAAATGTGCAATTAGGATACTTTATGGAACTAAACTTGTAAAAGCTCGGTAGAAGAAAAACTTAAACGGAAAGGCCAAAAAATTAAAATAAAATCGCGAGAGAAGCCCGTCCCCGAACCTAAACTTCAGTTTGGTGATGATCTTTTTTATGCGGATTCAACTCTGGAAGAATATGCCGCGGCCGGAATGGATACTTCGCTGTTACGACGAGCCTCCGGAGAGAGTTTTGGCCGAGGGCTCCAGGTGGTTTCCGAATGGGATAAAGAAACGCCTGAGGGACGTATTGCACTCCCATACTCGCTACACCATTCGTTTCCTCATGAGAAGGCAATCGATAAAATTATGTCGGAAATCGACGATAGTGGTGACCTGGGATGTTTTGATTGGGATTCAAAATTACTTTTTTGATCTCTCGATGAAATTTCATGAAATACGTTTGAGATTTTTTTTGTGAGAGGATAATTTCTGCATCCTCATCGAGTTCACACACAGCGCGGCAGCGTTATCAAATATTTCATATGACATCATATATTTAAACTGAAAAAAACAGAAAAATAAAACCATTCAGGGCGAGATAGCTCAGGGGAATCATACGTTTATTTATATTTGAGTTTTTTATCCGAGGCACAGCCCGGGAATTTACCACCGGCCAGGAGGCCTAATCGACCATCCACAGTGGTGACTGAAGTGGGATACGCGGTAAAACGTTTTTGATTGAAATAACAAATCTAATTATCAGACCATGCATTCGAGAGATAATATTCTGAATTCGAAATTTGATATAATCAAGGTGCCAACAGCAGGACTTGAGTCGTATAAAACATACAAAAACGGGGTCTTATTTATTTGGTCCGACGTGAGCGGTGGTGGATGTTGGTCGGCTCTCGGGCAAATTTCGGGATTCACCGGACATAAGTCAGTTGTCATGGCCGACTACATGGCTAGGGTGTCTGAACGTTCATGAACTGGCAACAACAATAAGTCACTTTGTGTTATTAAATTTGGAGTAATTTCCTAAATATTTCTTACATTTAGTCTAGCTCTATCTTCGAAAACCCACTCTTAGTTCAGTTTAGACACCGTAAAAATAGCCCCTCCAAATTGGCAGGTAATTTCGTTGGACAACGCTTGTGGTGGCACGTCTCATTCAACTGTCGTGCACGAGCTTTTACACGCCCTCGGATTTGCCCATGAGCATAATCGACCGGACCGTGAGAACTATCTCACATATTTTGAACAAAACACGAATATGCCCGGTTCATATGTCAAACTGGCCGAGGAAAAGTGGATTGATTCGAAGTCAAACTTCGAACTTGAGTCTGTCATGACATATTGCTCGCATTGTAGTGCAAATAGCAACAATCCTGTTATGGTCATTCGAAGTACGGGGCAGACGTTCGGAACGAGTCCCAGAATGACATCAGAAGACGCATACCAGGTTCAGTGGCGTTATTGCAGAAAAAGACCTGGATTCAGTTTGTGGTGTCATATGAAGTTGTGAGGCTATATATTAAGGATCTAAACATGAAATACGTACTACCTTCTCAAATAAAAAACTTAATATGAAGGAATGGAGAAAGTAGAAACTTAGCAGTATTATGATGTATTATCTAACCTACGCGTTTTAATGACCACCAAAATATCTCACGTCCTTCACAAGCCTTGCTAAACTTAAGATTCGTTCGTATTTAGGGAATGCTACATATTTTATGTTATTAGACTATTATGTTGTCACTTAGGGCAACAATAAGAGGCCACTGGCTTTACGCATATTCTAAAACTTCGCTATGTCAAAGGAAGACTGGAGAAAATGCGAAAAAATTGACATTTCACTCTCTATTTCTCATAAAGGGGTTTCTCAGATTCATAGTAAACTAATAAGAAGTTACAGACAGCCGTAGACTGTCTGTAACTTAATTACATACAGGTATCTTCCAAATATGGACTTGCGCCATTTAGGCGCCTTTTTTTCATCTCGAGCTTTTTTTTGTTCGTTTTTCTTATATCGCACTTATTATATCATGTCTTATCTGAGGAATGTTGATATCGATGAGATTATATTATTACTCTCTTCCTCTCCATCTTCATTGATTCACTTGTAACTTTTATACAAGTTGTCTATATTCTTAACCAACTGCATGTAATTTATGTTACATACCGAATAACGGGCGAATTTTTTTATGCAAAAATGCATAAAAAAACACGGTATATATCCGTGTTGGCGTTTTTCCAGTTTGTGAGGTTCTATTATTTTGAGTAAAAACTGATTTATATTTATAATATAAATATATATTTGTAATATATGACAGTCCAAATTAGCTACAAACAGTACTTATCATGCACTTCAAACGATAACTTTGGCTTCAAGCGAAAAGTTTTCACGGATCGAATCTGTGACGGCATATCGGACTGTAATGGCGACGAAGACGAACTGGGTGGTCTTGGGGTGTGTAATAATGCCCAACCAAAAACATCAAATGGGTGTTGTGGAACAATCGTCTTCAACGGGGTTGATTGCAAAGCAGCTGATGGATTTTATGGCGGCCGCAATTATTACGAATGTTCGGATTCTAAGAATCACACTTTATTCAAATCAGGTCTAGTGTTTAGATTTCAATAAATTTCGATTTCAGTTCTGTGAAAAATTTTCATTTTTCGGTAGGATATACTTTGATATTTTTACCGTGGCCTCAAAAAGTCGAGTACCCAAGGCTAGGTACGGGGCTTAAATAAGCCATAGCTTACCTTGGCTCAGCTTGGATTATGTAAGTTAAGCCAAGCTAAGTCAGGTAGAACATTTCCGTTTACATAAGTTGAATTAAAAGTCAAAATGTACAAGCTAAGCCAAATGATATGTTTGCTCAGATGAGCTAAGCTAAGTCAAAGTTGTTTTCGGCTCACGTAAGCTAACCTTAGTAACAATACGCCAAAGGAGTTTCATAATCGGTCATGTAAACTTAGCTTATCAAAAATTAAATTTTGGCTTATATTCGATCAGCCAAACCAAGCCAAAACATAAGCCAATTTTTTTAGCCCTGGTATCACCACGTTAAAAATATTATGTGTTATCATAGCATGATCGTGTCAAATCGGCACAAAACAAACTTTCTATGAATTTTGTTTACTATTAATTTCATAGTCCATTGAACTTTTGGACTTGACACGCTACTGGTTTAGTCTCATGAAAATCGGCTGCGCGTTTCTAGTATACCGTGTCGGCATATTTGAAAATGATATTGGCCAATAGGAGCACCCCATTGCAAGAAAAAAAGAAGAAAATTGCTCTATTCTAGAAACGCTCAGCAAATTTTCATGAGGCTGAACCTGTAAAATCAAACTCAGTTAACTTATAGCCAATTGGGCGAGACAAAAGACCACTGGGTTCTTTTCGAACTTTTAGCTAATACTAAGAGTTAGGAGTGAAATTAACAACACGGTTGAAGGATCTACATGGTACAGCGGGCTCACCGGACTTCCAGTTCCAGGCCAGCCGTTTAGTTTAAGTGCCAAAGCGGTTGATAAAGACGGAACCGCATCAGTTTGTCCGCCGCTTGGTGCATGGGCTGACTGTACACAGTGCGGTACAAAACACGCATTTTGCAAAGGCATCCTCGACGATGAAGACGACTGTGCAGATAATCCTTGTCATGCCGACGCCACCTGCGAAGATCGATACAAAAGTCATAAATGTACGTGCAACGCCGGATTTGAGGGAAATGGCAGGAAATGCACGGAAATTCCGGAAGTAAACGAATGTGCGTCAAAAGGTCGGATGTCGTAAATGATACTTTTCTTATTAACGCTGATCATATATCTTCTTGGACACAATACCGGACTAAATTTCTTTTTTTTTTCGCTCAGCATACTGTGTTTAATTATTGTGGGCCTATGGGGCCTATATATTAAAACAATGTCTCGTCCTTAGTGTAGAGCTCAAGAAGTTAGTAAGAAAAAGTGTAAAAATGAAATTCACAAAATCTCTGTAGAGGGCTCTAGAATTTTTCGAAGGTCAAAAAAATTGATCTTCGAAAAATTATTATTGTTAAATTTTCATATGCACTTCGCGTCATCATCGATTTAGAGGGGTAAAAATATTAATACATGTATAGTGTTCTAGTTATGAAATAAACTTTGACTTGCGACGTCCTTTTCAAGAAACAAATAATTGTCACGCAGACGCAGTTTGTACCGACTCCAGATTTAGTTTTTCATGCGAATGTGGCTCCGGTTTTCGAGATATTGACACCGAAAATCCGGGCACAAATTGCGTGGCGGACTTTGATTGTTGTAACATCTTTACTTTTGAGCGAGCGGGAACGTCCGCTACTTGCAAATACACCGCAACATTTGAAAATGGAAAATACGGCTATGATTGTCAACTTGATCAAGTGAAGGGTTGGGATATGAATGTGCCCCTTTCTGTTGGATATCTTGACAGGCAAGGTTGTAAATTTGTGCCAGATACGAGTAAACCCATGTCCAATTATCTTGCCGAAATGTTAAGTTTCATCATTTTTTCGTGATGCATGCATTTCATCTATTTTTCTTACGCAGTAAAGTGGTAACCACTTATTTTTCGGATATGTAATGTTTCGTAATTTTCCGCCCACGCCCCGCGCAGTTATCTTTCCCATTTTGAAAATGTTTCCGCAAAATAACTGCGCAAGTCGTGTAGATGTGCAGGCAATTTACGGCAAGTTCTCATACATTTAAACTACTTTAAACTACAATAAACTTTTTATTTTAAAAACTTTAATAATCCCATAAGTTGACCATAAAGTCGAAAATTGTTCCCATTTTTTGGGTATTATTTTCCAACCATTTAGTTCGAAAAAGTGGTTTTTGTTTCACAGCATTACGTCGAAGCAAGCCAACATGTTCAACATAGGAACAAAGAGTGGTAATGTGCATTTTTATTCAACGTTTACTCCTGTCGATCGAACCAAGGAATGTCCGATGCTTGGAGATCTGGATCCAACTGGTGCTACAGCATTTACACAAGTAAATACAAAGTGTATTGATATTATGACAACATCTTCAGCAACAACAACAGCTTCGCCTACAACAACAACTACATCAACAACAACCACTAAAACAACGAAAACAACAACCACTACAGCAACTACTACAATAACCACTAAAACAACTACTTCAACAACCACTACAAAAACAGTCACATCAACAACTACAACAACCACTACAACAACCACTACAACAACCACTACAACAGCCACTACAACAACCACTGCAACATCTACGACTACCACAACAACAGCTACGAGTACCGCAACAACGACTTCTGAAACTACAACAAAAACAACCGAAGCAACAACTACCGGTGTCGAAGAAAGTATGTATTACTAATATATAGAAACGCCATGTTTTCCCATGGAAGTAGTGTAGTCTTACCCTAGTAAAGTTGATATATATTCATAACAGAAACATTATCATTTTAGAAACAGCATTTTTGGCGGACTGCACCGATTACACTGAATGTAATAGTTCTTGCGGTGGTGGAATACAAACATGTAAACGCAAATGTGTAAACGGTAACATAGGTGATCCTGGATGTTCACCTTACATGGAAACAAAAGTTCAACAATGTAACACAAATCAGTGTGAAGGTACGTTATTAACGCGTCATGCGCATCTAGGGTAACTAGCCCATTTTTCCCAAATATCATAGCGGGCCATGCAGTGAACGGATTTTTTTGATATTATTTTATTTTAAATCCCTACCCTTCTTCTCTTACTGGGGTGATTTGAAACTCTATACCAATTTATCCCGCATCTTCCACCGAGCGCAAACGTGTCGAGAATTTTGTAAAAAAGCCGTTGACTAAACTTCCCAAAAAACTTATCTAGAGAACTACTTGACGGATTAATTTCCTACAAACACTAAAATCTAGGTGCAGTAGTTTACTTCTACCCATGGTAGACCCATGTAAAAAGTCTGAGAAATTACCCAGAAAACAACTTGAATGAGCGAGTTAGTCAGGGCGCATGGACTATATGTAGGGTATAACTAATGTAATCAATACAGTTTCACAAAGTGAGATTCTATTGTTTTACATAATTATATTTCAGTTATAACTGAGATTACATCAACAACAAGCATTCCAACAAATCTTCCTTGGGATAAAAAATTTCAAAAAGAAACATCAAGAATGTACAGAGAATTATGGAGTGCCCTGTACGAGTTATTGTCGTACTTATTGTATGGATTATCTAACGCTGGCTATTTCGAAATAATGAGTATAACATTTTCTCAGCGAAATTTATTCGCGGAAAATCGTATTAGTTCGTCGATGACAAACGCAGACATTGAAATCAAATACACATTTTATGGAGATTTCGAAGCTTGGAATTTGACAGAGCAGGAAAGCCCCGAATCCACAATTGCTTATGTTTTAGAATTCGCTATTCAAGAAGAAATCGAACAAAATGGCATGGACGGATTGGTCGATAATGATGTGGAAATTTTTGTTGAAGACAATACAGAAGGTATTGTTTTATGGTCCAGTTTTGCGGTTTTTAGACAAAAAAAAATGTGGCAGTTCTTGTTTTCACTGGCGTTATTTTGTGTAGTTTTTTTGCAAGGAAATTTTTTT